>CM060075.1:13702763-14235263 GCA_030533445.1 Cyprinodon diabolis | reverse complement strand
AAATCCAGCTGATGTATAGAAGAGCAGGGAGTTTCAAATGACATATATCCCATTCTCCATGTCTTTTATGGTGAAATTTATGCCACTGGGCGTTAAAGACACATTGAATACATACAAAAAGTGGTAGTTACCTGACAGGAGTCCTTTCCCCCTTGTTTAAGTCCGGCACACAAGTAGTTATTTGTGTCAAGGTCCCCAAAGAAAAGAAGATACACATCGAAAAGGTCCTGGTAGTAGCATGTGCATCTGTTGTTTCCCACTATCTGTACATCTACTTCCTGCAGAGTGTTAGAAGTGTGTCCAGAATCTAATAAAGGAGAAAATTTGAGGTGTAAACTGAATCAACAAGCAGTATTGTCAAAGATAACAGATATCTTATAACTTACCAGTAACACCAAAACCGGTTACCATGCTTGCAACCCCATCATGGAAAGTGCTGTTTTCAGAAGCTAGGCAGACTGGCTGTATGTAGTTAGTAAAGTTAATGGGAGCTGAAAGCTTCTATAGACAGATGTCGTTTTCAGATGTAATACTGTGCCAATCAGGATGGCAGATGATTTCAGAGAGTTTTCGAGTCAATTTATTGGGGCTAGAAATATCTAGCTGTGTAACACCAAGATTGACATCTGTGTGGTAAAGATCATCTCTTTAAGAAAAAAAGAACCAAACAAAAATAAATTAATAGGAATCAACAGTTAAATAAAAATACAGTTTTATGTACAAATCTAGTTTCAACAAAGGATGAAACCCTTGATAAAATACATATATACTCTATATTTTAAATTAAACTGCATATACAGTACAGTTTAGATCAGAGGTTTGTAATGAGGAATTCAAATTTATATTTGATTGTGTTCCAGTTTCACTTATGCTTCAACACCAACTTCTTCATAACTTAATCCACATTGTGCAGTCTACCAGTAACCCTGGCACTAAAACAGTCTCATAGTAAAATAGTTTGCTTGTGACTATCTTGAAACAAAGGTTTTTAAATGCTGTTGACTTTTTTTTTTTTTTGGTTAACCTTAATTTAAATTTTTCTTTTACAATTTTTTTTATCACTCTGAACAAATAACAAAGTCTGGTAACCATGAAATCAATAAACCAACTCACAAAAAAGCTCTAACCTGTTTATGCAGTGAGCAGCTGTCAGCACCCATTGATCATTGATCAGCGACCCTCCACAGGAAGAGTCATTTGTAGTGAAATATACCTGCCAGGGCCAGGCTCCTGGCTGGGCATCTTGACCCCCAATGATTCTGGACTCTTTTACTGCTACATTACCACAAACTAGCAGCAGAGAAGGAGAAAAGGCCAGAATGAGTTAACGTGGAAGAACAGCACACACCTATCAATGATCTTAGTTTGATATAACTCAGCTTTAGTATTTAGATTTATTTGAATTGACATTTCTATGGGTGATTGTCCTATGTTGATAGCTCTGGTGTACTACTGTGATTTATACTACTTGCTCAGTGATCAACATACCGTAAATCCTCTAATACTGGTCTATATTCCATTAGCGGCTGGGGCTCTAACAATGGCCGGTCTCGCTGTCGGAGGAGATAAATAATGGCCTGACTCGTATACAGGTCGGGGCTATAATTAGAACCAATGATGTTTCTGGGAAGTCCTCAAAAACGTGTGATAGTAACATACAAATACCACAGAGGGGCAATGTTTGCTAACGAATCCAAGCCATGAGCATGGGAAGTCCCATGATTACATAGAGATCGTAGTCGCCCCAATCGTCTTGATCCGCAAGTGATGAGGAGCTTATGGGGAGAGATGAAGAGGAGGGGGAAAATTGTCGAGGATTAAACAGAATTGGAGAAACAGGACAATTTGAGTGAGCGGCAAGGTGATTAAATCTGTAAGTTGCCTTTTGCTATGAAAAATTACAACCATGGAAAATGTTTACAATGCACTATGTTTGCTTTGTGGTAAACAGCGTTAAAATGACACAACGTTGTTCAGCGGCCCCCAACCACCAGGTTGCGGACCGGGCATTTGGTACCGGGCCACACAGAAAAAAGTATATATATATATATATATATATATATATATATATATATATATATATATATATATATATATATATATATATATATATATATGTATATATAATTTATTGACGATCAGAGTCTGAGTGGTGTTTTATTTTATTTTGAAAAATTGCGGTATTCTCTCCCAATTACATCAGTCGGTGCATCTGTGCCTCTTGACACAGGTTAATTCAGTTCAAGACTCATCCTATCTATAACATCCTATCGGTCCGTGAAAATATTGTCTGACATATAGTGGTCCGTGGTGCAAAAAAGGTTGGGGACCGCTGATGTAGTTGGTCTTCATTGTTCTGAATTCCCCTTGAGATATATGATACCTGTAGTCTACTTCCTCTAACCTAAAACAAATAAAATGTTGCTATGATGGCAAAAAAGTTTTTGTCCCATTTTTTTTTAACTTTGTTTCACAAGTCGGTTTGGCAAAGATTCCATTCTGTGTAGGCTTTTCTTTTTCTTTTCGTATTGCCGTGCAGAAAATTTGCCTGGAAGCTGCTGAAAGATGTCTGATTTACCGGTATCGCTATGGTTACTGCACTTTTCAATAAATGAACCTAGTATTTTATAGGTTCAAATAGACACAACATCTGTTGTTGATTCATTCCACTGGTAGTCTGTTTTGCTCAAATAGAAATAGAGGCCTGCCTCCAATTCTGGCCTCCTTCCAATAATGGCCTGGACCAGGATGCACCTGAGTAAAATAAAGGCTCCGTCCTATATTAGAGGATTTACTGTAGTAGTAAAATTAGTAGTCCGTTTAAACAGGGGCGGATTAAGAAATTTTGGCCCCCTGGGCCTGACATGGTCTTGGCCCCTCAACCCCCCGCGCATGCGGGCGCACACACACGCACGCACTATGCAAGAAATACTGTATACTGTGAACAGACATGCACACTGTCCTGTACAGAAGAGTGCACATACTGCACACACAATATTAGGTATACCACACAGACATTGACAAGCACAGGTTTCACACAGACACAGGGGGAGGGGATAAATGGCCTAAAAATAAACATTTTGGAAAATGATTATGCCCACTTCAGTGATGGTGCATTGGGTCATTTGAGAGATATTATGTATTGGAAGTTGGTAGCTATCATGAAATAAACCACCCACCCCACCCAAAAAACTAAATCGGACATGATTTTTGCCCCCTTTTCCTCCCTTCTATCATTAAAAATAAAATAATATCTTAGGAAAACACTTTGGCATAACGGCAGCTGTGCAGCAAATTGAGGCTCAAAGTCTGTATCTATTTGTGGTTAAGCTTGAGGAGAAGGAGAAAGGTAAAATGATAACATGCATCGGAGAGCACCACAAAGAAAGGTGTAGGCCAGTTCATGGTACAAGGGCTGCATGCAGGTCAAGATAGCCCATTTCCAAGAATGCTAGAGTGGCTGGACAGGCACTGGACATGTCCTGAACTCAGTGTCAGACGTGGCTGCCGAATACTTGGATGAAGTGAAGCAGCTGACAGATCTCATGCTGCCCCATCTGAAGACTGTCCTGGCCAGGCAGAGGATGGATGAGGAGACCTTCCCAATGGACCCTGTCAGTGAACAGGCTAGTAACATTGATGGCACCCCTGTGCACAACATTGGGATGGAGAGACAATGTGGCAAGGTGGACTACAAACTGAAGAAGTTGGGCACACTGAACGCAGTCAATAGGTGAATAATTTTACAGAAGTGCCAGGAGCTTCAGAGGTTTCAAGGCAGCAGCACAAGCAAAAAGGGAGGTTGAACTCAACTGGAGTAAATTCATGAAGGCAAAATTCGAGAGTAGGGCAGATGAGAAACAAGAGATGGCTCAAAGAAAGGAGAGTAAGAGACTAGACATGCTGGACACACTGAAATCTTTTTATGGCCCCTTCACGATAGTGGGGAAGTTGAAAAGTTCCTTGTGGATGAAAGTCTGCACAAGAATGCAAAGCTGCAGAGAATGAAGCTTGAGGTTCAGTTTGCCAGAGAAAGCACCAAGCTTCTGCCTAAAGTCAATCCTATCTTCACAATCCAGGTGACACTTCCCAGAAATGGCGAAAGTGCAATTCTCCAAGTCATAATGGATACTTAGAATTTTATGGTGGTGGTAAGTATTCATGAAAACAGGTAGCCTAACATTAGTGAATGGGTGAATTCTGGAAATAACCTAAAAATCTTACACAGTGCACCTTTAAGCAAGGGGTTTCTTTCGTGCTTTCAATTTTGCAAAATCATCCACCACATCATTGAAGTCCAACTCTCTTGTCAGCTCACTCTCAATTGCCATTAGAGATAACGCATTTAATCTTTTCTGAGTCATTCTTGTGCGCAGCTCATTTTTTACTCTTGACAAAAGAGAGAATGAGCGTTCTCCCTCACAGTTACTGACCGGTAGAGTGAGAAAAATCTGTAGCGCAATGTATGTATTAGGAAACGTAGGCTGTAGTCCAAAATGTATTATTGTTTTGAGCAGTCCTGAAGGGGTCCTCTCCTCATCAGTGTTGTTGAGCTGTATAAAAGATTTGAACTGTATAAGCTCCTGTCCAAGACTTTCATTGAGGTCAGATGGGTATGATTCAGTGAGAATCTTGGCCTTGTGAAGGACTGAAGCATTGGACTCTGTATCCAAAGAGAAAAGGACACTGAACAAATTGTTCAGATGTTTGTAGGCCTCCAGACGGTGATTAAGGCTTGAACTCAGTTGATCAATAGAGGCAATAAATGTCTCTATTTGAAACAGTTGCCTTCCCTCAAGCACAGCATCTGGGGATGCTGATTCATCAGCAAACTTTTTACGTTTCCTCATCCGTTCAGCCCTGTAAGATGGGGTGCCACCCAACATGTTTAAGGCTTTCTGCTCAAAATGATCAAATAGATCTCTTTGGGAGAGAACAAAGGTGCGCAGAGATTCCAGCAATCTAACTGCTGTACCAAGGTCCATGTCTGCTTTTTGAAGTTGCAGACTTGTGGCCTGAAATCTGGACAGAACAGTGTCCCAAAAGCCTGCCATGAAGGCCATCTCAAGTGAATCCAGCTTCCGCACTAGACTGTCAGCTTCAGTTCGTGTGTCTCGTTTCTCTGTGTCATCAGTGGAAATAACCTGTAGTGCTGCTTTTATTTTACTGTAGTTCTGCCACAGTGCTTTGGTAGATTCTGCACGGCAACTCCAACGCGTGTTGGATAAAGCTTTAAGTGTGAGATCTATGTTGGAATTGCCAAATACCCTGTCCCATCGGTGTGTGGATGCAGTTGTGAAGTTGTAAATAGACTGAATCAAGTCAAAATACTTAGAGACTTCATTTCCACATCTGTCAATGCTGTTGACTCCCACTAAATTCAAAGAGTGAGCTGCACATGGAATATAGTGTATTAATGGGTTGCTTTTCTTTAAGTGAGCCTGCAACCCATTATACCTCCCTGACATGTTGCTGGCATTATCATAAGCCTGCCCACTGCAATTTGACAGCTCTAACCCTAGATTTTCCAACACAGACATGACACAGTTAGCCAAACTTTCACCTGTATGGCTAGTAATGGGCTCAAAACCCACAAAGCGTTCAACAACACTGCCCTCTTTGCTAACAAAACGGAATATAAATGTCAATTGGTCCACATGAGATAAATCTGGGGTTGAATCCACAATGATAGAGTAGTATTTGCTTGCTTGCAGTTCATCTGCTATAGCCTGTTTGGTTTTTGCACCCATCAATTCAATGAATTCCTCACAAATGGTGGAGGACAGATATGAGGTATTACCTCGACCCATCTGCCCAAACTTTCTGATGTGATCCTTTAGAAAGGGATCAAATTCAGCCAGGACCTCCAGAATACCAAGGTAGTTCCCATTGAGAGGAGACCCTAACGATTCATTTTTACCCCTAAATGCAAGGCCCCTTTCTGCAAGGAATTTAATGACTGCAACAACTCTTTGTAACACCTGCCTCCAATAGCTGCTCTCTGCCTGAAACTGTTTGAACAGGTCTGCATCAACTGTGGCACCTTTGGCGCGGTTCAAGACTGCTTGCATGCAGGTTATGTGCTCACCACTTCGCTCATGTTCACCAAATCTTTCTGAGTGTTTCCAATCACAATAGCCTGTCACAAAAGAATGCGTTTTTGGGGAAAACAGTTTGCATGCAAAGCAGTAAACATTACCAGTAGAGGGAGAGTACATCAGCCACTCTCTTTGTACTCGTTGTCCATTGGGCAAGTGTGAAGTAAAATGTTCATTGTTTAGGCATCAGGTTTTGCCTCCTAGCCCACTGTTCCTCACAGAAGCTGGATAATGGCTGTGACGGTTGTGAAATGATTTTGCACCTCTTTGAATAAGAACTTCCTTCATTGACTCAGTGAGGGTCTCAGCCCATTTAGCGGGATCACTAGGTAGAGTTGTCACTGTAGATGGTGTTGAAGAATGATTCAGCTCATTTTCTATGCTGTCCAGAGGTGCAGTGACCTCACATTCATCCGAGCAACTGGCTACTGCTGAATTGGTTGAATCATAAGCATCAGAAGCATTTGGTTCAGTGTCTACACTTGTAGTGGTCTCAGGATCTTGGGAGCTACATGCTAGCTCAGGTGCATTGCTAACCTTAGCTGAATTTGCAGTAGCATTTATAGAATTGCTTTCAGCAGATGTCTTTGTACTGAAGAAGCTGGAGATATTTGGAACACTCTCAAGTAAAACTGATTCCTTTTTTTTCTTTTCTTGCTGAATTTTTTTTCTAGCTCCTCCACTTAAACGTTTATGATCCATATTTCCCTTCTTTCTTTGCACATTGGCTCTTTGCCTATCACAACAGATAAAACAACTATGTGTGTGTGTGTGTGTGTGTGTGTGAGTTTGTTTGTGTGTTTATGATCGGTGCTGCTTCCTTCAAGTGTGTGAGGTGATTTAGAAAACTAGCAACCCAGCATCAACACTCCAAAGCAGAGAATAACAGCTTACTAGCATAGACAATTGAGAGCAGAGAATCAACTGATTCGTCTGATAGACAGCAGGAGAGCAGAGTGGTCAGTGATGATCGAATCAAGAAAATGTCTAAATGGCAAGGGAACAGACTGATTTGTACTGAGGAGAAAGAGAGAGAGAGCCAATTACAGTGAAATATATTCCAAAAGAGCCAAGTGACTTGCTGAAGGCAGGGACAAATGCCTTGGAGTGACCAACAAGAGTGCAAAGTACCAAATGGCAAAATGTGGGAAGACCAAGAGGCAGATCTGCTTTTACCACTTATCTTCACAACCAAAAAGTCGCTAAATGATGTTTTTAGTCGCTAGCCAGGTATGGCCAAAAGACACGAAATCTAGCGGCAAAGTCGGTCAATCACACTGACAGTGAAACAAATATTTTGAAAAGATAATAATTGTACAACTTTGTGCACTTTTTTCTTCTATCTAAATATTTTCACAAAGGACACCAAAATGTTGCTATCTGCAGGCAGCTTGCTAGCTATGATGGCAGCAACGATGTCTGCCAGACAGGAGAGAGTGGTCAGTGACGATCGAATCGAGAAAATGACAAAATGGGTCAAAGACCAAAAAGTTATTAACTGACAGCAGTGACAAATGTCAGACTGTAAACTTTTTCGAAAGAAAAGGACAAAATGGGAAGATGCTGATAGTAACAGCAAAATGGAAAATATAAGAATTTCCAAGTAATGCTCAACTCAAGTGTGTGTGTGTGTGTGTGTGTGCGCGCGTTAAACTTCTTGTTGAATGATTTCAAATGATCTCTGAGTCTGAACTGAGGGAAAGGAAACCAAATTTTGAGCAGTCTCTCACGAGTTCAAAATACCAAATGAGGAGATTCTAAAAGAGCAGACCGGTTTATGAAAGACTCGATGGGGGAGGGGCACAGCTAAGAATACTTGAGTGAGATTCTGTGATCCAAATTCGAGATAGAGCTTTTTGATAATGATAATTTGTCAGAGTAAGGTTGTGTAATCAAAATTTGAGAATGAGCTTTGTCAATCAATCAAGAATATTTGCATTAAGTTCTGTGATCAAAATTCAGAAACAACCTTTAATAATTGATAAAGAATATGTGAGTGAGGTTGTGTGATCCATCCAATTTGAGAATTAGCTTTGATAATAATGATTGAGAGCCTCTGGCCCTCTGTGGATCATGGCCGCGGGGCCAATTTTGCCGGACCCCTTAGGACCTCAGGCCCTCTGTGGGTCGTGGCCGCGGGGCCAAGTTGACCTGGCCCCTTGGGGCCTCTGGCCTTCTGTGGCTTGCGGCCACGGGGCCAAGTTGGCCTGGCCCTTTGGGGCCTCTGGCCTTCTGTGGGTCGTGGCCGCGGGGCCAAGTTGGCCTGGCCCCTTGGGGCCTCTGACCGTCTATGGATCGTGGCCAAGTTGGCCTGACCCCTCGGGGCCTCTGGCCCTCTATGGATCATGGCCGCGGGGCCAAGTTGGCCGGACCCCTTAGGACCTCAGGCCCTCTGTGGGTCGTGGCCGCGGGGCCAAGTTGACCTGGCCCCTTGGGGCCTCTGGCCTTCTGTGGCTTGCGGCCACGGGGCCAAGTTGGCCTGGCCCTTTGGGGCCTCTGGCCTTCTGTGGGTCGTGGCCGCGGGGCCAAGTTGGCCTGGCCCCTTGGGGCCTCTGACCGTCTATGGATCGTGGCCGCGGGGCCAAGTTGACCTGGCCCCCTGGGGCCTCTGACCCTCTATGGATCGTGGCCGTGGGGCCAAGTTGGCCTGGCCCCTTGGGGCCTCTGACCGTCTATGGATCGTGGCTGCGGGGCCATGTTGGCCTGACCCCTTGGGGCCTCTTACCCTCTATGGATCATGGCCGCGGGGCCAAGTTGGCCTGACCCTTTGGGGCCTCTGGCCTTCTGTGGCTTGCGGCCGCGGGGCCAAGTTGGCCTGGCCCTTTGGGGCCTCTGGCCTTCTGTGGGTCGTGGCCGCGGGGCCAAGTTGGCCTGGCCCCTTGGGGCCTCTGACCGTCTATGGATCGTGGCCGCGGGGCCAAGTTGAACTGGCCCCCTGGGGCCTCTGACCCTCTATGGATCGTGGCCGCGGGGCCAAGTTGGCCTGGCCCCTTGGGGCCTCTGACCGTCTATGGATCGTGGCCGCGGGGCCAAGTTGGCCTGGCCCCTTTGGGCCTCTGACCGTCTATGGATCATGGCCGCGGGGCCATGTTGGCCTGACCCCTTAGGACCTCAGGCCCTCTGTGGGTCGTGGCCGCGGGGCCAAGTTGACCTGGCCCCTTGGGGCCTCTTACCCTCTATGGATCATGGCCCCTTGGGGCCTCTTACCCTCTATGGATCGTGGCCGCGGGGCCAAGTTGGCCTGGCCCCTTGGAGCCTAAGATTATTATTTTTGCAAAAGTAGTTTTGCTTGGGTCGCGGCCGCAGGGCCAAGTTGGCCTGGCCCCTTGGGGCCTCTGGCCCCCTGGGCCTGGGCCCGGTAGGCCCGGTCATTAATCCACCTATGCCTGTAAACAATAATTGGATTGTGGTCATTTTATCACTGATATTTCTGTATTTAAATGTTACTTTGAATTTCTGCTTTTCTCTGTACCAAATAGCCAACTTTATATAACATTTGCAGTGGCCTGACTTACAAAATTGATGTACTGTTCTATTTTATCG
Organism: Cyprinodon diabolis; assembly: GCA_030533445.1. NCBI lineage: Eukaryota > Metazoa > Chordata > Actinopteri > Cyprinodontiformes > Cyprinodontidae > Cyprinodon > Cyprinodon diabolis. The sequence continues at coordinate 14,225,622 of CM060075.1, read as the reverse complement.
AATACAAAAGAACATCTTAATTGTCCAAACATTTCTGCAATCTTCCTGCTTAGTGCATGTCAAAAGACAAAAGAAAACTTCATAAACATGTTGCTTACCCAGCCCCTGTGATTGACAACCTGAAATGCCAAAAAGACAAACATGTTAAGTTAGTCACCAGCATACATGGTTAATAAGAAAAAGAGTTATATAATATACTTTTGATTCATTTAGTTGCAGGAAGGCACAGTAAAACAGTATGCTCAAAACTTTTTTACAAATGTGAATACCTTTTTCTCATTCTTTAACATAACATTTACCGTAGTTGTTTATTACAGTTTTTTAGATATTTCTTTGATATAGTGTTTAGACCATTATACATTAAAAGTTCCAGATCATCAAATACACTTCTACATTGGACAAAGATGGCAGAAGTAAGAAAAAGTATTTTCTTTATCTGAATTTCATTCATTAGTGGAAAACAGAAAATTTAAACCAGCTGAGCCTACTTAAATTGTTGTGTTCCAGAGGTTTGCCCTCCAGAGGGCGACGTGGATCCCTTTCTGTGGGCTTCTGTTTATCTGTTGGGATCCAGAGGCTTGCCCACCAGAGGGCGCCGTGGATCCTTTCCTGGGAGCTGGTGCTCAGCGCTCACAGCTGATGCCCATCAGCTCATTATTAAGCTCTCCCTATATAAGCTGGGTGAGAGCTCCACTCTGAGCCGGATTGTTGACTTTGAACTGTTCCCTGTTTTGGTTAAGCAAGCCTGAGCCACCCTGCCTGCCTGAACCTGTAAACCTGTAAGCCTGAACCTGTGAATCTGTAAACCTGAACCTAACCTGCTTGTCCTCTCTGCCTTCCAGGCTGAAACCTGTGTCTTTCCAATAGATTATTGGACTTTAATCCTGCCTGTGTGCCCGTGAGTTCTGCATCTGGGCTAGTAAAACCTTCCCAATCATGACAGAACAATATGGCCAACAGACTAGCCCAGCAGACTCACTGGAGACATTCCTGAGGATGTATGAGGAGGAACCGACTGACTCCACGGAACCACCCTGGACGGTGTCGTTCCATCGATGGCTGGAGATTCTGAGCTGTCTAGAGACCCCTGAGTCCGCTCTGAGCCGTCTGGAGACCCCTGAGCCCGTTCTGAGCCGTCTGGAGACCCCTGAGCCCGCTCTGAGCCTTCTAGAGACCCCTGAGCCCGCTCTGAGCCGTCTGGAGACCCCTGAGCCCGCTCTGAGCCGTCTAGAGACCCCTGAGCCTGCTCTGTGTCGTCCAGAGACTCCTGAATCGGAGCCACAGTCGGTGGTTTCCGGTGTTCCTGTTTCGGGGCCGCAGTCGGCGGTTTCCGGTGTTCCTGATGTGGAGCCGCAATCGGCAGCCTCTTCATTTCCTGATTCGGAGCCGCAATCGGCAGTTTCCTGTGTTCCGGATTTGGAGCCGCAGTCGGCGGTTTCCTGTGTTCCTGATTCGGAACCGCAATCGGCGGCTTCCTCTGTTCCTGTTTCGGAGCCGCAGTCGGCGGTTTCCGGTGTTCCTGATGTGGAGCCGCAATCGGCGGCCTCTTCAGTTCCTGATTCGGAGCCAAATTCGGTGGTTTCCGGTGTTCCTGATTCGGAACCGCAATCGGCGGCTTCCTCTTTTCCTGTGTCGGAGCCGCAGTCGGCGGTTTCCGGTGTTCCTGATGTGGAGCCGCAATCGGGGGCCTCTTCAGTTCCTGATTCGGAGCCACAGTCGGTGGTTTCCGGTGTTCCTGATTCGGAACCGCATTCGGCGGCTTCCTCTATTCCTGTTTGGGAGCCGCAGTCGGCGGTTTCCGGTGTTCCTGATGTGGAGCCGCAGTCGGCGGTTTCCTGTGTTCCTGATTCGGAGCCGCAATCGGCGGTTTCCGGTGCTCCTGATTCGGAGCCGCAGTTAGCGGTTTCCTGTGTTCCTGATTCGGAGCCGCAGTGGGCGGCCCTGTCTGAGCCTGTTGCAGACCAGCAGAAGCGGAGACGGCGTTCTCCTCAGAGCTTCCTGCAGAAGCAGAGACGGCGTTTTCCTCGGAGCTTCCTGCAGAAGCAGAGACGGCGTTTCCCTCGGTGCTTCCTGCTGAAGCGGAGGTGGCGTCCTCCTACAAGGTCCCTACGGCTTCTGAGACTCCGGCCCCCGGAGTGTCTGCCTCTGCTCCGGTCCCGCGGCCGGCCTCCGGAGCGTCTGCCTCAGCTCCGGTTCCACGGCCGGTCACCTGATACTCTGTCCTGCTGCCGGTCCCACGGCCGGCCACCTGGGACTCTGTCTTGCCTCCGGACCCGCGGCTGGTCACCTGAGACTCTGCCCTGCTGCCGGTCCCACGGCCAGCCACCTGAGACTCTGCCTTGCTGCCGGTCCCACGGCCGGCCACCTGATACTCTGCCTTGCCTCCGGCCCCACGGCCGGCCACTTGAGACCTTCCCTGTCCTCGCCCTTGTTTTGATTTCTGGACCCTGTTCTGTTTCTGTACCTGGCCCTCCTTGCCTGCTTCCCCCTCCGCCCGCCCTGGGTGGGTTGTTTTTGTTTTTGGGTTTTTTTGTTTTTGGGCGTCTGGTATCCACCCGTAAGGGGGGGTACTGTTGGGATCCAGAGGTTTGCCCTCCAGAGGGCGACGTGGATCCCTTTCTGTGGGCTTCTGTTTATCTGTTGGGATCCAGAGGCTTGCCCACCAGAGGGCGCCGTGGATCCTTTCCTGGGAGCTGGTGCTCAGCACTCACAGCTGATCCCCATCAGCTCATTATTAAGCTCTCCCTATGTAAGCTGGGTGAGAGCTCCACTCTGAGCCGGATTGTTGACTTTGAACTGTTCCCTGTTTTGGTTAAGCAAGCCTGAGCCACCCTGCCTGCCTGAACCTGTAAACCTGTAAGCCTGAACCTGTGAATCTGTAAACCTGAACCCAACCTGCTTGTCCTCTCTGCCTTCCAGGCTGAAACCTGTGTCTTTCCAATAAATGATTGGACTTTAATCCTGCCTGTGTGTCCGTGAGTTCTGCATCTGGGCTAGTAAAACCTACCCGATCATGACATAAATGAAAAATTGCATCACAATAATTTTTATTGGTTGCATCACCTTTGGTGGTAATAAGTACCTATAAGCTTTAACTGCACATCTATCATTTTAGGTTTTCTTGTTTTTTTCTTTTTTAACTTCAGCCAGTTTGAATGGATTTTGAGTGTTATCATCCTAAATAATCTTGTTACTGTATATTTATTATTAGTTTTAAATCTGGACTTTGACAAGGTCTTTCCCAAACCTTTATTTCTTTACTATTTTGTTTTGCTGCATACGTATGTAAATAGAAGGTCATGATCTGATCCATAATTTTTTGTTTGAAATCATTTTATTTTTTGAAAAACTCACCAAACTCTCAAGATACATCAAATGATGTTTATAATTTGTACTTTTTTGCTAAGTACCGGGATTGTGTACATATAAGAGTGTTGCATAGGGCAGGTACTAACAGCTACAGGTCAAAAGTAAACCTGTAAGTAAGTAAACCTTCCCTTTGTGGCATCAAGTGTGACTAGTGAATGAGATTTTTCGCCAGCTAGAATCAAGCAAAGTAGAAACAAAGTTAAAGCATTTCAACAAAGCCACTGACTGTTGAATAAATATTTTTCAGCAACCTACCTCAGCACATTATATAAAATAAATGGAAAAGATTGGAATAAGTTAATTTGATCGTTGAGGTATTTTTGGCCTGAGTTAATGCTTCTGAAAGAGTTGTGTTGCTCAATCCATGTTGTGAATTTTATTCTTAAACTGGCTTTCTTTTATTCAATGTAAAATTGAGGGTTTGTTTTGTTTGATGAATTGCATAAATATGCAGATGGGATTTTAAACTCGAGAACAGAAAAGACTGCAGGTAAGAGGGATTGGGTCCCGGTTCTAAAGTCAATGCATGCGGGTGGATACAGGTTTGAACAAACGTAATATGCACAACTCTGGCTCAGCTCAGGAGTGCTCAATGGGACTGCTCATAGAGAGATAGCAGTCTCTTCAACGGGGATCTGTGACCCCTAGGGGGTCCACAGAGGTACTGCATGGGGGTTTGCGAAGGTTTTGGTAGATTAGACTTTTTTTAATATTACCCCAGCAATTTTGTCCACTAATTGAAATGTCATTAAATACACATTAACATGAATTCAACACACTGTAGTAAACAAAAAAGACGAAAAACAAAAAAGATAAAGTCATCAACAGACACATTCAGCAACACACATGAGCTCTTTCAAGCTGGGCACCTGTCAACACGAAATCAGAATCCGAAATAACTTAATAATCTCAGGGAGAAATTACTTTCGTTACATGACTCCATCTGTAATAGAGTGACTACAGGACCAGTTTTATGTAACAAATTTTATATAATATATATAATGAGGGGGTCCCCGCGCCATCAGTGTGGGAGTCCTTGGCCTGGAAAACGTTGAAGACCCCTGGTCTAGGGTGTGGATATGGAATGTTGCTTGCTCTGTTGTCCACAGTGAGACGCCACACACAGGTAAAGACAATCTAACATGACGGATTTTCCCAATATGACATTAGAGGGGTTCCAACATACTTTCTAGCAGATTGATTTAATTTTAACACACCACACAAGGTAGCATTATCTCATCAGTTAACACTCCCTTCTTAGAAAGGGAAGTGCGGGGCAAAATCCATTAGTATTATCTTGCTATTATAACTATTATCTCGATACCCACCTTAAGAGGAGACATAATTTTTCACACCAGTGTAACTATCCAAGCCCAGAAACAGTTGCTGTCTAAAGTCAATGCTGATGTCCTTAGCTCCTGGCATTGTATTGAATATGTTTGCCTCAGTGCATTATACTTACAAAGCATGCTATAAGTGGTTGGATCTGCTTTTGACGTGATTTAGAAGTAAATCTGATTACCATTATCAGCCTGTTTCTAAATTCCAGTAAAGTGGCATCTACTTAGTTTTTGAGCACAGGCTTTTCCAATGTTGGTTTTGCTTTTGATCTTTAAATCACTGCTGAATCTGTTTATTAACTAGCTGGCCATTTCCAAAAGTTAATGCTACTTTCAGACTGAGGAAACATTTTGGTAAAATTGTCAGATTACTGTAGTTAGAACTTAAATCCGTCAGTCACATTTTCTTTTTGGCTTCTTTTGGATCTATTTGTTTTGGTGAATTATATCTCAACTTAATTGAGATATTGATTAAATAAAATGGGAATGTAAGCTACAATACTTGTACATATTCATAATGATAAGTCAACCAGTTAAAAAAAATTTGTAATAAATTGCATACATATTTGAGAAATTGCAAAACCATATAATTTCTTATTCTTAACCAAAATGCAATCCATAAAAAAAAACATTTAAGTCCATTATATTTTTCCATCATGTTGAAATGAATGTGTTCAGTGCCATTAACATTCATGCAAGTTTACAGATGAAAAATTAACCATTAACTCTTACCATTACAGAGGAAATTGATCACCCCTAAGTACCCAAACAACCTTTGGAGAGTCATTTTCAAAGTCCTGTAAGATCTCCAAGTCTTAGACCAAAAATCCCTGATATAGATAAATGTTCAGTTCCACTCCAAATGCTATTTTCAACTTGAACTTTTTATACCAGCATCAACCTCCTTTAAGCAGATGAAACCTGAAACCTGTTAATCCTGACGTCAAACTTCTGTTGGTATTTTGCAAACAATAAAAAGATGAACACTTAAGAAAGCTGTTTACTTTGATCCTCGAAGAGGGTTAGAATGTGTTTTTGTTTGCTTGTACTCAATAAAGATACTGTAGACTTAACTGGGTATTTTCTTTCTAAAGTAAGCAACTTTCCTAGTCTTATATTATAACCTTTACAACTTTTTAGACAATAATTAAGTGGCACCTTAGTTCCTACATTTGTTAAATGATTTTTAAAGATTTACATAAAGGTCTTTAACAAGGATCTTGATTGACTTTGGTAGTCAGTTGACTGAGAAGTATCTATTCCAATGAGCATACACCATTTTTTAATCCACACTTTTTTTAACAGTTTTTATATTGTTTATTATTCGCATTTTTTTGCATCAAAAGTTGGATTTTTGCACCAGTTGTTTTCATCACAGCTATATGTTCTACCTTAATCTATAAAACTACAACATGTTTGGCTAACCTGTTTTGTGTCCTCTCCTTGGTGCCCTTTTTACAAATAATGTCCAAAATCTTAAGCTGTTAATTCTTGTGCAGTCAGTCAGAAGTTTGATATCATGGTCAAGACACTGACTTTTAGGTGATGAAGACATGGTGAAATATTACAGACAATTTCTGAAATTACGGGGATCACCAGATGTCCTGATTTATCTGGGATAGTTACAGTAAGTAATTTTCACTTACAAGCTATCCCACAAACCAAAGCAGTATACCGCTTTTGACTGTGTCAAATGATCAAAAGAAAATCAAATATATATATTTCCAGGTGCCTTTACTAAATGGGAAGAGGGCAGAGCTACAGTTGTTGTCATAAGACCTGCACTAGTGCCTACCCTACATACCCTATAATCTACAATGATGGAGACTTTGGTTAAAGAAACAAAAACAGCTGCCACAAAAGAGATTGATGAACTATTTAAAACTTGGCAAGGCAACAATAGGCGTTTCTGAGTGAGCTTTTATGAAGTTTGCTGAAGTAATTTTAAAAATTTGATAAAACAGGTACATGATGTAAAGCAATACTTGAAAAGTAAGTCACATAAGAAATGCAATGTTGAAAAGGCCACATCTGTCCTTCATATAGATCATAGTTGTCCCACATTTGCTTTTATGAGATGTGGTCACTCTAAATTATCCATATATTACGAAATATATAATGGGTGTTTCCCATTCTTAGATGTTAGATGATTGGCTGAGCCGCTTTCCTTGGCTGTTGTAAAATAGAGTGCACCCAACATTTAGATCCAGTATGACCACTGCAAACATTATCCTTATCATTATGCTAATGTCAACTGGGTAGCGCCACCAAGATATTCCATAGTAATCGCAGCCGAACAACACATGCTAGTCTGATCGATCATAAAAATCAGTATCTGTTGATCACCAATTTAAGCATCAAATTCATAAATCCTTTAATACTGTTGTCTAACAAACATTAACATTTTATTATTAACTATAAAATGAGGGAATGAGAAAGTACCATGAGCAAAATGGACGACTCAGAAAAAAAATGTTGAGAAAGGATGAAATAAGATATGCTGATAAGAGGTTTGTAGGTGGCTTTTAAAGAAGGACTGTTTTGTCATCCTACTTTCTGCCTGGTGGGCTTTCCTGATCCTCAGTTGTCCTTCTTTCACTTGCAGCTGATAGTCTCTAGTGTCTAGGCTCTGCCAGCTCTCATTTCTTCCTGTTCTGTCTCAATGACGGGCTTTTGATGTACATCTGTCCTCCTCACAACCAGCAGCAGCCCCTTTCCTTCGCATTCAGGATTCTGTTTGTCTGGTGGACTTATCCATTTTTCACCTGTCCTCTTTCAATCTTGCGTATTTAGTATATTTAACTAGCCAAAGCCAGCCGTAGCCTTCAGCACTCCTTTTTTCCGACAGGTTTCTCCGATCTACCGCTGTGCCACTGAATTCTCTTCCTGAGCAAGCAGCAGCAGACTGTCACCTCTACCGCTTTGGTTTCTTAGCTCCAGAGAGAGCATGGCTGGACAGCTGAACAGTCCAGCTAGCATTGCCATAGTTATTAGCAGAGCATTCCGCTTGTTCAAGGACGGAGTGACCAGACATCCCTGATTTCCGGGGACAGTCCCCATTTTGGACCACCTGTCCAAGGCTTAACCTGTCCCTGGAAATGTCCCTGATTTTACCGTTTCATGAAAGAGGGGGGAAATGTTGCATATAGACTATTAATATGGTCGGGAAGCGTGTGAACATGTTGTTGGCAGTAACAGCCATTAAGGTAGCATTTTGCGCTGCTGTTGACAAAGATGATTAAAACATTGCACAACTTGTTGGACTGTAATGATCCTTATTGGAAAACTGGAACACTGATGAGAAGAACAGTTGAACAGATGGAAGAAAAATCTACTCAGAAGAGTAAAGCAGAGAGCAGACAGAAGTCAGAAAAGGGCTAGAAAGAAAAGAATGTAGAGAGGGAAGGAAGACGAAGACTAAATGGACCAGATGTTTGTATTTAGTTTTTTGGTTTTTCTATTCCTCGTCATTCTCCTAAAGGCAGAGCTCTTTAGGCCCTAAAAATCGGAGCCCTACTAACCACCCTTGACCCCTTCAGTCCCACTCCGAACCCAGAGACACTGTTCTAGTTTTCTATAAAAAACACTGTAGATTTATTAATTTTATTATTCTTGAGAAAATATTACCAGTGTTAAGAGCCATAATCCTGGCTTTTAAACATGATTTTTGTTGTTTAAATATGAATACACTTGTAAAAATAAATGAAACCGTTTCTGTCCCTGTTTCCAAATTTCATATTGATGAAATGTACTTTTCTTATCTGCGAGCTGGAAATGTCCCCAGATTTGATTTTAGAAATCTGTTCATCTATAGTCTACCCCGTTTGATGAGTTAACATTAATGTCTGTAAATGTAATATACGAGTTCAATGAATATGATAAAAAATGACTCTAGATAGAAAAGAAAATTGTATTGTATTTTGAATGGGACACTAATCACTTCGGCTGAACTTTTAGATGCCTTAGCTACTAACTGTCTTTGGCTGTGTCAGAATGCTAACCACTATATAGGGCACTATATAGTGGTTAGCTTCCCACACAAAGCTCCATGGGATATGGTGTGACATCAGCCTCATGTCGGGCAGCGACAGCAGCGAGAAATAACTAGATGGCACATGCACTGTGCGGGGAGGCAGAGTTACGTTACCAACGGGGAGCAAAAAAAAGTTATCGTCTGTCCGAATGGTCAGTTAACAGAGTTAACTATAAAGTCCACTATATAGTCTTTGTTCTTTACAAAATGAAGGGAAGTCCATCTGGTTCACACATATGATTTAGAACAGATTTCAACAACACGATTCAGACTGCTTTTATCTTTCAATGTGAGGCAATTATACCAACAGATAAATGTAAAACACAGGAGGTTCCCAGTGAAAGCCTGATCAAACTTACCTATAGTAATTAGACTGACTTACAAACACTTTAATTCTCTCAAAACATACATTCTTTCTGGAGCTCATTTAAAAATAGCTGAAGTATTGACCTCAAACTTAAGCTGGTTGTCGAAAATTATGCCAAGATATTTATGAGAGGAGAACAGCTCGACACCTTTACTATCACTAATACTCTCGGTGGCCAAATCTTTTTTAACTCTAAAACTCATTCCAAGAAAGAAAATCAGAGAGTGCTGTTCTGATTCTGAACTGCTGACAAGAGTTAACAATGTGTCATCTAAAAACATAAGATAACTGTTCAAGAGTGCTTTTACATTCATTTGTGTACAAAATATAAAGAACATGTGATAAAAGACAACCCTGAGGTGAAACTCTTGATACAGAAACACATTCTGACATGCAGTTATTAACAAAGAATCTCTGTTAAATAAATGTAATTTTTTAATCCAAGCTATTTGTACATTGATAGTGTGAATTTGAAGTTTCAAAAAAATATTAAACATTTTTTGCACAATTTAAGATCAAATACAGCAAAACTGAATGTAAGATATTTTTTAAAGTGTAACTCACAGAACACAATTTGTGTACTTGTACTCAAAAATTTGAAGAGGTTTACATTTTTTTTGTAATTGAAAGAAATAAAAAAAACTACATTTACAAAACACAAAAGTTACAAAGCATAACTATTTTTGTAACAATAGTTCTGGACCATTTAGAGTGACACTGATAATGTAATAGATTTTTGATGTGCAACTTAAAGAACACAATGTGTACTTGTACTTTAGAATTTGAAGACGTGTAACTTTTTTCTGTAATTAAGAAAGATAGAAAAAATCTCTAAAATTCCAAAACTCCAAAGTTATAGTAGTGACATGTTTTTTGAGCCACATACAGAATCAGCTCAGTTCAAATTTGTGGGGGTTATTTACTGAATACAGGCAAAGCAAGGCAAGGCAAATTTATTTGTATAGCACAATTCAGTACAAAGACAATGCAAAGTGCTTTACATGATTAAAATACAGGAAGATAAAACAGAATCAAGGACTAAAACAGACTGGTTTAATGAGAGAGAGACATGGAATATAGGGTGGATCTTTAACCCATCAGGAAGCTTGACGCATACGGCTGAAGGACTGAGAACAGAGGTTATTTGAAAGGGACCAGTGAATCGAGGGGACAGTTTAGGATTTGATGACAGTGTAAGTCCATCAGACTGCTGGACTGTTGAGAGAAAGCTCTACATCATGTCACAAACGCTGCATCACACTGATAACACCAAACCAAAAATACTGCATATCTGCAGCATATATATTAATACTCTGAACTTTTATATCAATGCGTTTTTTTGCACCATTTTTTTATTCTCCTAAACTGTTTACAATTTATCACTGCTGCAGTTTATGGAATGGATATGTTTATTATGTACACCCTGTTATACAAAACTACTATAAAAGAGAGGGAAGAGCGGGGGCTAATTACCTAGAGAAGACTGAAAAGGTGATAGGCTAGTAGCTGTTGATGTGTGACCGGGCATACTCCCCCTAAGGTAAGTGTACACTCCAGGATGAAGGGTGGAAGAACAGAGACAACAAAGGGTAGCCTCAAGCTCCTGGTCAAACGCTCAGTCAGACCATTAGTCTGGGGATGAAACCCTGAACTGAGGGTTATCTTAGCTCCAAGAGCAGTGCCAAAGTCCGTCCGGAGCCTAGAAACAAACTGTGGACCTCTATTTGACCGGATCCCTGTGGGGATACCATGCAGAAGAAACATGTTTAGTTAGAAGATGAGCAGTATGCATAGTGAGAAGCTTACTTAAGGGAACAAGACGGCAAACATAAAAGAAAAGATCAATGACCATTAATGTGGTGGTGAAGCCCTTTGAAGGTGGCAGTTGAGTAACGAAGTATAACGCTATATGTGACCAAGGACATTGGGGGAAGTAACCAACTGGGGTGTTGATTGTGGGTCTTATTTCGAGCACAAAAGGGACAGGTGAGCACATTGTCTTTCAAATCTTTATATAAAGTTGGCCACCAAAAGTTAAGTCTGAAGTAACTGTTCTGTTTATGCCTTGATGACATGAAAATTGTTCCTTATGGGCCCAATGAATGAGACAAGCTCTAACGGATGAAGGTACCTAGAGACGGTTGGCTTGTCTATTAACGGAAACCAGGTTCAGTCTGTTGAGCTGCCAGTACCTGCTCTCGGATCTCCTGAGAAAGAGTTCCAATTGTGCATGATGGTGGAATGATGGTAGCAGCAGGTGGATCAGGAGAAAATTGTCTGGAAAGCGCATCTGGTTTGGTGTTCCTTGACCCTGACATGTAAGAAATTGTAAAGCTGAATCTGGAGAACCAGCGAGACTGTCTGGAATTCAATCTCTTGGCTTGTTGCAGCTAGGCAAGATTTTTGTGATCTGTCCACACAACAATGGGATACTCAGCCCCCTCTAACCAGTGAAACCAATCATCAAAAGCCATCTTTATAGCCAGAAGTTCTCAATCTCCTAAATTGCAGTTTCTCTCTGCTGGTTAGAGACGATGAGAGAAGAACGCAAAGGGGGGGTAATTTTCATCAATGGAAGAAATATGTGACAGGACAGACCCTACCCCTGAATCAGAGGCATCCACTTCCACAATAAACAGTTTTGATGGATCTCATTGCACGAGGATGGGAGCAGTGGCACACTTCCTCTTTAATTCTAACTTTGTTCTGCTTGAGGTAACCAACTAAAACTTATTTTGGTGGACATAAGGCTGGTGAGGGGCGGAAGAGTTTGGCTGTAGTTTCTGTTGGGATCTGGAGAAGTTCCACCTTTCTCCAGCAGAGTCTGCCGTGGATCCTCCTGAGCTGAGGCTTCGACACACATGAGGCGCATCTCATCATCAGAGGATCCACTGTATATAACCTGCCTTCAGACCTTGCCTCAACGCCGCAGTGTTTATCCAGTTTGGTTAGCACCTGAGCCTAGCTTCTTCTGAGAACCTTTGTTGCTCCTGATTGGATTCTAATCCCTCTTTGTCTTTGCTTTCAGGAATCCAGTTTTTCCTTGTAAGCTCTGGATGAGCTTAACCTGCCGAGCCAGCCCTCTGAGCCAAACCTGAAGACCCTTCTCTGGATTCTCATGCAGCTCTGAACTAAGAGCTGGAAACCCAAAGCCAAGGTCTGACCTCACGCTAGAAGTAAGACGCTGAAGCGATTATTGGACTCTGCTGAACTAAACAATCTCTGGACCCAACAGTTCCTCTCTCAAAGCCAAACCCGGACACCTCAAGGTATAAATCTGAAACTCTCAAACTCAGACTCATCTGCTCCCAAGCTAACTGAACTGTCATCCTCACAGACTCCAGTGAACCTGCCCCCAGGCCTGAACCAGTTCCTGTGTATATTCCATGTGCTTGTGCTCAATAAAATTTGTTAAACTTTTCATCAGTTTCCGTGGTGTTCTGCATACTGGGCTTTTCTGAAACCCATCATGACAGTTTCTGATGAAACGGCGGTAAAAATGTGCAAATCCCAGAAAACATTGAAGTTGCTTGCAAGATATAGGAGTAGGCCAGTCCAAGACAGCTTGAACCTTCGCTGGATCTGTCTTCACCTGCACGCTCCCCAAAACATAGCTAAGAAACTGAACAGGCATGGAACTCACATTTTTTTTGCTTTGACGAACAGCCGATTTTCCAAAAGTATCGTATGGATGGTGGCTCCTCTCCAGTGGTGAAACTAGTAGCCATGCAACAATACAATCCGATCAATAACTTTGATGGCTGGACAAAGGAAGAAGCTAAGCTAGGCACTAAATGCTTAGCTAGCTTAGTGGCTAGGTTACTTCTTGAAGGAATCCATGTGGAAAAGAGGCTGAGCAGTTTCAGCGTGTAGGTGTTAAAGCTTTCAGAGCATCCGTGTAGAGAGTAGCGCTGCTTGCATCACAGCTTTCTCTGTCTGGTGCGTGACAGTGATTCAGTGGTCAGACTTTGATTAGTGAATCAGTTTTAAAATGATTTCATATTTTTATCAGCAGCTTTAAAAAAAACACTGATTGATATTAGTATTCAGTCAGGTACTATTGTTATGTAAAATCAGTTTTGGGTAAGTTTCTTAAAAAAGGTAACTAGTTATAGTTACTAGTTACTCCTCCAAAAAAGTCACTCAGTCAGTATCTCAGTTACTGCATAATAAAATAAACTATTTACTTGCCAAAGTAACTATGCAATTACTCTTTATGTTTTAAAATGTCACAGAATTCAGAAAACTTTCTTATTGGAATTTGGATACAACTAGAGGTTCAATAATAGATTATAACATGTTTTATATTAATACATTCAATAATTAATCCAAACATCTATACATCTGAAAACATGAAAAACTATTCTAACCTGATTTGGTGTATGTGGTTTGACAAATGAGTTGAAATATTATTATGTAGATGCGATTAAAGTGTCATGTTTATAAAAATAAATACTACTGTGTAGACTGTATATTTTTTTTACTTATTTATAAGATTAGTACATCTCTGCAGTACAAGTGCAACAATCCAAGTCAGCTACTGTGTAGTCTGTATAAGATTTACTTATTTACATGGTCAGTAGATCTCTGCAGTGCAAGTGCAATAATCCAAGTCAACTACTGTGTAGTTTTTCCTTAGCTCTCTAAGGACATTTTTATATCTAAAGGAAACATAATCCAGGACATTACAACTTTTCTTATGCTTTTTTGTACTAGATACTGTCAGGGTTTTGTTGAGCTTTGAGGACCCAAATGCAGAGGCAGAGAGGCTGGACAGACTTCTCACAGTTCAATGGTGAGGAACAGTAACAAAAGGCAGGAATCCAAAAATCCAACTAATAATGTAAATTAAACCAGAACTATGGAGACAAGTGGGCAAACCCAACACGAGGAGCCAGGGAGGGACGGGGTGGGTAGACAACTGCACGAGAAGCCAGCAAAGACAAGGAAACAAAAAAGAGTGACAGCAGGGAGAGTATACACTCACTGGCCACTTTATTAGGTACACCTGTCCAACTGCTCGTTAATACTTAATTTCTAAGCAGCCAATCACATGGCGGCAACTCAGTGCATTTAGGCATGTAGACATGGTCAAGACAATCTCCTGCAGTTCAAACCGAGCATCAGTATGGGGAAGAAAGGTGATTTGAGTGACTTTGAACGTGGCATGATTGTTGGTGCCAGAAGGGCTGGTCTGAGTATTTCAGAAACTGCTGATCTACTGGGATTTTCACGCACAACCATCTCTAGGGCTTACAGAGAATGGTCCGAAAAAGAAAAAACATCCAGTGAGCGGCAGTTCTGAGGGCGGAAATGCCTTGTTGATGCCAGAGGTCAGAGGAGAATGGCCAGACTGGTTCGAGCTGATAGAAGGGCAACAGTGACTCAAATAACCACCCGTTACAACCAAGGTGGGCAGAAGAGCATCTCTGAACGCACAATACGTCGAACTTTGAGGCAGATGGGCTACAGCAGCAGAAGACCACACCGGGTGCCACTCCTTTCAACTAAGAACAGGAAACTGAGGCTACAATTTGCACAAGCTCATCGAATTTGGACAATAGAAGATTGGAAAAACGTTGCCTGGTCTGATGAGTCTCGATTTCTGCTGCGAAATTCGGATGGTAGGGTCAGAATTTGGCGTCTACAACATGAAAGCATGGATCCATCCTGCCTTGTATCAACGGTTCAGGCTGGTGGTGGTGGTTTCATGGTGTGGGGAATATTTTCTTGGCATTCTTTGGGCCCCTTGGTACCAATTGAGCATCGTTGCAACGCCACAGCCTACCTGAGTATTGTTGCTGACCATGTCCATCCCTTTATGACCACAATGTACCCAACCTCTGATGGCTACTTTCAGCAGGATAATGCGCTTTGTCATAAAGCTGGAATCATCTCAGACTGGTTTCTTGAACATGACAATGAGTTCACTGTACTCAAATGGCCTCCACAGTCACCAGATCTCAATCCAATAGAGCATCTTTGGGATGTGGTGGAACAGGAGATTCGCATCATGAATGTGCAGCCGACAAATCTGCGGCAACTGTGTGATGCCATCATGTCAATATGGACCAAACTCCCTGAGGAATGCTTCCAGCACCTTGTTGAATCTATGCCAGGAAGAATTGAGGCAGTTCTGAAGGCAAAAGGGGGTCCAACCCGTTGCTAGCATGGGGTACCTAATAAAGTGGCAGGTGAGTGTATGTAGCTGACTGAGACAAAGGCAGGGTTAACAAGTGGATAAGGAGCAGGTGTGAGTGGAGACCATGTGGAAGCCAAGGGGAAAGGAACACACACAAGAGGTCAAAAGAGGACAACAACAGAAAAACCTAAGAACTAAGCAATAAAACTAGAAAACAAGGAGCAAATTAAAGCACAACAGAACAAAGACCATGACAGATACACTCTTTTTATATTGTCTATTGCATTTTTTTATCTTTATTGGCATCTTGCTTTAACACTGTTTTTGTACACTATATAAACTACTGGAACCAGAATTTCCCTGCAGGAGTAATCTCAAGGGATAAATAAAGTTTAGGCTAAGTCTAAGATGCTGTGCGGGGCATCTTTAAATTACATTGTCTAACCAATGTTTATAAAATCTTTGTTCTTGTACATAATAAGCAAATCATAAAAAAATTGTATCCTTCATTTTCTGTAGGAATGCTTCAATTTAATCAATGGCTCTCCGCCACCGTCTATTCTCATCCTGAAGTTGCGCTTCCTTGTTACAAGCACTTACTGTACACATGGATGTCGCTGTGCACCTATAAGCTTCCTGATACATTGGAACTTTGATGTTTCTTCTTCGATATGCTTAGTCTATAGCACTTTGGATACCAGTTTGGGGTGAAATTCACCATGCTGATTTTAACATCACTTAAGCATCATGGCCTGAATTTCCTCCTTTTGGAAATTTACAAAATTACCCCTCTAGGGTATCTGACATAGCTGTGAACTGACCTGACATTTTTCTTACACTAAGCTTGCTTCTCAGAACTTGTCCTAATTGTTTTAGGTATGTTGCTGTTGCTCTTTACCTTGTGGCCTCTTAGGTTATTACTCATAGCACTCTTTAACATCTTCTATTCTCTCTATATGCACATATGAGCACACACACGGTTGATTGCAGAACTCAGAAGGCCCGAAATGACTGAACAGAGTAAAGGCAGACTAGATGATGGATGAAAGTAGGCTTTAAGCAGACTTCTTCTAAGTGTTTGAGCTCAGATTTGGTTGAACACAAACATAGAAGCAGGAAGGTCCATGTTAAAGTTATAGGATAAATCACTGAGGTGTGACAAGGAAGCTTTGGGTCAAGAATGAGTAAGATGTTTGACTGTGATAGGAGAAAAGGAACATGGGCTTGTCCCTAAACTACGCCTTCTGTTTAAAGCCTATAATGTTCTTCATGGTACTTTTTTAGAATTTGATAATTCAGATCTTTGAAAAAACTCCACCATGCTTTAATGTGTTATTTCTTAATATAAATATAATTGATTATTTACCCCTTAAAATATTTTTAAAATGCTAGCTTATGTCATCTTATAAAGTTTGCCGAGCACAAATCGACGTGGTTGGGTCATAGAAATAGAGATCAATCCATTCGATTAAACAATCAACCGTTACATACCTAGTATTTAGTAACCATGTGAGGAATCCAGATAACCACCACTTACAGTGCAATGTAGTTTCTAATCCAATGATGATACAAAGGTTGTTAATGGAGCTGTCAAGCCGTTGTCTTTCTGAGACAGTGTGGAAGTATTATTGCTAGTGCTTTGCTGCAAGCAGAGCACTAGCAATAGAGCCTGCTCCTTGTTTCTGTTTAGGATCTGATACTACTACTTACCTCAGAGGATGCTCCTTTCCTCAGCACCAGAACCTATTTGACATCTCAAGCTGTTAGAGGGGCAACATGTTATAGTACCATGTTGGTGTACCACTCAAATTCTGGCTCCTGAATTGTCTGAGGGTACTGAGTATGCCTGCTTTTGTCTCAAGTTTTAATCTGTTACTATTTTCTGCGGTGCTAAGTATGATGAACCTAAGTTCCCCTTTTCCAATTTCCTCAAGTGGGTTGAGGATTATCAACCTTCATGCTGAGCTCATATTGAATGTGTTGTAGCTGCAACCTAAATTATTTAAATCAATGTGAACACAAACATCAGACATGGAATACTGTGGGTATGGTTACAGAGGCCATGAGCTCAACATAGTGTTTCTGGAAGAGACGTGACAACTGACAACTCTCGTAAACCTCCATGAACTTTTTTCTGTCAAGTGTCTTCCTGACATCCTGATCACAGCGTTCACTGTTATTAACTTTTTGCAGCAAGCACGCACCGCACCTGCATAGCAGGTACACTGTGTTCAGTGTAAACCCGGCGTAAATGCCCACATATAGTTTCTTTGAGGAGGCCAAGAATGACTCATGTTAGTCTCACCGTCCCAGACTTGAATTATCTCAAGGCATATGGCTCCTCTACTAAATCAACTAAAGCCTGACATTCATTTTCAATAAATGAACTCTCAATAACTCTATTTGAGATTGAATTGTATGATATTCTTAAACATTTAGGTGTGAAAAAAATAAACTACTGCAAAAAAACTGTGAGGAGCCAAATACTTTCTTCCTAGAATCTAAGCATATCATGGGAAAATGAAACACAAATATCCACAAAATGAAAAACAAATATCTACATATAGAGTCAGAGTGTAACACCATGTAAATGTAAAGTAAGCATAAACATTCCTAAGTTAAACAGAGGGCATTATTGGGCATTGTCAGATACAGTTACTAGATGTTAATTCAAATAATATGCCAAAAGAGTGCTACATAGATACACAGAACCTGATGATTCCATAAAATTTAATCTTTTATCCAAATGAATACAAGCACATATTACCTTCTTTGTTAATAGAAAGTTATAGTAAACCTTGTTGAATCCTCCTCTGTCAAGGAGATGATTTTATTTTGTATCTTTCTTCCACCAGAGGGCCTTCTTCCATAAATCATGTTTTTCTCTTTTAGCTCCACTCTCTCTTTGCTGGTTTGGACACCTTTTTGTATGCAACCTGAGGTTTCAGATTTTGTGTCATTATTTGATGAACTTAATCTTAATTACTAAATAGTAATCAGACAGAGAAAAAAGCAATTAAATTTTGTATTTTGTTTTGATCAGAAATCACTTGTTACACATATAAAAAAAAAAAATTGACCAGTAGTAATTCAGGTTTATTATTAGTAATTCAAGTAAACCCAGCTCAAAAGTAAATATAGTACTTGGCAAGATCCCAATATTACATTATTTGTAAAACTTCATCTGCAATACACATCCTAAACTGTTTGTTGTACGTTTCCTGGAGTTTTTCAAAACGTTTTATTTTATTTTCCTTGCTAATATAGCAGATTTAGAAATATTTACTTGGTAAGTACAGAATACAATGAAGGAAAAGGCATCAAAGTAAGATTGGTTTCATTTTCTTGTTTCTCAGTGAAACATTAACTTCAAACACTACCAACAAGAACATGAAAAAAGAGCAAGTAGAGAAAGAGCTATAAAGTTAGTGAATTGGTTTAGGGTTGCTGCACATAAAAAAAAAAAAACTGTCATCAGTGGTTGTACTGATAGTAGTTGCACAGCTGGTAGTACCACAGTTGAAATTTAAGT
Source organism: Cyprinodon diabolis (assembly GCA_030533445.1). NCBI lineage: Eukaryota > Metazoa > Chordata > Actinopteri > Cyprinodontiformes > Cyprinodontidae > Cyprinodon > Cyprinodon diabolis. The sequence continues at coordinate 14,206,839 of CM060075.1, read as the reverse complement.
TACTGTCGAGGCCAGTGGAGGTAAAAGTAACAAAGCCTGCTTCCATGCCAGGGACCGTGTCACTGGTTCATCTCTGGTACTGGGACACTCGAGTTTAGACTCCAGGTCTCACTGATAAAGCACAGCCGTCACCAAAACTCACAACTCCTGCCTGGACCCACATAGAACTATTTTGGATTTGTACAACCAGTGGTCCCCCTGAATCACCCTGTGGGGAAAAAAGGCTGGATGCCTTTAGTGGCTGGTTAAGAATTATGTAATTTTTCAATATAAACTTTTTCATTCTATCTGACATCTCAAGCTGTTAGAGGGGCAACAAGTTATAGTACCATGGATGGATGCTGATCTTAAAATGGAAGTGCACATCAGAGCCGTTGTAAAGTCCAGCTTTTTCCACTTAAGGCAGCTAGCCAAAGTGAAACCCATTCTTTCAAAACAACATTTTGAAACAGTGAGCCATGCATTTGTGACCACACAGCTGGATTACTGTAACTCACTTTATACAGGGGTCAGTGACTTGTATATTTCCCAACTTCAGAGGGTTCAAAATGCAGCTGCACGTCTTTTAACAGGTACATGAAAATTTGACCACATTTCCCCTGTTTTAGCTTCCTTACACTGGCTGCCAGTACATTTTAGGATTGATTTTTAAATTCTTTTATTTGTTTTTAAAACTCTTAATGGCCTTGCCCTTTCTTATCTGTCTGAGCTGTTGCATTCTTACACACCCTCCCGTTCCCTCAGGTCAGCTGATCAGTAGCTTCTGAGGGTCCTAAAGACAAAATGCAAGCTAGGAGGGGACCGTGCTTTTTCTGTGGCAGCTCCTAAGCTGTGGAATGATCTGCCTCTGAGCATAAGACAGGCCTCTTCTCTCGCTGTTTTTAAGTCCCTTCTTAAGACTCATCTTTTTTCCTTGGCTTTTGGCACAATTTGAGAGGTTTTACTTTGTTTTATTCTCTTTGTATACTAATATGTATTTTACACTCGTTTTTTTTTTTCTATTTTATAATTTTATTGTATTTTATGATTGTGTACAGCACTTTGGTCCTGTCCGGTGCATAAAGTGCTTCATAAATAAACTTGGTATGGTATGGTAGCATGTTGGTGTTCCTCTGAAATTCTGGCTCCTGAATTGTCTGAGGGTACTGAGTATGCCTGTCTTTGTTTCAAGTTTTAATCTGTTATTATTTTCTGTGGTGCTAAGTAGGGGCATAAATCACACCCATCATGGCGATTCAATTCAGTATCGATTTCCTGACCCAACAATTTGATTATTTTCTATACTCAAGAATACACCATGATACGATACGATTCGATTCGATTAATTGGTTCATTTTGTTTTTTTATTTATTTTTTTAACTGTTGAAAACCATCATGGCTTCCTTGGGTCTGTTGATTCAAGTGCAGGTCACTTAGATGGAGTGACCTGCACAAATTCTGGCTCCTGTATTGTCTGAGGGTACTGAGTATACCTACTTTTGTCTCAAGTTTTAATCTGTTATTATCTTCTGTGGTGCTAAGTCTGATCAACCTAAGTTTCCCTTTTCCAATTTCCTCAAGTGGGTTGAGGATGATTAAGCTTAATGCTAAGCTCATATTGAATGTGTTGTAGCTGCAACCTAAATCATTGTGGGTACGGTTAAAGAGGCCATGAGCTCAACATAGTCTTTCTGGAAGAGACGTGACAACTGAAAATGATTGTTCCATAAAATTAAATCTTCTATCTATATTAATAAAAGCACATATTACCTTCTTTGTTAAAAGAAAGTTATAGTAAACCTTGTCGGATGGCTCTGTCAAAGAGAGGATTTGATCTTTCTTCCACCAAAGGTCTTTCTCCATAAATCACGTTTTTCTCTTTTAGCTCCACTCTCTCTTTTCTGGTTTGGATACCTTTCTGTATGCAACTACAGGTTTCAGATTTTGTGTCATTATTTGCTGACCTTTAAATAAAAAGAAATCACACAGGAGCAAAAGCAATTACATTTTTTATTTTGTTTTGATCAGAAATCACTTGTTACACATATTCAAAAAAATACATTTGTCCAGTAGTAATTATGGTTGATTAGTATTAATTCAAATAAACCCAGCCCAAAAGTTAATATGGTACTTGGCCAGATCATAATGTTGCATTATTTGTTTAACTTCATCAGCAACACATCGTCAACTGTTTGTTGTACGTTTCCAGGATTCCAGTTAATGATTGGTTTCATTTTCTTATGTTTCTCAGTGAAATATTAACTTCAAACACTACCAACAAGAACATGAAGAAAAAGAGCCAGAAAAGAAAGAGCAATAAAGTTAGAGAATTGGTTTAGGGTTCCTCCACTGCCAAAAATACTGTCATCAGTGGTTGTACTGACAGTAGTAGCAGGGGTGGTAGTACCACAGTTGAAATTTAAGTCGCTGTCAAAGCCAGTGGAGGTAAAAGTAACAAAGCCTGGTTCCATGCCAGTGACCGTGTCACTGATCCATCGCTGGTACTGGGACACTCGAGCGTAGACTCCAGGTCTCATTGGTAAAGCACAGCCGTCACCAAAACTCACAACTCCTGCCTGGACCCACATAGAACTATTTTGGATTTGTACAACCAGTGGTCCCCCTGAATCACCCTGTGGAGAAAAAAGTTGGATGCCTTTAGTGGCTGGTTAAGAGTTTTGTAATTTTTCAATATAAACTTTTTCATTCTCACTTTTTGGGTCATGGTCAAACAAGTTTTTCATAAGCACTCAAGTTTAGTTCTTCACATTATTTACCTGGAATTACTCTAATGAAAATGTTTCATGAAAAAGAGTGGCTTTGAGCAGAGCCTTTTGAATTGATTGGGTAAAACAGCACCTTGGTAGATGTTTGCTCCAACTTATGCTTTTTCACTACTGTTGTTCCTGTTTCAACGATGAAATCAAAGATTCTGGGAAAACAGATGTGATAGCAGCAGCTGTGCATATGTTCGCTTGTGCTGCTACGTTTATATTAGTTCACCTGTGGGTTTGGCATCTTTTGTCACAGCTACTGTATATGTCCCTTCTTAAACCATAAAATTGGAATGTGATAAGCTTGCAGTACAAGATGACTAAGAAATAACATGAGAATTCAGCTTGCAGGCGAAAGTATACAAATATGGTTTTACTCAGTTGTGCCACTGCAGGAAAACACTATGCAGTTTTACAATATCTAATTTAAGCAGATAGAAAATGAATCATTATGATTCGCAATATCTTGATTAAAGCAGTAAAAAAAAAGTTTTCAGTAAAACTTTACTTAAATACTTTACAAAATCTAGTTGGTCTTACCTTATGTCTAAGCATTGTCTAAAACTTTCTTCTGTATAACAGGGAATTTAAATGATTGCAGTGCAACAAAGGTTTGTTATTGAGCCATCATTGGAAATCAGTAGGAAAACATCTACAACTACGTATTAGCACAGCAGACACCACTCGTCTACGACTTAACCTACCATCAGGTCAAAGGGGGTACAGGCCCACAATCTTTTTTTCAAATGGTGCTTTTAGTGAACGATAAAAGGAAATAAGTTCAATGTAACTAAGTTAATTTTTTTTATAGTGGCTGCCCACCTTAATTCATTAATGAATATGCCCTAACAAATGAGATTTTTTTCCTGCCTTATAGCATTACTTAGTGATCAATCACTGTATTCAGTGTAAGCAGGCTATTTATTTATCTGTAAATAGGAATCAGGGTTTAATTTAGTTAATTTACTGGTGATATGAGTTTGAATCATGGCTAATGTGGGCATACTTTCTCCAAATTAAACAAAGTAAGCTCTTGGACTCAGCCCATCAAAGTATCCTCTAAGACTTTCCTCCTAGCTGTGGAAGAGTAAAACAGAAGACTACCCTCAGAATTGCAAAGGAGTTGGACCTAGAGATGACATAGGATTTTATTTTGTTTTTCTTAGGAAGTTTTGCAAGGGTACTGCAGAAATTCTGGGAAAGTCCGATAGACTCTCTGCATCAGTCAACTGTGAAAATTTGCAACCACGCCGAGAGACCCACACAAAATGAAATGACGAGAGAACAACAGCTTAAATGTGCTATGGTTTGCAAATGTAAACATCACAGATCCTGTGATTTACCTCATAAATACCACTACTAACAAAGATTTTGAAAAAAAAAAAAAATCCCTCGAAATAAATTGCTGGAAATAAATAAAAGAGGCTTTAAAAAAGTTGGAAGTGGCTGTATTCTTTATTTCCTCATGTGGTGTGGTGTATTAAGCTTTCTGTTTGTGCTGTACAAACTCCCTTGTAGATAGCTAGACTGATTTATTAGGGATTCAGACGTATTCCAGAATCCTTTAGTTTAGCATCTGTTTTAGTAACATCAAACAGTTGGACATAGGCTGAAGATCTTCACTGCTGAATATACAAACCGGAAGCAATTTTAATAGTTACGTACATGTGTAGTTTTATTAACTCATATATATTTAAAAAAAATTAAATTAAAAATAAAATAGTTTTTCCATCTTGTATATTGTATTTCGTAAACTAGTCCCCTTTTAGATACACTTATCTCAGTATGTGGTAGAATAAAAATAAAGAGTTTTATTTGTTATTACTTGTTACTCAAGCTGATGTAACGAAACAGGAGGTTTCAAACGAATAACATTATATTCGTACATGTAATTTGTCACTGAGTTTGAAAGAAACACTACAATGACAAAGTGGCGGTTACCTGACAAGAGTCCTTTCCCCCTTGTTTAAGTCCAGCACACAAGTAGTTATTTGTGTCCAGGTCGCCAGATAAAATAAAAAGCTCAAAATAGTCCTGGTAGTAGCATTTGCATCTGTTGTTTCCCACTATTGGTACCTCTACTTCCTGCAGGGTGTTGGAAATTACTCCAGCATCTAAGAGAAAATAATTATTTCAATGTGATGTTTATACTGAAAGAAATGAGTGGTACATTTAGAGAAAAGAGATATCTTGTAACTTACCAGTAACACCAAAACCTGTGACCATACTTGTAACCCCATCATGGAAAGTGCTGTTTTCTGAAGCCAAGCAGACTGGCTGTATATAGTTAGTAAAGTTAACGGGTGACGAAAGCTTCAAGAGACAGATGTCATTTTCAAATGTATCACTCTGGTATTCAGGATGGCAGATGATTTCAGACAGTTTTCGAGTCACTTTGTTGGGGCTGGAAGCATTTAGTCTTGTAACACCAAGCTGGACTTCTGTTTGGTTGAGATCATCTCTTTGAGTAAAGAATCAAATATTTAGGTGTCAATAGAGCAATAGAGTAGGATGAATGCTTATCTTACAAACCATGTTTTAACAGACACCCATGAAAATGCCTATGTACTCGCTTGGTTGTAATATGTATATGTATGAAAGAGAAACAAAATATAGGTCATAAATGAAACAAAGCACCTGGCCATCCTGGCCAGTTTATAAAGCTGTTAAAAATACAGAATATTTAACCATTGAATGCATTTACTGTTCAGGTCAGTTGTTCACAATACTTTCCATAATAAAGACACACTTCTCAATTGATACACATATATAAGTACATAGAAAGGTAGGTGACTTGGAGTTAGGCGTCAAAGATGCTCAAAGATTGGAACCTGAAATTATAAATTTATATAATTCCAATTCTTCACATACTTACAATACAAATTATGCATTCAAAAAACAGTTAATTCCACTGTGTTAGTCTCAGCAAAGTTTGAGCTCAGGTAATGATAAGAAGTGTAGTTTCAGACTAACTTTAATTATACAATCCATATTCCCAGTAACAGTAGCACTGGTTCACATTCATAGTATGATAATATCTTCACTATCTTTGACATTTAGTACTGTGCATTGCTCAAAAGTTTATCCTCTCTAACATTCCGACAGTCAGTCTGACTTAAAATCTTGGCTTTTGTTTCATGTTACCATGAAATCACCTGATAAATCATTAAGTTAACCACTTATACAGATACAAAAAACAACTACTCTTACCTGGTTATGCAGTGAGCAGCTGTCAGCACCCATTGATCATTTATCAGTGATCCTCCACAGAGACTTCTACTTATAGTTAAAAAGACCTGCCAGGGCCAGGCTCCTGGCTGGGCATCCTGACCCCCAATGATTCGGGACTCTTTTACTGCTACATTACCACACACTGGCAACAGAGAAGGGACAAAAGCCAGAATGAGTGAAAGCAGAGCAAGTGTGCATACCTATAAAATGATATGATCTAACAGTTTGTTCATGCCAAACACAATTCCGTCAAATTTGTCACCACCTTTGGCCACTGTTGCTTGTTTGACATATTGTCGGCAATTCGCATGGCAGAGGAAAAGGGTTTCCTCCTGATGCTTTACTGCATCATTGAATTAGAAGTGCTTCCATATAATCTTCTGCTCGAGGGTTTTACTTCAACATAGCAGACCTGGATTTTACAGAGCGAGTCTGAGTGCTTGATTTATATGGAAAGCCAAACAAAGCTCCTGGTGTCGGAAGTCTCTCGGTTCACCAGATTCTCCAGAGAGGGAACATGTTTAGAAAGTAGCCTATGACTGTCATGGTTTTGGTTCTTTTAAAGCTACAGTGTGTAATAATTACAGGGATATACAGTCAGAAATGTAATAAATTATACATAACTATGTTATTTATCATCATCTACGAGCTCAGCCTCTTAACCTTAATATTTGCGTTGCCTTAGAATTCGTTATTTATAATTACATAGGAGCGGGTCTCGCAGCCATGGAGGCAGACATCTTTGCACTACGGCAGCGCAGAGCCAACAAACTAGCGATTGCGAGATCGCCCATTACGCTCGAAAGTAACTACGGCAAGTTGAGAGAGATGAACTGAGACGGTACTGAACAATAGATGGCAGTATTAAAATTATCTATGTAAACACACCTCATCACTTGAGAAGGTAGGTGATGCGGACGTCGTGGAAGACATTTTGTTCCGTAACGCTCGCCGTACTGTTGGGGGGGAGAAGCGGTGGGGGGGAGATGTTCATGTTGCTGCGTTCTGCAGTCTGGACGCTAGATGTCGCTAAAAATTACACACTGTAGCTTTAAGTTTTCTTTTTGAGTTTTCAATTTCACTTTGATCCAGTTTTTTCTTTGTGGCCAATGTTATCTTATAAGGTGTTTGATGGACAATTATCTTATAAGGTGTATTATTTTCATTTATACTGTTATTTATAAACAACAGAGCAGTGGCAGTTTGTTATGCAGATTTTTTTTATGCCATAACCAAGAGCACCTTGAGAGCGGGACTTCCTCTACTTGCACTCAAAACTTATATTTGCACTCCTGCTTTCCCGAAAATATATTCACTTCTCCATCAAAGAAGAGAATACCCAAAGCAGTTGTTCTATTGGCTGGAAAGGCTGCTAGGCAATGATCCAACTCCAGTGCAAGAGAGAATGAAGAAAATCCACAAACACAGCCAATGGGTTTACGAGCGTACCTATGACTCAAACAGGGAATGGCTTGCATTCCAGTAGAAGGAAATATGTTAGAGAAGAAAATATCTGTGCAAGAAGCATTAGATCTGAGAGCAAAAAGGAAGATTTGATGGAGAAGACAATACATTTACAAGAAAGCAAATTTAAAGTTCTTAATGCAAGCATTACAAGTTTTAAATGGTAGTAGTGGAAACCTGCTCTCAAAATAGAAAATGTTTGCTATTGATTTTAGAAGGAAAAATCCTCCATAGTTTGGTACTCAATTATTAGTTTGTGATATTTTACCACTGAATTTATTGTATTTTTTTTTATTTAATTTAAAAGTTGTTTTGAATTGTTCCTATTTTTGCAATGATGATAAAAAGTATAAATAAATTACATTACCTGAGGACAATACCTAAATTTCCTATTTAATAGATTAGAAAAGGAAAACATACATTTGCCCAACCATTTCTGGAATCAATCTTATCTTATCTTTCTGTGTGATGTAGGTCAGAAAACAGAACAAAAGTTGTTAAATATATTGCTTACCCGGCTCCTTTGATTGACAACCTGAAATGCCAAAGAGAGTCATGTTAAGCTAGTCATGAGCAAGTGTGGGAAATAATAATATTTTCCAACATAGCTGCTTGCAGAAAGATTCAGGTAAGTCTGCTTCTTAAAAGATTTAAGTAAATATGTGTCACCATTGGTGGCATAAGTACCCATAGACTAAAATATCCACACTGTATATATTTTGAGCATAGACACCCTGTCGAAGATCATGTCACAGTATCTTGGTTTAAGAGTGTACTTTGATTAGGCCTCTCTAAAACCTTCATATTCTGTGGAAATAATGCTCACCTGCATAAGTGTGTGTGATTTTATTATGCTTTTTTCTTTTTTTTCATTAGAGAGAATTTACACTTATTATTATTACAGATTTAACACTTATTCACGTCTATTAAGGAGCACAAAAGTCAAAGCAGTTTTTTGTTGTGTTAAGCCAGGCTACATTTATATAAAACAAAATATTTAATTATCCAAAGCATAGAGGTATGAGGGAAAAAAACAACAACAAAAAAACTACTGTTTAATCAGTAAGAGGATAAGTACCTTTCCATTCTAATGTAATTTTTGAAGACCTAAAAAAGTTGCCTCTTATTTACCTCTTGGCCTTGTTTTAAATTTATATGCTCAAGAGCAAAAAACTGCCAAAACTTCTGATTTTATAGAGATGGTCAGACATATTGCTGATTTAATAAGAAGTCAAACTGATTATTAGTACCTGTTTAGCCAATTTTCATCAAAGTGGCATTTACTTAACATCCACTTGGTAGTATGACATTTCCATGTTGTCGATTTCTTTTGATCACTAAAGGTTTGCTGACTTGACTTGTTTAAATGTTATCACTACCACCAATCAGATGTTACTTTCAACTTATCAGGGTTAAGAAACATTATTTATTCCCCATGATGTATGGATTTGTGCTTACAGAGTAAAAGTGGAAAAAAAAAACATCTAGTCAAATGCTTTAATTTAAAACGAGAATGTAAACATAAGTTTCACTCTACACTACTTGTAAAAGTTTGTGATGATCAGTCATGCAGTTTAGCATTAATAGCAAAAGTAGTGAGTTAACAGTAAAGTGTAGTTTACTCTTCCCGACAAACTTTGATTCCACAAAAGAAATTAAACCTTTATATGTGGTATATGTGTTGAGAGCCATTAGGCATCCTGTAAGGTTATATATAATAAATGCAACATCAATTCTTACCATTGCAGAGCATGCTGACCACCATTAAGTACCCAAACAGCCTTTGGAGAGTCATTTTCAAAGTCCTGTAAGATGAATAGCACTTAGACTATAATCCTCCCTGACGAAGATACAAATGAACATTCAGTTACACTCCAATGCCAGATTCTACCGGAACCTTTTATATCAACCTCGTTTAAGCAGGTGTAACCAAAAACCTGTTTGTCCTGAAGTCTGAGCTCAGTTTGCATTTTTGCATAAATCTAATATGTTTACTTAAGAAAGCCACTTAGTTTAATCTTGGAAGATAACTAAAACTTTGTTTTTGGTTGCAAGCATAAAATATTTAACGTCTTCGAAATTAAAGGTAACTTAGATAATTGTGGAAATAACAAGAACCTCTTACCACTGTATAGTAGAATGGTCATCAATAAATACCCAGACAACTTTCCAAGAGCCATCTCTAAAGTCATTTCTAAAGTATGCCAAGCCTCAAATTAAAAAAACAAAAACGTTAATTTATAGCTTCAGCTCCTTCCCCATTATAATGCTTTCCATTCTCCATTGTGTTATAGATATTTCGTGCAGATAAAATAGGTTAACTCAATTAAACTTTAACAGCAATATAAAGTAAGTAGTATTTCTTCTCCTAAATGAAAGTTAAAATGTAACTATCTTTGCGTAAGTGCAAGAAATGATTCATTGTTGTGCTCGCTGCACCTTCCAAAACTATTCATACTTGTTAAACTGTTTTTTTTTTCGTTACATGATAACCACAAGACCCAGGATATTTTATTGACATTTAGCATCATAGACCAGGAGAGTTGTGAGATGGAGAAAATAGATACATGGTTGGGAATTTTATTTATTGTAGAAAAGTGTGTGCATTTTTTTCTCTAGTCTTGTCAGTTAATCCTTTCAAGAATAACTCTATAAGCTATAATAAAAGAGACTGTTTTGTGCCTTGTGGGCCTGTGACTTCCAAGCAATCAAAGGTATCTACTCTAGAAGGAGCAAGATGGATTTATAGCAACTGAAGAACATCTCGAGGTTTAAAGGACCAATGCCTCAGCAGGACCTGGAAAATGAATTAATGCATTCAACTTTAGTGGAATGGAGTACTGCATCGTTATCTTTACAGATCTGCCTAAAATGTCAGTCAGACAGCTGCAGTAGATCCATAATGCACATGCATTTTTTTTTTTAATTATTCATGAGAATATGGTTAGTGGAATGTGGGAAAGAATAAGGAAGTGTCCGCCAATAAAACAGGACCTTTAGAACTGTTTTTATGCAAGCATAGGTCAACAACAAGAACAATGGCTAAGTTGACTAACCAAGTCAATTTAGTTTATGATTTCATGATTTACCTACTTCACTCATAAAGAATGATGAAGTCATGTTTCTTTTGTTTCAAATTGTTTTTTTTTTTGTCATTCTCATTATCTATCTTTTGTTTAGCATTTGTTATTAATCTTTTGATTCCTCCGATAAGGATGGGTATAAAACATGAAATATTTTCTTTTAATTAGTATAATTGTAGAAAAAATGCTAAACTTTGAGTTGGGAATTTACTTTTTTTTATATATATATAAAGACTTGTGACATAATTCATGCATGCCTATTTTTAAACAAGTTTTTATATTTTGAAATATTTATTCTCTTGTAAATATTTATTCTCTTGTTAAGAGAAATAAGCAATAAGCCAGCTCCTTTGTTTCTTGTCATTCATTACTGAATGAATGACAAGAGGTCATGGATACTGAAGTTAGATTTACAGTACCTGGATTAATCAGTCTGTTTAGTAATGAAAGACAGAAAACTAAGGATCAAGCTAAAGTTCAGGAAATGGTGGAGTTGGGCATATAGCCCATTAAAACCTGTCTGAGAAGTGTTTGAGGGATGTTTGGTATCAAAACTTCATTGTGAGACTACCTGATATGTTCTGCAGTCCTAGCCAAAATTCAACACCAGACAGACGGGTATTTTGGTGTAGTCTACTGTGAATGTGTGAAATAAGTGTAATAACTTTTAAGTATTTCATAATGTGCCTAGATATATTAAATTATGTAATTTAACTAATGTAATGTAGATAATGTAATGCAAATGGACTTAATTGCTTTAGTCCATTTCTAAGGCCTAATCCAGATGTAGGAGGGTATAAAAAAACAACAACAAATACTCCACTACACAGTAAAAAAAAACAAAAACTATAATTCGGTACACAACAGAGACTTTAAAGAAACATTTCCATCCAGCCCACAATATGACTGGGTGTGTTGTTTTCAAATATGCCAGATACATAGGGGGCAGTGTACAGCAACATTGGAATTTTTCCATCTGTAAGAATTCTTAGGACTGCTTCATGGATAAAAATCCTGGATCACATATCGAGAGTGCAAACAAAAAGTGTCTAAAGAAATGAAAAAATCCCCACTTCTCTCACAAAATTCCTTTTTAACTTTACCTTATGGCCAAGTGTATAAACATTAGTTGCTCATGTGATGCAACACAGAAATATTCATTGCCAACTGTGATCTGCATGACATAAAAACCATCTTTCCATGTACACACGCAAGCCCCAAAACAGAGCTTTAATAAATCTCCGCTTGGCCCTGGAGTTGTTTTAACCATTAGTTTTAAGGCGAGCATACGCTGTACGATTTTTTAAATGGTTGTGCTCATCTACATCTTAAACTCTTCAACAAAACTGCAGGGTTTAAAAGTTCACAGCTGATGTTCTAACAATGTATGGCTCGATAATCGGAAGGGATCTAACTGCTCACAATGTATGACTATAGTCCTCATGTCGGACCACCATCATCTCGCTGTGCTGGTCATACTTGTCTATCCAGAAGTAAAGTCAAGAAACTTGAAGAATTCGCTTGCTTTCACATGCGCAATGCACAAGGTTGTGGTAAATCAGCTTGTAACTCTGGTTGAACACCATGATATGCTCATGATCACCTCACAAGGGCTGACTGAATTTTAAACATGTTTGATTTTCATCCATCAATACCATACCCAACCAGGAGGTAGATGTGAGGGGCTAGTTGCCTCTCATTACATCCTGAATACTAGGTGATGTATAGCACATGATAAAGCTGAACCTCTGGCCTGTCCAAAAAATTCTTACATGGCTGTATAATTGGCCCAAACTGTACCAAAAATCATACTTTGTATGTCCTCCCTTAAGAGATAAAAACAGCATCTTTGTGTAGCTGAAATGAATAACCACATAAAATGTCTTATTTTCCCCAGCTATCCTGCTGCAAGTGAACAAGATATAATTTAAAAAAGTTTATTAGTTATGTTAGACAAAGGAGGAGAGTGATGTGCTGCTTCTTTAAGATAAGAAAAAGAAGAGTGATGGACGCAATATACTGGATAACAGAAAGTGGGCTTGTATTATGAATTAAGGGCAATTTTATGTATTAATTCAGTCCTTTTCAACCCTCAAAGCATAGTGCTCTGAATGTTTTAGATGTTTATCAGTTTCTTTCTTCATCACACCTAATTCAGATGATTACTGTTAACCTGTTTATCTGGTATCAGATGATAACAGATAAACTAAAGCTGGAAAACATGCGAGACTTGCAGGGTAGTGTAGCTTGAGGACCAGTGTTGAAAAACACTGCAGATATATGCCCAACCCCACTACTTTCTACACCTTCAGCCAGCTCCTTTGCTTCCTGTATGTCATAACTGGACAGACTGATCTACCCAGGTGTGTTTAACCTCAGTAAACATAATAACATTGGCCAAACACACTTGGAGTAATCAGTTGGTCTTTGTATGGAAATAAAGGAGCTGGCTGAAGTTCGGAAAGTAGTGGAGTTGGGAATATAGCCCATTAGGCTTGTAAAATATTGAAAAAGTACAGTGAGTCTCCTGCCATGTTGTTCTTAGCAAACAACAAATGCTAAAAAATAAGTTGCGTCTGCCTGGTAATTGTATTTGATGTTCCATAAAGTGAACATATAACTATTACGCAGTTTTTTTACATGTTCAGTTTAGGTTTGAAATGTAACTCATTTCACCTAGATTATTTAGAACACTGCCCTATTTGCTTTGTTTATACTTAGTGACCCAATCTTTACAGGAATTGCCACATTTTTCACCTCTGTGTCAGTCTGTCACAGATCCAAACAATGACTTGTTTCCCCGGTGTTAGATCTTTCAAAAGCAAAACAAAAAAGCAATATAAAAAGAAATAAATAATACGGTGAGATTTTTTTTCTTTAATTTTAAGAAAGCAGAGCTGCACTCTATAGTCACAACTGTAGTCATTGTTAATGTTAATCAGAGTACAAATGCTGCATCCCATGTTGTAACCAAATGGTGCTCATAAACTATAATAGAACATATAAAATATTTTATCAGACACAAAACATAAAAGAAATTATGCTAAAAAAAAAGATAAATGAATAAAATTCTGCCAAAACTAAGACTGGTTTGGGGTTACGTAAAAAGTGATTGATTTTTCTAACGGAACAATAAAAAAAAAACAAAAAAAACCACTATACTAGCTTGCAGACAGTTTGAGTATACTATATGAGATACTATGGGTGGAAATTAGTCCTTTAATCCTGGAAGTGTTCTTTAGATCATAAAAGTCTGAATAAATAACCTACTTTATGTGCCTCCAAAGGTTCAGCTTTGAGAGTTCGGCCATAGTCAGTGGTTTAGTTGAAACTATGTGCTATCTGGATCTCTCCTCCTGATTATGATTTCACTGTGGAAGCAGAATTAAATTGTGGTTTCAATATCGCTGCATGTCTGATTTCTTTTGGGTGTATAGCCCTGATCCCGAAACACCAGACGTTATTTAGACGTTGGTTTTTAGACTAAATTTGGTCGGTCCGTTATAGTCTAGAACAGACCCATAGACCAGTTGTCGCAGGTTTGAGTCCTGGCCCTGTTGAACTTTGCCAAATGTTTCTACCCTGTCTTGTAACCCAATTTGCTGTCTGCATACAGTACCTTTGATAGTAACAAAAAAAGTAACAAAAAAAACATTCAAAGTTTTCAATATCTTTTCAAAGATCTGAAAATTACAGCCTTTCACTTTTCAATCAAATGTAGATGTTGTTTGGACTTACATGGTGTTGTCTTTTTATTGTTCAACCAATTTTTGTTTGGTAGGTGAGGTTTCACTTCTGCCCTGCTGCCACGGTCAATCTTAGGCACACTAGTCATTCAGAGCGAAGGATCCCAACAGCGTCGGCCACTGGACGCATCTCTAAATTCCTTGGCTGCTCTATTTTCCATGCCTGACACATGTCACTCTAGACTAGAACGGATCGTTCAGGCAGGATTTCAGTTGCTTAAAAGCAAAGTGGATCCGGTGGAGTTTAAAGTTACACACAACATTGTACTGATTGAATTTTACACTGACACCACAAAAACACTTAACCTGCACCTCCAGCACAGAGACACCAGCAAATCTCACTTTACCAATACACTACGGACGACAAAATGTTTATCTGTGAGGTGGAAAACACATTTTTATATGACACGTCTAATCTGTTTTTAATAAAGATAAAGGAAAATAAAAGGAATGGGCTGAAGGTACTGTATGGTGACCAGATAAAGAGCAGGCATATGATTCATTGGTTGTACTGGACAAATAAAAACTTCATTGACATATTTAAAGCCTACGTGTTTATTACTATCGTGCTATGATGAAACCCTAATTTGATCCAAGTTCAGCTTCTCCAAGGCACTCCCCTTTAAAACGCCTTTGGTTAAATAGTGTTCTTGGCAGAACCCATAGCACTTTCGTGTTCACCATAACCTCAGAAACAAGGTGTGGCCTCATGTTGTCATGCAGCTGCCTTCAGCATAGGCCTGGCTTCAGCAGTCATGGCATACATATCCCAAGCATCTCAGGGCAGAGAAAAATGATGTGTTTTTATTGCTTTTGACACCATTATATATGCTCATTTGTATTCAAATTAAGATGGGTGATTATTTAAACATATTTCTGCAGTGCAACAAAGTGAGAACACAAAAGTATTACTTTACACAGCCTTTAAAAATGCTGTCATAGCAAGGGCTTTTAATACAGAATATCTTCCTGCACAAAGACCTAAGCCTTATTTCATTATACTATATCAATACTAACTTTGATAAAATGATAGAATAATACTCACTTTACTGGATGATTTTGCATTTCTATTCACCGTCTGAGAACTGTAAGCATATTTGGAGCAATTATTATTCATATTACTCTTATTACTCATTATTTGGTGGCAGATCAGCAGAACAGACTTGAACAAACACATGCATTTTGTCAATTTCTTTAGCTGTAGAAATCAATTTAAAAAGAATCTTTAAAAAAAAGCACATTTTAAAATATCTAAATACACTCATTTTCATGAGAGACTACATTTAGAAGTGACCCATAGTGACGCTCTCTGGTTGAAAGAGAAAGTAACCCACAGTGCGGCAATAAAGAACCCACAGTGTAAGGTCTGAATCAGTCACTATTTCAAAAATCTGTAGAGTGAGAGTGGCCTGTTTTTTGGTGTTTGGGTCCAATGTGCAAAACAGAAAAGGCTACTAGAGCGAAGCTCTCCATGAAACATGATTTTGAATCTTCTTTTGTACTTAGATCAATACCTTGCCATCACCATGCCCATTCTAATTCCACCCTCACCTGTAGTCAGCCAGTAAATTTTGCTGCTTGTGGAACTTTTAACCTAAAATGGTGGTAAACACACCATGGCAAATTGATAATGTTCCTAATGCTACATCTGCATTAATATTCATACGTACAGGTCAAATTCTTGTGTACCCTGTTGAGGAAAAAAGGTACAGTAAAAAAAAGTCTTGCTAGTGTTTTCTGATCAAATGGACATCACCCAAACTGTGCAAAGGCAACTGGATAAGGATTCAAGTTAGAAGGGAAACTATCTGGAATTCTGTTTTTGAGAACCAAAGTTTATCTTGAAGAATTTTGGGTGAAATCAAATTAGCTTTAAACTAATGTCGAGCAATTGGGATGTTTTAAAAACAATTCACAATTCAAATCCAGGAGATGAATAAAACATTAAATAAAAATAAAATACTGCAAACAATGTTTTATTAAATTATTTGCCTAATCAGAAATGAATAACCTTTAATCAACTGATTCTTAACCTACTTTTTGTGAGGGAGCAGATAGCAGACATAAGGATTCCCATTAAATGAGTTTTGATTATAATCAAAATCTATTGAGCATATGAGAAAACATATGGACATTAATGTTATATCAGTGTTAAAGCTAGTGAAACAAAGCTTGTTCTTGCTTTGTAAGCAATAGCTCAAAGTTGTTAATAGCATACTATACCGCTCATTTTACTAGCTTTGTGTTTGCTCATCATTAAACACATGAAATGATCAATCATCATCTAATAAAAATAATTATTTAGGTAGAAACGCTAACTGACTTTTGCCAGACCTATACCTCTGCTTGAGTTTTCTCCAGCATTTAGTATTAGCAGCTTAGCATTGCAGGCCAACAGCAGGGAAGTTATTTTGTTCCAGCCAGGTAGACATCAAGGGAGTTCCTCTCCTCCATCCTTTTCAAACATCTGAAAGTTCCCTAAACGCCAACAGAAATCTTGCAGTCTGTTTTGGAGCAATAAGGTTTTGAATGTCAGCCACCAGATCATTTCTAGAGAGACATTTCTGCCAATTTTCTTCTTGTCACTGTTCATAAAATGACTAATTCCCCCATTGGAGCTGTAGCTATAGCTCATCTTGAATATTTGATGACTAAAACATGGCTACTGATAAGTGTGAGTTTTCGTCAACAAGACGAGACTAAATAAAAATTAGTGGGTGGTCGTCAAACGTTTAAAATGCATAATTGTTCTGTAATCTGTTAGAGAAGCTAAGCAGCATCAGCCCTGCTGCTGTGCTCTGGTGAGTCATGTCCTTTAGATTTCTTTTCAATATTGAAATTTTACAGTTTAATTTAATTCTCATCAGTGGAAAAATGCTGAATATTTAAAGGCAATTGAAATTTAAAAAGCATTTTATTTTTACTCACAGATAGTAGTAAATCAATCAAAAAACAAACACAACACATAAACATTTGAATTGCTTGATTAAAAGTAAACATTTATTCACAAATCAGTGCAAATGAGCCCATATTTGTTGACCCAGCTATATCATAGTGCTTGATTAGTTAAAATGTTTAATTTGGATTCAATACAGCTTTATAGACTACGATTTCGGCATTAAATACCGTATTACAATCTAGATAAACCCTTCATATATCATATTAAATGATCAAAGTAAACAAGAAATGGGTGGGAAGGGAAGGACTATGAAAGGGAAAAAGAATTAACCTCATTAATGAATGCACAGCAGAAACGTAATTAATATACAGTATTTCATCAACAATTAGTGGCCAAAATGGGCAACGGTTTACTTGCGTTGTTTTGTCATCATAAAGGTAAAAAAACAAAAAAAAACATCTTATTTATTCGCCAGTTTTAACTCCTCATTGCGGATGTCACAGCTTGTAAACCATAAAAAGTGAAAAATGACCAAACCAGAACATGTTATTGTTTCTGAATTTGATACAAAAACATAAGTGCTCACAATGACTTAAAAAACTCTCCTGTTTTATCTATAGGGAGACTCAGGAGGACCACTGGTGGTTTACAATGGGTATGTGTGGGTTCAAGCTGGAGTGGTGAGTTTCGGAGATCGTTGTGCCATTCCAAAGAGACCCGGAGTCTACGCTCGAGTGTCACAGTACGAGAGTTGGATTAGGGACACTGTAGCTGCAAGTGAACCAGGCTTTCTTACCTTCACCTCCTCAGGCACCGACTTTGACTTGTTCTTCACCTGTCCTATCTCTCCCTGGCCCACTGACGGTGGCATTTTTGACAGTGCTGACAACCTGAGTCACTTTACTCACCTTGTGGCTCTGTCTGCTCTTGCTCTGGTTCTCCATATCTTTGTTAGTGTCAGGGGAAATTAGATACAGTATATATATATATATATATACAGTATCAAGCAAACAACAGCACGCTAATGATACAGAAAACTTGCTTGCATTACGTCCATTGTGAACATATTTTGTAAAGGTTTAAATGTAATTTACCAAGGTTTTAATAAACAATAAAAGTAATTTGCATCCACAAAGAAATTTTAACAAATTTATGAAGCTACATTAGGTTTGTAGCTTAAACAAAGTTTACTTAATTTGCTATAGATTTCCATTTAGATTCAGCTATTTGTTCTTTTTAGTGGATTTATTTTGTTTCTCCAAACCTTCTTAAAAAATCCTGACTGCGTGTTAAGGCTTATTGTGTTGCTTAAAATCCATCCAAACTTTTTTAAAGACTTTAAACGTAAACATTTAAACGTATTTCATATTTCTGCATGTACATTTGCTTTGGTCATATGAAGTCTGGCATTAAAAATTGCTAAAAAAAAAAAAAAAGCACCCTTCACAATGCAAGTTTGCAACTCTAAAGTTCAATGGCGTATGGTGTCTTGGGAATCATACTGCATCTAATGCCATCCTTCCTTAGAAATTAAATTACACATGAAGAGTTAGACTTCGATTCCATTGAGGTAAAGTTTATTTTCCCAGTATATCATCAGCTTTTCCAAATGTTTGCAGTTTTTTCTTCATCTTTCATAGTGGTTGTGAATGAAGGCTGAGGCTTAATACATAACAGGCAGTTTGTACAGAGAAACTAGACATGACCCAAATGCTGTTCACTCAGACATTTAGAGGTTTAGAAAATATGTCCCCAACTAATGAGATAATTATGATTTAAAATAAGATTGTAAATGTTTTGAGAGAGAACTTTGCTTTTATTCAGCAAGAAGACTTTTAATGGATTGTCAGTCAGGTCTAACATAGTTACTTGGAGAACAATTGCTTTCTAAAGGAAAACAGATATTAAAACTTTGACTTAATTTATACGTAATTTCCCAGATTTAAGTCTTTCCTCAGGTGGCAGTGGTTTTGCATTGAAAGACAAGCCAGTTAGACTGAAATTATAAGGATAATGTACTTTATTCATATTGTTTGTCTCCTTATTTCTCTTTAAAAAAGGCACTGGCTGTGTCTGAGCGTCCACCCTAACCCCTTAAACTCTTTATCATTATATAGAGCAGGGACTATATAATTGGCAGCTGGCCAATAGACAGTGCCAGGGTGGTGCCCCCCGCCCAATAAACTGATTTAAGCCATTAAAACATGAATAAAAATGTAATTATAAAATTAAAATTTTTCAAAATAGCATATAATGACAAGTTAAGTTGTTTCATTGGTTGTGGGAATGGTGACATATTTTTGCCCTGGGACGCAAAAATCTTTTCCCATAGACTCTCGTTAAAAGTTGTACATTGTGCAGTAGCTCCTCTGCAAAGCAAAAGATAGGAAAATACTGTGGTGCAGCTTCATTTGCACACCACCTACCGCCCCAGTGCTGACTTCACAGAGAATATGTTATTAAAAGCGACTGATTGACGAGTTTATATAATTATTTAGCAACAAGGCTTGCCTAACTGCATGCAGCGAGGCCCACGCTTTATTCTGCTTTACCTACATTCTTTGTCAAATGTCAGGATCTGACCCAGCATGGATTAAGACAGGTATGACTAATTTAAAGCACTCTTCAAAAAATTTTATAATGATGTTTTTTGTTGTTGGCATTCTCGTAAATATACTGGTGTGATACCTTAGTATACATTTGATTGATTTTTGGTATTAGTCCATTTTTAATTATAACCCCGCTGGAGAAAACTCCACCAACCACCACTGGACTATACAGTTGCCTTTATAGTGAACTCACTTAACTGACCGTTCAGGCATATGATAACAATTTTCGTTCCCCATTGATCACATAACTCTTCCTCCCTGCATGCTGCATGTGCCATCTTTAGTCTTTCTCACCGGCCCATAACAAAAACCATGATGCAGGAGAGGATAGGTCTCACAAATTATTCTGGGATGTATCTGCTCATCTAGTGACAATGGATGACCTCAATTTTTCAAGGTTCATAGCGGGAAATTTCGAGTCTACTACTTTTTCATCCACTAGATGTTCATACACTCATCTAAAATGGTGTACCAACTATATAGTGAGTGCCCTATATAGTGATTAGGGTGGACATCTGGACACAGCCACTATTAAGTGGCTTTTTCTTGTGGTCTCCTAGTATTAAGAGAGAAAAATAGAAAGTAGATGGCCGATTGGATAGTTGGACAGAAAGATGAATAGATATTTCTTTTTATCAGCAATCAGTCATTACCAGGCAAGACATTAGACTAGATTATATCCTACAGATTAAAGAAAATCCAGATCACCTGACATGAGTCCTTTCCTCCCAGATCAAGGCCTGCACAAATCATGTTCTCTGTGATGGTGAAGTCTTGATTGTAGCAAGAGCACTTATTGTTTCCCACAATTGGCAGTTCTACTTCCTGCAGGATGTCAGGTTTCATCCCGTTACCTAAGTGAAGGAATATTTCAATGTTCTGCTGGAAATTTACAAACAGTACTGATAACCAAGATACATTTTTTGGAACTTACCTAGGTCTCCAAACCCAGTGACCCAGCTGGTAGTACCGTCATGAAAGGTGCTCTCCCCTGAGGCTAAGCATACAGGCTTTATGTTGTCTGTAAAGTTGACAGGAGCTGACAGCTTCAGCAGGCATATGTCATTCTCATAGGTAATTGCATCATAGCCAGGATGGCAGAAGACTCGTTCAATCCCCCGAGTCACTTCTTTTGGGTTTGGATCTGATAAATTGTGGACACCCAGATGGACTTCAGCAGTAAGAATTTCACTAAAATACACAAAAAAACGTTAAATTTGTGAGAATGTTTAGTTCACTATTTATACATTTTCATGATCATACCCAGTCAGCAAATTTTGGTTTTGTGTGAAGCAATATTGATTTAGTTTTTAAAAAATAGTTAGATTTGAACATATTTAAGCATCACCAAACTACTTGATTCTGTTAAGCAAGTTCACAATGGGGATATGAAAGTGTATTGATCTTATGTACACTTATTTGAAATCTGACCATAATAAACTTACTATTAACTCAGTTACTGAATTTTCTTAATTCAATGGAATCATATAAACAAGTGTATGAGATTACAAGACATAGTCAGTTTTTAACTGAGGTTTCCTTTTTTTAGAGAGTATGATGAAGAGCACAAATAGAGAGCCCTGCATACAATGGATGTCTGTCCTCTAAGATAGTTGAACAGTAGATTAACATGTTTAAGAGAAAAGAAAAAAATTGCTTTCTTCTTGAATGTGGTTGGCTGGTCTACAGTCCCCAAAACCAATAACCCAGTTGGTAGTACCATTTTTACATTTAAAAAGTTTTGAGAACTTGCACTGTTATTCTTGTACGTGCACATCTGTGCTAAAAGAAGGAAAGAAAAGCCACTCATGACAAGATAATTGTAACAATGCTAAATGACTTTGAGTGAAATCTCACCTTCCTACACAGTGAGCAGCCGTCAGCACCCATTGTTCATTGATCAGGGATCCTCCACAAAAGGGGAAACCGGCCTCCTGTAAGCTTGCTTGCCAAGGCCAATGCCCAGGGGTTGCATCCTGACCTCCAACGATACGGGCTTTTGTAGCAACATAACCACATTCTAACATGGAAAAAGAGATAGAATAGATTAAAAGGGTTCATATCTAAATTCGATAACATGATACCAGAGATGTCATTAGGGATGGTTAGCAAACGATTGATTTACCTTTCGCCAACATTCATGTTAAATAAAAAAAGTATAAACTCCTTTGTTTTAGTGATTTACTTTGATTATATGATCTGGTCAGGTAAACACAGAATTGTCAATAATCAAACTTAATATAAAGTTTTCTTTTTGACAAAGTAGGTGACTAGATTGGAAAAAAATTGTGGAATCCTAGAATTAAAATTCACAGAGATTTATAAATAATATGAATATAAAAATTTGGTTAGATTTTAGCTATATGGTTAGGTTTATGTTATATATATGTGTGTGTGTGTATGTATATATATATATATATATATATATATATATATATATATATATATATATATATATATATATATATATATATATATATATATATTCTTTCTACATTGTTAGAAGTTTTAGAAAATACAAACAAATGGTCTTGAAAAGTGAATAGAGCAGATTGACAGACAATGTTGTTAAAGGCGAATTTATTTTTATTTTTTTTACAATTTTGGTATAGTTACTACTCTAAGACAGTTGCTCTGCGAGTTAAAGGCATGTTTTAGTCACTATACTCTGATTAATGATTAAATGATTACTAAATTGAATCATGATTATTCAAATAATCGATTAATCATGATTAATCAACTTAATTGTTTCATCCCTAAAATGATACTGTTACCTGACATACTGACATATACATGTAGGACTCAGGTGACCCAACGGAAAAAACTAAAACTAATTGTCTTGAAATATGCAGAGACAGCACAAAAGCTGAGAAGACAGAAATGGTGAAACTTGTAGGACTGGTAATTAAAACTTACCTTGCTCCTGTGATTGACAACCTGGAACACAGAACAAATGCACGCTTAGGTATTGTGTTGGAAATTTTCCACGAAAGCAACTTGGATGACCTTTCATTGCACACAAAAACTTCATAAGCTTTTTCTGCTTTCTTTTTCTTTCCCCATATTTTAAGTTTGCAACTACATTAGGTTTTGACCTGACTTATAACAAGCATGAGAAAAAAGAGAACTGATATTTTTTTATTCAGTGTTTTTATTTATGTATTTTTTATTTTTTTGCAGTGATGCCAAATATCTTGGGGATTGTTTAAGGTTTTACCAGTTCATGCTTTATTTTGAGGCAAACATTTTTTTCATTTACACTACCACATAACATGCCCGTACATTACTGTAGCAAATTCCAACAAAAGAAAATGAAAAACTCTACTGGACTTTGTTTCGAAGTTTAAAGTAGTTTCACTTCCCATCCAGAAAGCTCTCTCAATTCAAAATGTCAGGAATAATGGTGAGTTTGAGGTTTCATACAATAGCCCAACAAATCCTTGTGTTTGTTTTGAAAACATGCAAACCGAAACGGACGACGGGCTCCACCCCCTTGGGATGGGGGTCGTTTTGGCTTCTTTTGTTAGCCTGCAATGCCCCAATGCCCGTCTAAGTGTCTGAAAGGTCGGTCGTTAGAGGGAATTCTTGGCCTGGCTGAATAGGCGAGGTCCTTTGCTCTGCTGTACAGGGGCTGGGATTGAGCATACCCAAACTGGGAATTTCTCAAATCAGCAAGGAAATCCAGAAGACATGCAGCAGAACACAACCCATATGTTCCTGGAGTCTCTGAAAAACTCAAGAGGATTTTCTCCAAACACAAAATCCAAGTAAATTTAAAACCAAACCAAAATTCTTTCTTTGGAATCACTATGACTGAGAATCTCCACCAGCATACTGTAGCAAAATGTCATATTAATTTATTCAATTTGCTTTTTACATTAAATGTGGCATTATTATCCTCAATCACATCACAACATGTGGATGTAAAAACTTAAACCTAACAAAGTCATCCTTTTCAGATGTGTTATTCTGTTTAAGTCTTAAAACATGCTATTGTGTAATGAGTTAACAAAGTTCCCTGTATTGTAGTAGCTACAGTTAGGCAAATATATTACATTAACATCTTAGTCTACACGTTTTCCATTTTTCCTGAAAGAGTTTCATATCTTCTGAAAAAGTCAGCCGTATTTGAAAATTTCACAAAATTTGTGAGAGACAAGGTAACCTTACAGCTACAAATTTTTTTAGCAATGTATGTCAAGAATGTTTCTTTACCTCAAAGCTATATTTACTCATATTGGGTGTAAAAGAAATAGCACTAGCAGGCCAAGTGAATAATGCCGAGACCTGTCTGTTCTTCGAGGAACTATGCTTATTTACAAACCCCGCCCAGAACTCTAGGTAATAGACGCAACCCAACCTGTGATCAAAGCTTATTCACACAACTGGTCATTTTCATTAGGCGATTTTAGTCAAAACGTACTTCATTAATGTAGCTTCAGCAAAAATATTGTCTTAACAACAGAGGTGAGAGGGCATCGGCTGATGCTCACCTGCACTGCACATGCAGGTGAGCAGCAGTTAACAAGCTGAATGCATGGCCTTTTCTTTTTCTCGAAAAAACACTCACATTGGCATGCATATATTTACATTTCTTTTAAAAAAGCTGCAAATTAAAAAAAAAATTACAACTTAGAATGCACAACATAACTATTTAGGGGAGTGATGACCTAGTGGTTAGGGGATAGAGCCTGGAATCCTGAGATTGTGAATTGGAAACCCACTCCCATAGACTGCCACGCTGGCTCTCTAAGCAAGATCCTTAACACCAGATTTTTCCCCAGGCACCCCACAATGGCAGCTCCTCAAGTGAATGGGTTAAAGGCGGAGGTACATTTCTCCAATGTGGATCAATAAGGTTCAATTAATATTATTTCAGGAGCCTTTACCTCCAAAAATATACTTGAGCTTAAAATAACTTACTCTGATGTCACTGTTGATTTTTTTAACCATGGTGTTTTGTCACAGATATTTAGGCCTTGATCTTAAGTGTTTTTCATAAAAAATGGTATTGTCCAAAGTCACTTGTGGCACTATTCAGTCCTGAATACTGAACAGATAAAGACTGTCTTTCACTAGCAGCGATTGATCTTGGTTGGAAGCACATTACGAGCTATCAGTGCTAGGTCAGGGAGGCTTTTTGTATGAGCCTTCCACATGAGAAAAAACTAGCATCCTCCTGTCTTCTGTTCAGTGTAGGATGTAAAATTGGCTTGTGTGGGATTTACTGTGCTTCTCAAATGGCAGGAAAGGACATATTGTACAACCAACTAAATCCTTTTCTAATTTTTGCAAAAGTATTCCAGGTAAGGCCAGTTCAGCTAGCTTTGTTTTGCTTCAACCTTCTGCCTCATGCTGATGTGTTGACATCATACTCATCACTGCATTTCATTGACCCGAAACACCAATGATCTGTTCATCATATGTATCAACATCATCTGTATCAATGCTAACAAATCTGCTGGCTCCAGGCAAGATGTCATTTTTGGGAGTTTGTGAAAGCACCGATCTTGCAACAATACGTCTTGCTTGGAAGGTGAATTTAAACCGGCCTTTACAATAATCTATATACCTTCAAAACTGAATATATTTTATTGAAAATTCTTCAAAAAGATTATGTAGCTGGCCTATTTAGAATAACAGTGTGACACTGACATAGTCTAATATCAATTTGCAAATTATGCACTCAAATGTACTCCAAAATCAATAAAGAATTGTATTAATGCTAATTATTAAGCATATCAAATGTAATAAAGTAGTGCTCTCATGCCAAAGATGACATTGGTGAAAAAAACTTTAGCTATTTATATAGGTAGTTTTAAATAAATGATCCTTTTGTTTTTAATGATTTCTTCTTACTTGACTTTTTAAGTACAACAACAGTAAGATTTCTTTATACTGTACAGACAATTATAGCTGTTCTCCCAAACTGGTGCTTAGCAAAAGCAATTGATATTACTCAGAGGAAAAGAAAGGAAACTATGAAATTAAAATATTTCTTTCTTACCATGGCATATGAGAATGATCAAGGCAACACACTCGGAGAGCTTTTGGAGAGCCATCTTCAGAGTCTTCTGAGCTGATCAAGTGTCAAGCTTTTATAAACCTTACCTTAGATGTTTAGCTACACCCCTAATGCCATTCATTCTATTGACCACTGTAAATAATCCATCACAAGCTGTATTAGTAAAGGTTTCAGCTGAAAACATGTTTGTCCTGATATATGAGTGGGGTGGTGCTTTCAGCAGATAAAACAGATCCTTACAACAATAACAAAGGATTGCAGTCAACTGGATCTTTATCTCTCCACTCCTTTTTCTTTCTTTCTTTCTTTCTTTCTTTCTTTCTTTCTTTCTTTCTTTCTTTCTTTCTTTCTTTCTTTCTTTCTTTCTTTCTTTCTTTCTTTCTTTCTTTCTTTCTTTCTTTCATCCAACCATCTTCTTCCATTTTTCAAGGGTCGGGTTGTGGGGGTAGCATCTTCAGTAGGGAGGCCCAGACATCCCTCTCCCAGACCACATGTGCCAGCTCCACCGGGGGAGTCCCAAGAAATTCCCTGGCCAGTAGAGAAATATAGTCTCTCCAACGTGTCCTGGGTCTCTCTCTAAGTCTCCTCCCGGTGGGACA
Source organism: Cyprinodon diabolis (assembly GCA_030533445.1). Classification (NCBI taxonomy): domain Eukaryota; kingdom Metazoa; phylum Chordata; class Actinopteri; order Cyprinodontiformes; family Cyprinodontidae; genus Cyprinodon; species Cyprinodon diabolis. The sequence continues at coordinate 14,180,430 of CM060075.1, read as the reverse complement.
TGCCCGTAACACCTTGCCACGGAGGCGTACATGAGGCATCCTAACCAGATGCCCAAGCCACCTCAACTGAACTGAAGAACTGATGAATTCTTTGATTTCTATCTAGAATAAATTCCCACTTCTCTGAAACATTTTAACGTTGTATTTTCTAAGAAAGTCATACATATTTAGCTAGGAATTTGCTGTTTTCATTGTCATTAGAAACTATTCAAACTCTAAATAACTGTGCAAGCTCTCTGAGCTTAATGGATCACAGACTAAAGGAACATATGCTGAGAGACTGGTTGTGCTGGTTATTCAGTGGTATTTCCACAAAATGTGCAAATTTTTTATTTACCTCACAGCTAGATTTTTATAAAAATAATATACAATAAAAGAAAATGTTCTCAACCTCAAAGCTTCATTTAGTTTGATCAAGTAGATGATCATTTCCGATTAAAGACAAAGGAATTAACGTTAATTATCTCTCCGAAATGACACCTGTTAGTAAATAGGGTGTTTAATGCAGCTAGTGGAATTTTCCCCTCAAGTTAATGTTGTAAATGAAAGAGCAAATCATACATTTGACGATTTTAGTACTGCTTTATAAATAACTATCTAATAATGTTAGTTGTAAGAGTGTTAATAGTAACAATACTTATAATATTACTACTAATAATAAAAATACTAACCATAATAATGATAATACATTGAAGCTTAATCAAAATCCTAGCTGATTGAAAAAGTACCCTTCCAACTATGAAGGCAAACACAAACAAGCAGATGCACTGAAAAATAAAAAGAGCAGAAAATCGTCCTTACCTATGAAATAAAGTAACCAAAAAGCCAAAGGTAAAGGCTCGGGTGATTCCAGGCTTCAAATGAGTGTTAAAAAGGTTTACATAAACAATTTGAGTAGAATCAATAGAGAAAGTTAAACAAACAAAGCAAGCCATGTAAGTGCTATAATGACAACTACCTTGCTGGATGTTGAAGAGATCTGAATTCTGTGTATTTGGGAAGAAAATGCCTCTGAAAATCCGATAAGGCAGCCATTTTATAGAACAAAATACAACATCATTGTTGGTAAATAATTGTTATAACATCTATAGTTAAACCATACTTTGTTTAACATTTATTAAACAACCATGTGTATTGATTTAACCACTAGTCAGGGCTTACAGATGCAGGAAACAACGACTGACATTCAGGCTCAGCACACTGCTAAGCAGAATCATTACTGTGAAATTGTATGACATGGTAAGAAAGCTAGTATTGTTATGAATGTCTAAAATTCCATGATTAGGCAGGCTTAATGTAAGGAGAGGGCACTGTCTGCTCATGTGCTTTTTTGTTATCTGAGAATCAAGCCAGAACTGAACCGTGGCGAGCCCTACACTAGTACCATGTTAGCGCGGTTCAGTTCTGTCTGGCACAGTCCGGTTCAGTTGTGCATGCCAATTACACTCAACAGTTTTCTCGGTTACCGTGCCCTGAACCAGGGATTGAGAAGTCATAGAGTTAACTTTATAGAAAAGGCCACATTTACCCATTTACATGAAACATAAATCTGAAAAAAAAAAAAAAAATGTCTGGTCAGGTAGTTTTGAAATCTATTTGATGATATGGCAAAAATATATACGTATTCTTCCAATATAACACTCATATGAATGTTATATTGGAAGAATAAAAAACACTTAACCTTACTTACCCAGGATGATGCTAATTAATAATAAATTAGAGGCCCACTTGTTATCTATCGGTACTGGCCACCTCATCACTTTACAATGTATTTTATTTTAACTATTGGAAGTCTTCAAGTACACTACTATAGTGCAATGTTACAATCCTGGCTTGATCTGTATATTGACCTAATAAATAATTTAATATATCTCAAATGAAGCCAATTTTGTTAAAATATTTTGTTAAAATATTTTCTATTTTGTAATTATTCCTTGACCAGGAATATTCTATATGCTTATTCACTAAGGGCTTTGATATTTAATGTGAGAAATATTTACTATTATTTTTGTTGTTATCAGACATCTACTAGATCAGAGGTGCCAAATGTTGGCCCTTGAGGACCATAGTCTTGCAGGTTTTAAATCTTTCCCTGCTTCCAGCTTTCCATTGATAACTTATTAACAGGCTTTTGCTGAACTACAATCGGTTAGGTATTAGACTGAGGACACAAAATTCCACTGAGACAGTGGTAGGTGGTTAAAAGATTTATTCAATGAGCTCTGCAGGCAAAGCAGGGAACTGATCAGCAACAGCTGGAGGAAACTCAGGAGAGTAGAGATAATGTTAGTGGCTGTACTGTCCTTAAGTTTCAATAGATCAATCAGAAAATAAGCCACTATCCTTCTCAAAGTCCCAAGGGAGGAAAAAGGAAATGGGACACAATGTAGGACTCGATTGGAGAAATGTAGATGAAATGAAGGATGGACCATCATGGTGCAGGGCAATCATAGCCAAACAGTCACAGGGTTCACTATCTTAGAAATGGGAAATTGATCAATGAAATGAGGTGCCAACTTATGACATTACATACGCAGAGGAGAGCCTTTGTGGACAACCAGCTCTTATGGCCAACTTGGGGACAGGAATCCGGCAACATTTCGGCAGTTCTGGACTGCACTGAAGACATCGTAAGTTTGGTCACCTTAAAGGCACAGACTGAGCTGATGGGACCATAGCCTCCCTCTCCAGGATGTTAAACACTGGTGGCTGAAAACCATATACAACATAAAATGGTGAGAGACCAGTGGTGCTTATATGAAGATAATTAATTGTATGTTTTTCTCAGGGGAGATTGTGTGACCACTTAGAATGATAAGAATCACACAGCACATAAAGTTTGGTCACAACCTCCTGGTTTGCCCTCTCCGTTTGACCATCTGTTTCAGGGCGTAAACCTTAAGTCAAGCTGATGGAGATTCCCAACATAGAGTAGAATCCTTTCCCAAAACAAGAGATGAATTAGGGACCTCGATCTTACACAATGTCAGTAGTGTGAGCATGGAGACGAAACACCTCTCCTCAGCAGAGAGCGGTTTCTTCAGGGAAGAGGTTAGGATTGAGGGGAGCAGATTGAATTAGTTGGAAGTCAAAGCAGGAGACAGAGGAATGTAAACAGCAACTAGTTCACAGGCTAGAACTATGACACTATCATCAGAATCAGCTGTTTTGAAGCAGGAAAACCTCTAAAACCTGCAGGATATTTACCTTTGAGGGCCGACTTTGGGCAGTCCTGCTTGAGGTGTTAATTCATTTAGGGTTCTAAATTGGGGAAATGGGGGATCCTGGAAACAAACAGCCCTCTATGACAAAGGAAGTGGGTGTTTACTTTAAAACATGTGGTCAGGAAACCTGAGGTGGAGAGGAGGCTAGAAAAGCTAAAGGGACTGAATGTCCTCTTTGGTCTGAGGATGCCTTGTAAGTGAGTTTAAAATTTAACTCATGTAGTTTACTGTAATGTGATTAGGAAAAAGGAGAGACATGTATACCTTAGTTAAGCATTGACATTTTAAAGCATGCAAGGTAAGCAAAGAGAGGCTTGGAGATTTCCCAAGTAGGGTGAGCAATGTTTATGGAGGCCAGGGGGCCAGACCTTTATTAGTTTGAATGACTAGCTCAAGTTGCTGAATCATGCTGCATTCTGGAGGCATACTTCTAAGTGAGCTCTATTTATGCGTGAATGTGGGACCATCATTAAAAAAGCATGTTTCGGCGACGAAAACATGTACCGTTTGAGTTAAATGGATTATCAACAAATCAACACTTCCATATAGCACCAATTAACAACACCTCACTTTAAGGGACAGTACAGTCAGATTGTTTAAAGGTTTCTGTTAAAGGAAAACAAGTTGATTATATCGAATCATGGACTTGTAAAACTTGCTCCACCTGGATGAGCTTGTGGTATTTATTTTAACTTGCATTTTGTCTTTGACTCTTGAGCAATCCTTCACACTGAGCAAGCATGCAGGGACAGCAGAGAGGAGAATGTTTTCAACAGGAAGGAACCTCGAGCAGAATCAGGCTCAGCGTGAGCAGCCTTCTACCAAGGCCAACTGGGCTTCAAAAAGATAGAAGTAGACACACTATTATAAGCAGATATTCTAAAGGTAACTGTTAAACTAGGTCCAAAGGCGACCCTGTCACGGAAAGACACAGCCAACCAGATGAGCTCTGAGCCAGTTTGGATGCCAGAGGATGAAAGAGAGTATACATAGTTCATCACTAAAAGAAACAGGAATTAATAAAGAAACCTGCCCAAGTTCCAACATCGATAAACAAAGGTGATGATGGCAGCAGCCAGGCTGATATTAAATCCAGGATGAAATCACAGAGAACAAGAGCAGACCAGATGAAGCTACTATGACAAGAAGAGCAGAAAGAACATAACATTATGGGTGGAACTTAACAAATACTGCAGAATGGGGGAATAGAGATAAAATACAGTAGAGAGAGGAAAAGTGGTCCCTTTGTTCTCCAGAACTTAAAATAATAGCAGCATAAATATAGAAAATAACTCAGGATAACCAAACCTTTTTGGATGAGCCATGAGAAAGGTAGAGCAAAGGAAAAACACCAGTCAACCGAGCCCAGGCGCCAGACACCAACCAGTGCCCCCCAATGGACTGCAGGCATAGGGTCAGGGCAAGGCAGGTGGCAAAACAGAACCACATCACAGGATGAGATACATCCAGGCACTGTGATTGTATCCCACCAGTCAGCTGGCCCCCTTCAGAGGGACGGAGCCAAACTGTCCAACATCCTGGACCCCCACCCTGTGGCATGAACTGGTATCCCCCATCCCCGCAGAAGAACAAGACATCAATGCCATAGGATGGGAGCCAAAGGGGGGCAGATTTTAGGGCTTTATGTGCTAAAATGAGGATTTTAAATTATATTATGGATTTAACATAAACCCAATTAGGGAATACCCTGATAGGGGAAATAGGATGTCTCTATTAATTTTCCTACCTCCTTCCTTACTGCCAGCACTCTACAGACAGCATTCAACAGCAACGGCTGTTGCACTTCAGCTTTGGACGTAGAGTCCTTTGCAATTTGCTGTGTTAGGTCAAGTCAGGATCTCAGCAAAACGATCCTCCGAAACTAATGCAGCGGAAAATAATGGATACCTTAGTTTCAAAAGAATTGGTCACTTTCTAGCATGATTAGAACACACTGACTCATTCAGTTTCTTTACAAATTCTTAAATACGCCCTTCTATTGTTACCCAAAAACTGAAGGAATGACAGATAATGGGAAAGCTTGGTTTATTTGTGACAGATAATGCCAAATTCACAGATTCAGAGAACGTCAAAAGAGCTTAACTGAGTCATCACATTCTGCAACAAGAAGTTCCATAGCTGAAACCTGAGCTTTTAATTCAACTTTACAAAACCAGTCTAAGCAAATATTGACTACCTGTGTTAGCAAGCTCATCTGTGCATTGTTTTGTTTCTGATACATGATTTAGATGGCTTCATATACATTTTCTTTTAAAAAACACATTGATTTATTTTGCCTTTGCAAGTCAGTAAACACACTTCTGTTCTAGTTATGATAGACAATTATCTGAAAGCCAGTCTTTGTAAAGAACTTCTTTTCAGTATCTTGAGTGATTCTCTCAGAACTTAAAACAAAATAATTTTCAAATTACCACCCCTGCTTGCAGAATTTTGAATTTTGGTTTGTTACTCTCGACCAACATCTAAAAAAAAGTTTAAATTCCCCATCAAAATCAGAATGCACAAAATAGTAAACAAGCAGCTGCCAAATCACACATGCCGTGAGAACAAGTCGCACTGACTGACAGCAAGGAATTATTGTTCTTTTCTTAGTGTGTACATGGTGAGACACTGATGGTCATATTTTCTGATGACATTCACAGATGTCTCCCATCTGTTTGTCTTCAGGTGAAACATGATCAAAATTTGATATGGGCAGATATTTGTTTCTGACTGTGGAATTTATACAATGTCCTACAAACGTTGACAGTATGTATTGATGTTAACTGACATAACACATTTTTATTAACCCACCACACTTACAAACATGGCAATGTTCAGGCCCAAGTATCCAGGTCACTGCTTTTTGAGGGTCAAAACATCTTTAGTGATACAACACATATCTTAAACCAGTGGTTTGTTATGTTTAAATAATATCTGACTGCAAAAAGAACAGGTATAATTCATTCTGATATTCAGCTAAATTATTAAGCAATGCAAAAAGCTGAAATAAAAAGCCTAAGGCACCTTTTGGCACTTAAATTGAATTATGGGAAATGTATTGCTTTGTTTATTGATGTGATTGATGGCCTAGTGTGTAGTGTTTGATGTGCATTTGCATTCAGCCCCACTGAGTCAACACTGTATATAAACACCTTTTACTTTTATAACAGCTACAATACTTTCTATCATCAAAGTGTGCATTGATCAAAATGATTGCAGCTCTGACTGACGATTAATGTCCTGCTGAAAGGTAAGCCTCCGCCACATGCTCATATCCTTTTTAGGCCTATAAAATATTTTCTTCGAGGAATGCCTGTTATTTAGCTCATCAATTTTCTCATAAACTATTCCCTGTCCTAAATTAACATAATCTAGATAGCAGAATTATGTAACCTGCATGCTTCCTGATGAGGATGGTATTTATAGGGTTTTTAGCTGCAAGCCACCAAAAGTGTTTTTTGTTGTACTCTAAAACCTTTTCTTTTGGTCTCACCTGACCAAAGCTCTTTTGACAACATATTTACTTTTTAATTCTGGACTAATTATAGTAACTAAAAAAGCACTCAAAGGGCCGGATTTATCAAGATCCAATTTTGCGTGCAGTAATTTGCGCTCGCAAACTGGAATTTTTGCGCGAGGGGCTGAACCATGGTTTGCGGGTGATTTAACAAGAGTGATTGCGTAACTGGTGGCAGGTGCAAAACTGTTGGAGACGCCCTATTTAAATGATGGTTTTGCGCATTTTGTGGTTTGCGGCAAAGTAGTTTGTACAAACTAGTGCATTAAGAACTTTAAATCTTACAGTGACCCCCAACAATATATATATATATATATATATATATATATATATATATATATATATATATATATATATATATATATATATATATATATAAAGAAAAAACTTTGGCAACCTTTAGGTGGTATGTGGCTGAATTTCTACTTCACTGCAGTAAAAAAAAAACAGATGTTTTGTATTGGCCTGTAGAAAAATGCACATACCAAATGGCTCACAAGAAGTGACTGTGGATGAGATTACTGCGCGTATGCATCCCCGCAGCATTGGCATGTTGCTCCACAGGCGCAGGGGGAGAACCCCGACCCCGTCGGACAGCACTTCTGAAAAAACGAGATTGGGAGATCCCAGCTCTCGCTGCAACCGTACGCTGGAATGACCCTGATGCAAAAAAGTGCAATGTTGCAAGGAGTTTTGTGATATCTGGTATTGCGTGGGTCCTCCTTGTGGCTGGTTCCAAATCCATTCGGAGTTCCCCCAACAGCTCCAAAATGGCAATGCTGGATAAACGATATGTTTTGATGATCGTTCCTCCTTTATTGCAAAAATATTCACACATAGTGAAAAAATGCGTTCTCTGCGTCTCCTTGCTTCATTTCAATGTCTCTTTCTTGCGACAATAACCGCTGCCATGTGTGCGCAATTACGCATACAGACCATTTGCACCTTCTTTTGAAACGTGTTAAATATAGAGTCAGATACCGTTAGCAAAATTGCTTTCAGGTTTAATAAATCGCTTTGCGAGTGCTAAATTAATATATTTACATGTTCTCCTCCCACAAGACGCACTTTTGCGTGTAAACGCCCCATATTGCATATTCATTGCAGAAAAAGTACTAAATGGATAAGAGGCGCTATTTAGCACGTTTTAAAGACCAAATCCTTTTAGCACGCTGTTGATAGATCAGTTTGTACATTTTTTAGCGTGCGCAGTGAAATAGCTCACGTTTTTATACACGCAAACCTTTGATAGATCCGGCCCAAAGAGCGCAAACCTCCTCCAGACAGCACATTTTGCCCCAAATTGTGACTTACACTTATGGGTATAACACAATCTCGATTATTAACAAATTTTAAATAAATCTTTCATTGGCATCAGGGAAACTTGTGGTTAAAAAAAAATGCTATAAAATCCGTACATTAGTTTTCTTTCCCTTTTCTTGTGTTTTTGTCTTCAGTTAAATAGCACCAGACTTTTTGAATCAGAGGGGAACTGCTTGTTTCACGAAATATCACTTTCTCACAATGTTAGAGAATCTTTTAAAATATTACTATATCCAGTTCACAAAAATGTAATGGATTGTTCCTTGGCATGAAAAATACGATTTTCATATTACTCTGCACACGTGCTTTTAGGCTGTAGGGGAAAACTGAGGAAATCAGGGCATATACTCTTGATAGTATTTGAACAGTAACTTAACATGATGCCACAGTGCTTACAAAGGTTTAAAACATGTAAATATATGTCCATCTTGTCATAAGATACAGGTTCTTTTTTACCAGTGTACCCTATTGTATTTAAGTAAAAGCTTCATATGCCCAACACTTGTAGAATACATTTTGTAGCTGCATATTTTTTATTTTATTTTTTTTAGGTCAAAATGAATCAGAATCACTTATTTCTAATAGACACAAGCAACCATGAAGTCAAGCAAGCAATGGCTGCTTTGAAAGACCTTTAAACCCTACCTGCTTATTTTTAAGCAGCAGCCTTCATTCCCCAAGAAGCCAAAAATAGAGGCCAATGTTAAAACAATACATTACTCACTAAACCCTGGCGAGCCCATGCTGGAAAAACTTGTTATGTGGCCTCTGTTTAATTCTCTTTAGAAATGTGACAGATACTGTATGTCTCCTTGAGGTGACCAAGACAAGCCTTTGGTAGAAGATCAGTAAAATTCCTGTACTGTAATTCCTAGAAATTCAGTAACTATGGGGTGGGTCTGCACGGCTCAAACGTTGCATGCAAAGTTATTTTAAGCAATTGTGCTAAAGTTAATAGCTTAACCTTAACAAAACAGTAAAGAATTACTTTGAAAAGAAAGTACACCCTGTTTAAATTCCAATGTTTCAAGTGCTCTGTCATCTTTTGCTTTATAATTAATAGTAGAGTGTCTAATGTGTGCTTTTGCAAACATAGTTCATTCATTTTCAAACCTGGCACAGACCTCTTTATATTAAAGCCTTAAACATGGCAGATGATTTTTCACAAGAATTGTAAACATCAATTGCTCTGTTGTTCACTAAAGAATAGTTTGGGATGGTGACTGGAGGTGCAGCCTCATTCTAAGCATGTACTGGAGAGCCTTATCAACATGACCAGTACATTTGATCTCACAGGAGAGATACTACGACCCTTAGTCCTGATAGTTTTTTTTTTTCATATCTTTAATCATTATCAAAAATAAACTTCAATGGATAACCAGTAACCTAGATTACGTGTTTTCTTTTTTCTTTTACCTGGAGTAAGCCCTATCTTAGGGAAAATTATGCCTATTAAAGAAAATCTGATATAGAAATAGATCCATCAACTCTTTGATTACTTGGTCACAGGCTGATATATTTATTTAATATTTAGTACTGCCAATGTGCAACTTTCTAAAAAGGTACCAGCCAGGACTTGTGTATGAGATTTGTTTGCCCTGTAAACAACATGCCCCAGCAAGTATTTCTTCTTCTATTTCATTTCTTTGTGAGTAATATTTTTCTTAACAAATTCTACTTTTTCTACCAATATGCCTCTTTTGACATAATGTAAGCCAGTGGTTGAAAACAGAATTCTTCCAAGTCAATGATATTTGGTTTTACAGGGTTTCACTTTTTTATTTAGGTGCTTTTAAACCAACATGTCCTCCCTGGGATGATACGTGTCAGGGTTAGGTGGAAGTGTTTTGAGGACCCATATGCAAAGATGAGGAGGCAGAGTTGAGTTATTGTAGATTTATTTTATTTGGCAGCAACAAAAGAATTAATCCAATAAACAACAGACAGGGTAATCAGGAAACAAAACAGGGAGACACTCAGGAGGACAAAACAGTAGAAATGAAGTAATGAAGAGAACCCAGCACTGATGAACTGCAGAGGAGGATGATATATGGGAGAGAGAACCAAGAATAGAGTAATCAGTTAATTTGGAGCAGGAGTGGACAGAAGCAGCTACTAAGGAGCAAAGGGGCAATAGGGGGCAACTAAGAGTAACCAGGGAGAACTGGGTTTAACTGTATCTAGAAAATAACTTAAATAAGGCTAAAGGGGAATAAAACAGATGATGACAAAATAAGGGATAACCAAGGGGAAACATATAGGATAAGAGAAGGAACTGGAGGTAACTGAAGCCATGGAAAACAAAACCTAAGACAAGAGAAAGAATAACTAATGTTGTAATCAGATGTGACTGATGTAACAGGAACTATGACCAACTGAAGATACACTCCTCCAGCGTAGGTTTAAAAGGACTAGCTTCCCACATTAGTGTCCTATTTTGCCCGTGGCTCTGTGCTGCTGAAGGCTAGAGAAAGTGCTCTCAGCTGAAGGCTACGCTAAGTAGCAACCAAGCCCTTCCAGAGAAGTCTGTGCTCGCTGGACCAAGTCAGACTGCCTTTTTCCTGCGATTCAGAAGATGCTGAACGCAATGTATTTATTCTTCCTGCGATTCAAACTGAGTTGAACGCAGTGTCCTCTGATGCCTGCTGCAGCAGAGACAGATAAGAGCTAATCCAGCTCTGAAAACTGCCAAACAACGGGGTCCCGATTGCCGTTAGAAGCTGCCTGACTGTGACGGAGAGACAGAGAAGCACCACGGAGGTGCTGTTGGAGGCTGCGGCTACAAGCAAACTGCTGTAGCTAAAACGGGAGACGTCCCTTCCTACCATGAGTTATAAAATTAACTCCGTTGAAGGTTGGAAGGAGGGGCATGTAGTGGCTGGTTGAAGTAGCTTTGGGGCCTGCGTGGGACGGGTGGGCGGGATGGGGAGCTCTTGCTGGGGGTGGTCCGGTCCGTGTGCGGGGTGGGGGGCTGGGCTCGAAGCAAGAATGAAATGGGTTGGTGTGGCGGTGTCGCCGCTCCCCTCCCCCCCATCCGGATTTTAGGTTCACTTATTAGGTCATCTGATAATCCCGGGACCAACCACCGGTGCCGCCGGGTCTTTGGTCCTGGTATTATTGGATGAAGACAGTAATCTCAGCCTTCCCCCTCCTTTCCGTTTGATGCTTCAGGGCTCTGCTTGGGTGAACAAGGTAGAATGGTGTTTTTAGAAAGGTGTTTTTATTTGAAATAAGCTTTCTTATTCAACTGCTGATAGTTTTAAGATTTTAACTGAATGCTAATGCTCACTACATAGACTGAACGAGTCACGTGTGTCTGAAGCTAACTGCTACATCGCGAGCTAACCCTCTCTTTGTTTCAATTGGACCAGACCAGAATCAGAACCAGAACCCCTGGGACCTGTTAAGCTAACGGGTCTAGCAGCCTCATCATAGTTTAATGCATTCCTGAGTCATTATTCATTTTTCACCATAAACTGAATTAAACTTCACTGTTTTGACTGCAGTTAAAACACATTCACATTTTTCTGCTGCTATTATAAAGGACACTTTCAAATGCATTAAGCCGGGGGTCTTCAACAGGGGTCTGTGCCCCCTAGGGGGTCCACAGAGCTACTGCATGGGGGTTGCGAAAGTTTTGGTTGATTAGACTTTTTTTCATATTCCCCCTGCAATTATTTTCCAATAATTGAAATGTCTTTAAATCAACATTAACATGAATTCAACACACTGTTGTAAACAGATAAATGGAGGCAGAAGATGTCTTTCAGTCATCAATGCACACATTCAGCAACACATGGGAGCTCTTTCAAGTTGGGCACCGTTTCATTCACGACACCTGTCCCATCAACCAGGAATCAGAATCAGAAATACTTTAATAATAACAGGGAGAAATTACTTTTGTTACATTGCTCCATCTGCAATACAGTGACTATAGGACCAGTTTGATAGAACATAATATATATAATTAGGGGGCGTGGCTCAATCTCGCCATTGGTTTGGGGAAAACATGGAAGACCCCTGCATTAAGCCTTAAGCTTCGAACATCCCTTAGACTTTCAACAGATTCCTGAACCCCTCTTCCCCTTTTATTTCTTTAATTTTGCTTATTTTCAGTAGTGTTTAGTGTTTGCTACTTAAGAATGAGCCTTAAGGCTGATTTATACTTCGAAACTAAGCCGTCTGCATAGGTGCCGCAGTGAATGCAGAGAGGTCCCCGCCCCCTTCGCAGACACTCTGCTGCACATCTCCCAAATTGTAGGTCACCGCAGAGAGTGCCGCCGACAGGAGGCCTCTGATTAATTAAATCTACATCTGCTCTACTCCATGCGTATTGCCTGTTTGTTACCTTCCGGCAATTGCAAGCCCACCAGAATAAACGCATGTGCACAGATGGTTTAGACTTTGAGTCACGCCTGGACCATCTAGCTGAAAATCTCCAGATGCTGGAACGCCAGATGCAGCACGATGACTGCACAGCATTTGGGATTTTCACGGCAGATTTGCTGAGGAAGGCACCGGCTGACAATAGGGAAATTTTCACAAGGAATACTATAAGCTTCTTTTATGAACAGCTTGTTCGGCTATGGGCAGCAGCACAGACTCCAAAGTAGCATGCTTCTTTTTAGAACAAATTGTTCAATATTCTTCTTCACTACAAGGTTACAAAACTCAGTGTGCAATAATAACTCCGCTAATCTTTTAGCTGCTGTTGCACTCGACTCTTTATCTGCTGCTTTTGCACTACTTCTGCTCTTTTTTTTTTTTTTTTTTACATTACCCTGCTGTTGAAAATTTGTACATGTGTATATTTTTACAATTTGTTTTTTCATTGTCAATATTTTTTTATAATCTCTTTAGAAATAAAAAAAAAACGTTTTGGACACAATGTATCAGTTTAATTATTCTGAAAATGATATTGTATGCCAAAATATAGAAATTTCTTAAATGGTTGGGTAAACATAAAACATACACACATAAAGATAGAAGGACCCGAAAAAAACAGTGTGGAAAAGTTGGTAAAAATAATTACTGAGGTGCCATTATTCTTCAAGTGTTCCTAGTGTACCACGGGTCACCACCTCGATTTGCCATGGCATAGAGCCACACTCTGTCAGGAAGAAAGACATCAGGTCACTGCCATAGATGCTCTGGTGGCACGAGCTGTGGACATCATCGATGGGTCAATGGGCTCCATGTTGGAATCCCCCATGACTTCGGCTTGCCACTCACCAGGCTGCACTGAACCTGCTCTTTCCAGGTCTGGGTAGCTGGGGGGTTTGTAGCGTGCCTCAGGGCTTGCCATCTGGTCTGTGTGGATGACGTGGTTGTGCAGCACCACGCACGCCTTCACCACATCTGCAGCGTGCAACCATGATACCAAAGGTGTTTTCAATAACCCGTCTTGTCCTGCTGTGTCAGTAATTGTAGATCTTCTTGTCTTTGGGCAGATTAGTTCCTGCATGAGTAGAAACGGGAGGGAGACAATGAAGCACTCATTTTTGCATCACATTTATATTGTAATAATCATGTAGAAGTTGCAGTAGAATGCACGTTTCGTTTATATAGCATCACGGCTATAGCTAAAAAAGAAATTTAAATATAGGTATATATATATATATATATATATATATATGTATATATATATATATATATATATACACACATATATATATATATATATATATATATATATATATATATATATATATATACATATATATATATATATATATATATATATATACATATACTTATCAACTTTATTCATTCCTTGTGATTACTACTTTAGGAAATTTCTGGCTCAAATAGCTTATATAGATTACAAAGTGTTAAAGCAGTATGCCATAAAAGATAAAAAAAGATGATATAAAAAGAGTGTATGTAGTACAAAAAACATAATAAAATATTTCCCTTAGAGAGCTAAGGAAAAACTGCAAAGTAGATGACTTGGGTTATTGCACTTGCACAGCAGAAATGTACTAACCATATTTTATAAGTGAATATTATACAGACTACACAGTACTTGACTTGGATTACTGCAATTGTACTGCAGAGATGTACTAAACTTATAAATAACAAAAAAAATGACATAGACTACACAGTAGTTTTCATGTGTGATTGCACAGTGAGAAGAAAGAATATTGCACATGAGTGACAATTGGAAATGTTTTGCATAAGATGTCCGAGGAGGGGGTGCTGACCCTTGTCCCTGTTCCTCCCTCTTCCTCCTCTTCCTCTCCCCAAGTGAAGAGTTGTACAGCTTGATGGCTTGGGGAACAAAGGAGTTCTGCATTTGGGAAGGAGAAATCTCCGACTGATCAAGCTCCTTTGAGTGGTGAAAATGGTGTGCAGAGTGGCTGGCATTGTTCATAATGTCCAGCAATTTGTTAAGTGTCCTTGTCTCTACTATCATACCTAGAGGCACCAGCTTCTTGCCAATCAAAGAGCCGGCTCGCCTCACCAGTTCATCAGTCTGGAGGTGCCCTTTATGGATGTGCTGCTCCTCCGGCACACCATGGTGTAGAAGAGGACACTGCCGACCGCAGATTGGTAGAACATCTCCAACAGCTTATTACAGATGTTGAATGACTACGGTCTCCTCAGGAAGTACATCCTACTCTGTGCAGGTGGTTGATGTGTGTTTACCAGTCCGGTTCATTTTCCAGCCACACCCCCAGGTATTTGTGTGAATCCACAGTATCAACCTCAGCCCCTTCCAGTAGTAACGGCTTAGTCTTTGGTCCATTCCTCCGAAAGTCTGTGACCAGCTTCTTCATCTTGGAGAAGATGAGCTCCAGGTTGTTGGTGCGGCACCAGACTCCTTTACAACTCCTCTCTGTTGTCCCTGATATACCCCACGATGGCTGTGTCATCTGCATACTTCTGTATGTGATGCAGCTCAGGGTTATAACAGAATCCGAGGTGTATAAGGTGAAAAGGACCGGGACCAGTACTATGGACTGGGGGGCTCCAATCCTGCTGACCACATTTTCAGAGATGGTGTCTTTCAGTCTGACACACTGTGGCCTGTCTGTGAGTTAGCTGTCACTATGCAGGGGTCGAGTCCCATTCTATTCAGTTTGTCTCTAAGCAATAAGGGCTGGATGGTGTTGAATGTACTTGAAAAGTCCAGGAAGAGAATCCTTGCTGTGGCACTTCCTTTATCCAGGTGGGTTGGACTTGGTAGGTAGAGGATGGCATCCTCCACTCCTACACCTGGATGATATGCAAACTGCAGGTGGTTCAGGGCATGTTGTACTTGAGGTCTAAGGAGATTGAGAAAGATCTGCTCCTTTGTTTTCATCAGATGTGAAGCGAGTGCCACAGGCCAGAAATCATTCAGCTCACTGGCTTGGGCCTTTTAGGAACCAGTGTGATGCAGGATGTCTTCCATGGGGTAGGCACTCTCCCCAGCTGCAGGGTAAGGTTGAAGAACCATTGTAGTGGTTTCCCCAGTTCAGTAGCGCAGGTTGGCTGTAGCCCTGGACATGTGGTCTCCTCAGCTGTTCTCTGACCTGGTCTGTGGTAAGGTGGGGAGCTGGGTGGGGGGTGGTTTTCAGGAGCAAAGTAGGATGGCGGTGCTGTAATAGCTGAGGTTGGGGTGATGCAGGTGGAGGCCGGGGATGGAGGCACTTTTTCTGGGGGGAGGTGAATTGTGGGGGGAAGGGGAAATGGATGCAGCAGTGGAGTAGGGGTCAGAGGCTTGTCAAACCTGTTGAAGAACTTTTTCAGTTAATTTGCCCTCTCCACTGTCCCTTCAATGGCCCTATTCTTTTTGTTGTGGCCTGTGGTGTTCTCACTCCTTCCCAGCAGCCTCTCATGTTATTCTCCCTCAGTTTCTGCTCCAGCTTTCTCCTGTAGATGTCTTTGGCTTCCCTCACACAGTGTTTTACCTCCTGCTGTGCTGCCTAGATGGACTCATTGTCCTTACTCTTGAAGGCAGCCTTCTCCCTGTTTGGACAGCTTTGACTTCCCTCATTCCTCAAGGTTTGTTGTCCAGGTAGTAGCAGACTGTCTTGACAGGTGAGACCATGTCAGTGCAGAAGTTCAGATACTCTGTCAGACAGTTATCCCCCTCTATATTCCCTATATCCTCACAATGCGGTTCAATCAGAAAATCCCAGTCTGTGGTATTAAAGCAGTCCCTCAGGGCATTTTCCATCTCAGGGGGACCACCTCCTGATTGTGCGGGTTGTAACCAGCTGCTTTTGAACAAAAGGGGTGTACATTGGCTGTAGCTCAACCAGGTTGCGGTCTGACTTGGCCAATGGGGGGAGGGATGTGGCTCTGTATGTATCCTTCACATTAGCATATAGGAGGACGATTTTCCTTTTTTTTCTTGTTTGACAGTCAACAGCTTGATGTAAAAGAAAGTAAAGTAGAGTCCAAGGTTACATGGTTAAAGTCAACCAAAACTATTATAAATATAGCCTGGCTCTGACAGCATGTATCTCGTAACAGGCAGCGGCTGCGACTGCTCTCGAGGGAATGTAAACACATATGATGATCACGTGCCTTAATTCCATCGGCAGTAAATATGGCCGCAAGTCAACAACTAACAGCTTGAGGTCAGCATAACACAGTCTTTACTGAGATATGTCCTGGATTACACCAGCGGTGGTCTACAAACATGATCAGGCCCCCACCTAGCTTTTCCCACTAGCTTTGGTGTCACTGCTGCTCTCACCACAGTGAATCCCAGCAGATCCACATAAACATCCAGTATGAGGTGGTTTAGCCATGTCTCCATAAAGATGAGCTGGCTGCTTTCTCTATAAATCCACTGGTTGTTCAGTGGAGTTAGGTTGTCTCTAGCGTTCCCTCTCCAGGATCAGAGCCCTCTAGTATTCCCTTTCCAGTGTCAGACCCCTCTAGTGTTCCCTCTCCAGAGTCCCTGAACATGCTCTTCGCAATACAGGGACCCCTGAGCACGCTCTGTGCCTTCCAGAGACCCCTAAACATGTTCTGAGCCATGCAGAGACCCCAAGCCCCACGTTTGACTATGCTGGGAAATAGAGCTCTGTGTAAGTTTCCCTCCAAGGCCCCTCAGCGGGTACTCCTTGCCTCCAAGGCCCCTAGGTGGCAGCTTCTCCTCTACTAGGACTCTTTAGAGGCAACCATTACCATCTGTAGTGCCACCTCTTCGTCCAAAGCTGTGCCGTGTCTTTGTGGGTCTCAAGCTGTGCTGTCTCTTTATGGGTCTCAGGCTGTGCTGCCTCTCTGTAGGTTCCTGTGTCGTAGTCTGCTTTCCCCAAGGCTCCTGTGCCACAGTTGGTGGTCTTCAAAACTCCTGTGCCACAGAGACGCTGGCCTCCAAGTTCTTGCTGCAGAGATGCCGGGCTCCAAGGTTCCTGCGGCAGACACGTCATCCACCAGAGGTCCTCATAGCCGTCCTCCAGAGGCCTCCTCCGTCGCTGCCCTCCAGAGGTCCTCCTCCATTGCCATCCTTACGGCCATTCTTCAGAGGTCCTCCTCCATCACAGGCCTCACGGCCATGGTCCAGAGGTCCTCCTCTGACGTTGTCTTTCAGAGTTCCTCCTCCATTGCCATCCTCTCGGCTGGACTCCACAGACTTTGCTTCGCACTCGGCCTCATGACAGGCTTCCACAGACTGTGCTTCACCTTCAGCCTCACAGCTGGCCCCCCCCCCCCCCCCCCCCCCCCCCCCCCCCCCCACACCCCACACCCCCACCCCCCCCCACCCCGGCATGGCTTCCGGCTTTCAGAGAATGTTTTTTGTCAATACCCACCTAGTGAGTTGTTTTGTTTTTGGACTGTTTTTTGGTCTTTGTTTCTTGCCCTCCTTCCTGGACTCCCATCCGCCCTCTATTTTTGGTTGAATTTGAGTTCTTATGTGTTTCTTGTTCACCCTCTGTTTCCCTCTTGTGTTAGTCTTCTCTCCCCTTGCTCCCTTCGAGATTCTTCTGGCCACACCTGCTCTCAATCTGCTGATTAGCCTGGTGTGTTTTCCCTGATGTCCCTCTGTATTTTGGTAATTCTGTATCTTGTTATTTTTAAAATTTTTGCTTCAGTTGCCACCTTTCTGTTAATAAATCTGCTAGAAACTTCTGTTTCTGCAGTTGGGTCATCTTTAAACATCTACTCAATCTGACACAATTTTACTGCAGCAAAAGAGCAGAGAAAAGGTCTTAGATGACTGCGTTGATGAATTAACAACTAAGCAAAATAAATAGCTTAATGTTGTTCATTTAGAGGCCTGGGGCAGGTGGGAAAACCAAGATCTGTAGGAATGTAAGGATACACTTATTGAGATCAATAGAAACGCTGTTACCGGTAACTGAAACAATTAAAATTCATTAGGTTTCTGACAGTTTTAAGATGAGATTGACCCTGTTAGTTTGCTCGAGCATATCTAAATTTGCATTACATCAAGTGCCATTGCTAAAAGAAAAAGTAAATTCAAGAAAGAAAAGTCAAACTTGAGTCAAGATGAAAATTGCCTTCATAACTGTTTGATTTGGATTTACCATCTCTAATAGGCTAAAGTCAAGACATACTTTGAAAATGTCAGGTAAAACCTCTCGCAAGAGTCTGATCCTCTTGTGTTCTACCTTATTTAATCTGGAGTTAGAGTCAAGTCATTAGCAAACATGATTAAATAGTTTTAAACTCTAAGTTTGAAATTTGTCATGAGACACTGCTTTACTTGCATTTCCTGTAAATTCTTATTGTTTTGTCAATTCTTGTAAGTCAATTCTTACAGATTGCCTGTGACGACATTGGGACCAATAAACACAGTGCAAATAGTGCAGATATTTGTATGTGTTTACTTTAAAGAAGCTGTTTTTCGTGAACTCGGGCGTGTCAAGCACTAAGGCTTCCGTACATGGGTCATGTGCACTAACCACTGCTCCACCTGCACACCCAGATAGCAGAAAGTTGATGAAATAAGGTCTGGGAAATGGCTTATTATGACATTTTTCATATTTATTTAAAGCTTTGTTTTAATAGTCTTGAAGATTTAAGTGTCTGCATATTTTCTATTGATTCTGAGAACATTGCTTACTGCAGATATGGTAGCAATTGGGTTAGGATGGTTGATCTAATAGGTTTGATATTGGTTGACAGAATCTAATTTTCTCTGTTGTTTCTCTATCTTTGTCTGAATACTAAATCTTGTCTGATAACATCAGATTGGTTTAGTTTAAAGCAGATTTGTTTCATTGCATTTCTGATGGAAATATTTTTCTAAAGATCCAGAAAGTGCCCATTTACACATTTTATGGTTAATATTTATGGAACCCAGGTGATCAGATTAAACTTCACAAATTCACAATTTGCCTTTGCTTTTTTGATGTACTTAGGTGAAGAATTTCCTAAATACACACAACTAAGTCTTTCTATTGTGTTTGAGCCTGCGGAGAGCCTGAATGACTGTGACAAGGCTTTTCAGAGTGTTGGGAAATGAAAGGGATCCCATAAGATGTGAGCAGGGCACCAGTTGTGTACTCTACCTGCTTGAAAATGTGTTGAGCGCTATGGAACCCGGCACTTGAAAACACAACTATTCCTATTTGCATGAAGTATGCCTCTGGTATAGAAAGGGGTGCAAGTTGAACAAATCAAAGAGATGATAAACTAATAACCGTGGGGTAAAAATCCCTTAAGACATACAACTGTGGGGGAAAAAATACAAAAAACACACATTAAATTCGTAGTGTGTAAGATATGGAACAGGACTTTTATATTGTATTGCCTGAATGTGCTGAAAATAATTTAACTGTTTTTTGGGAGGGGTTTTTTTCCAATTGCATGACCTTTGTGCTATAGTATATTTTTTTAAGTCTAACAAAAATTTACCCTCAAATCTTACAGAAACCTTCCATACGGCTAACAGAAAAATGCATTAAAAATGTTGGTTTTTGCAAAGAAAGTATTGTACCTGTTGGGTGGGTTCGATTGGGTAGTTTCTTCTGGGCGTGTTTGCAATGCATGTGTGGAAAAGGAAACAACCACTTGTAAAAAGGAGAGGCTGTCTGGTACAGTACACTACAGTATAAAACTGTATTAGTATTTACAGGCCTTTACTGGGCTGAATATAAAGAGTACTTGCAGTACTTGATAGGCATCATTGGCTTGAATCAATAAACATAAATTATGTACAACACAAATGATATTAAAACAAACTGCTATGGGAAAATTCTTTGACCATATTGTTCTGTTGCACCTTGAACATCTTCTGGAATATTAGCCAACCTTCTGCGTTTGATTCCTCCTGGTTATCAAGATGCCATAACTGGCAGATTCCACAGCTCCTCTCAAACCATATAGCACTCCTTAGAACCTCTGAATTCCAACTTTGTCTGTACCGTCTTAAAAAAAAACTCATCCTTGGAACAACCATGATCCACTCAGTTCTCCCCAAAACAAAACCTCCTCCTTCTTCATTTGTAAAATACCCTCTTAAAACACAACTTATTACACTTTCAAAACTTAATTTATTTACTTGAATCTCCCCCACCATCATTTTGCTCCTAACCCCCTGATTGCATAGAGACCTGATTGGACTCAGCCACCATCATCAGATTTTTCTGTTTATGAAACTACTGAAATATTTCCCTGTTCAACTGATAGTTATCTCATCTATGGGTTAAAATCCGTAAAAATTAAAGAAAATACAAAGATTTTCTGGGGAAGTGATCATACCTGGACAAAGAGAAACACATCACCATGTGCAGTTTTTGAAAACAGGAACAAGGGATATATAGTTTTATCCCAAAGTTTGTTAAAATCTCATCTTCTGTATATAATTTTTGAGTTAGACATCATTTACATATAATTAAATTACCTGCTCCGATACAGCTTGTGTATCAGAGCAAACAAAAGTATATTACATCTATTTATATGTGTGAGTATATGTATATATAAATAAATATATATATATATATATATATATATATATATATATATATATATATATATATATATATATATATATATATATAAACCCCTTTAAAGTCCAAACTGATCTATTTAACATGTTTTTGTATTGTCTGTTGCAATTTTCTATTCTTGAAGTCATATTTTTAGTCTTTAATAATATGTAATAATCTACATGAGGTGCTTTACTAGTATTAAGTCAGTAAAATAAATAAATTTTCAACATTTCATTTTTTTTTAACTGTGACTGCAATGCGTTAATATAAACCACAACATAAAACTCACTTCTAAGCAAGTTAAGTGAAACTCTTTTAGGTTAAATGTATTTAGAGGTTTACTCACCACTGTTGCCCCTGCATCATAACAAGGAATACATGAGGTGTTTCATTTATAAAAACTTAAACTGGATGTTTATTTCCTTTCTTTCTTTGGTCACTTTTTTATTCTCCAATTTGGAATACATGAAAATACAATTACTCCTTTTGATATTTTCTTGGTTTGTTGAATCAAGCCAATTATGTCTAACAAGTACTGCATATCTAAAATAGATTATGAAAACAAAAAACAAAGAGCTTTATTTTATTTTAGTTTTTTAGTTGTTTTTCCATGAAAGCAGTCACCTGTGTGTATTGGAAATTCCTGGGATGTGGGTGTAGACAAGCAGAAAAAAAAACTACCTGTAAAACCTGTTATCACAGTCAAAGGAACTTCCTTGTCTGTATTGTCTTTTGCCACTTATGCAACCATGAAAAAAAAATGCTGTATCATCTATGATGAGTCATGTGAACTATGTATAACTCTAAAACTTCCCAAGTCTCATTGTAGTGTTTGAATTGTCCATTTCATGGAAGATCAGTTCTTTGTTTTCTTTTAAAAAAGCAGTCGGTAGCTCCTCTATGATTTATATAACGGAATACAATGGCTGTGTCAGAACGTCTGCTCTAATCACTATATAGGGCTCTATATAGGGGTCAGGTCATTTTATGGGTGTCGAAGCATCCAGTCGATGGAGAAGTAGAGGAATTTAAATTTCCCACAATGGACCTTGAAAAGTATCGTTCATTCATGGTCACTAGAGAGGCAAATATCCTATCAAATGTCCTATCCGCTGCTCCCTTATTTAGGGGTCATCACAGCAAGTCATTATGACTGTTTATGCCAGAGTACTTCCTGATTCAACTCAAAGCCGGGTCGCTTTTATGCCAGTCAGAGACTTAAACCCCTATTCAATGGGGGAATCCCAAATGTACAGACTTATTTGATACATTAAGATTAACTATGTCAAGACATAATTAATGAAGTAATGTTCAGCCTACTTAATAGCTTTGAAATCAAGTTTTCAGCCTTTGATCTGAAGAAGAAAGAAAAATGAACAACTTTGAAAACCCTATTGTTAAAACTCAAAGGTTTAACTGGACAAAGATATAATGACGACACCGACTGCCGGAAAGAAAAAAAAGGCCACCTAGTTCTTTATGTAGATATTAAATGTTTTTTGGAATATATGTACCATTTGTAACAAATCATTGTCTTAGCAATGATTTGAAAAAAATCTCAATTCTTGTTTTAACAATATATCACCTAAAGCAGTTTTTAACTAACTTTCTTGTAAGGTCTCACTTTGGTATAAAAACTTCCACCCCTCAAAAGTAATTATTTAAGTTGAACTGTTTATTTTAATATGACTTAATGTGGCAGAATTACTCTTTCAAAATGAGTGATTTATTCAGTTAATTTTTACCATACCCCATCTGCATTTACATGATTATATTTCCTATTGGTGTTTATAATATAAGCACCATGGGAAAATATTCCCATGGTGCTTAGATTATGATATATTATAAACATGGTATGTTTTGAGGTTCAAGAAAGAGGGCCTTAGGAAAGCTCATAAAAGAGCCGCAACTCCGTACATAGTTCAATGCAAACATTTAGCTGGAAAAGAAATGATTGTTCCCACTGCTGTGGTCAGGTGGATAGTTCAAAGAAATGCAATTCATGTTGTAGCCTACTTCAAACTAAAGCATGTATGCATGGTCTGACCACATTGCTGCACCTACATTTGGCTTTGTTCGCTGCTTTTGCCTTTTTATTGGTTATAAGGGGAAGAAAATTTGAAGAAAACTATTGTCTGTGGTCACTTGACTCATTTTTCAGCATAGTGTATAAAGCTTTTTATTGGAAAAGAGACAATACATGTTTGCCCAATGAAATCCACACATACAGTACATATCTGTTTTTAGTAATAACATCCTGGAGAGATTCACAGCTAAATATTGTACATCAATATAAGACAGAGTTATTTTAACTTTTGTTTTTAGGGGATAATGTTCAATAAGTTTTAAATGCATCCTTGCTGAAATATACTTAAGTCAAGAAATTTAACCGCATTGTTAGAATGTTTTCAAGACATGCAGAAGCCTGGAAATAAACACTAATTCTGAAATGCGGAGACAAAAATAACCCCTAACAATAAACTGTTTTACTGTTTTCTCTCAGAAAAGCTTATTTGAAGTTTGTGATTTCAACATGGTATGGCTAAAAGGACTGTCTGTACCAATGATAAGACGTGATCTACATTTCTGATTTGAAAAAGAAAAAAAGAAGTAACGTAAAGAGTTAATCATATTTGGACCTGCAGCATCTCTTGCAGAACAAATTGGTTTACAGTGAACACAAAGTCTCTGATTGGCTTTTTTAAATCTGATTTGTTGCAGAGGTCAATGAAGGAGAAAGAAAAAAACAGCCAGTTCACTTCCTCTTAAGATCTTTTATTTCATAACAACAATTAAATGAAAAAAACAGGGATTGGAACGCCTGACAAAATTAGTGTGATGATTCTTATACCAGAATGACAAATTAGAGAAGAGAGCAGCAGAGGTGCAAGGAGGGGAATACAAGTAAAACAGGTTGTGCCTGTGGGTTAAGACCCTGGGCTGGCAACGTTCAGAGATGATGATGCACCTGGGATGTGGCAGTGTTTTTTTAAAGCACTGCGTGTTCCAGCTTAGAGACAGCTAAGGCTTAATGCAAAGCTACAGAACAGCAAAATCCTTTGTCATGTGTTAAAGCAAAAAAAAAAAATAATTACAAACTTCAAGCAATGTACAACCCACACTTGCTGGTACAAAATTTGATCTTATACCTAAAAGAAAAAAGTTGATAAAAACCCCAAATTTAATGGTTTGGGATTTTTTTTGAGTCCCTTGATTTACATTTGTACATTTTCTTTTTTTACCTTGAACATTTTGTGTTTTGCCTCTATCCGGTTTTTAATTTAGACATTTTGCTCTTGAGATAATTAGTTAATTTTGCCCGTTTATGACACAAACAAGTATAATCTGAATACTTTTTATTACACAATAAGACCTCCCAAGATGCAAAGTAAAAAAGAATCCCTGGCGCCACCCACAGTCCACTTAAAATGATTTTAAAATAAATTGTTTCCTTTTTTCTTTTTGGAAAACAATGCCTAAAGAAGGTTCAAATTAGAAATACATTGTTTTTCATATGTTGAAAATATGACATAAGCCAATTTCTCTTAAGTGGATGATGGTGATCCTTAAATCAAGAAATTTCAGTTAAATTTCAATTTAAGAAATTGCAATAAGAAAACATCCTCTCTCTAAAATCTCTACATCCACAAGTCAATCAATGGCAGCTCTCGCATAAATCAGGGACAATACGTTTTCTTTAAAAGTATTTTTTCATTATCTTTTGTAATGAAGAAACGGGCTCTTTGAAGTAGTCCAAACACACAAATACATACACTGTCTGTCTGTCTGTTTGTCTGTCTGTCTGTCTGTCTGTACAAACAAAATATGTATTCAATTTGTTTTATATATATTTTCTAATTAAAAACATTTAAAAAGTCACACATTTATTAAAATATGCCTGCAAAACAACCCAGTTACAACATGCTCTGTTGGAATTTATCTAGCAATGGCATCCCCAAGTGGCCGTATGTCACACTGCAACACTTTTATGCCTTTTTTTTATTTGTCCTTTCAGCTAGCCTTTTTTGTAGCTATTTAGACTTTTTTTAAATAATGACTTCATTAATTAGCCAGCAGGTTTATTTTTTGACTTTTTGGCTTCGTCAACTTTAACCATATAGATTAATATAAATTTGGCTTATTTGTGGATATAATCTCTGTATAAAAAACTAAAGATACCCTCTAAGAGAGACCAAACTAATTTAGCAAACGTCAAATACATATGGCTGAATTAACAAAATTATACAATCACAAAACTTCACCTTCACATCACTGAATAATTGTAAAAAGTAGAAGTTTGATAGATCTTTTCAATGCTTGAAAGAAAGCATTTTACGCCCTTGCCATTTCCTTACTCATTTTTATTTTTTGTGCGTATAAAGTAGGTGTTATTTTGAGAGCTTGGAGCAGGAATGTCACCACTTTGAAGCATAGCCTAGCCCTGTTTTTGAACACACATATAGGCCTCAGTTGGCACTTTGCTTGTTTCTTTTTTTTTTTGCGTTTTTATCTCAGGAAGTCCAGTCATAACAGAACACATCAGGACAGTGAGGAATTTAGACTGAAGGATTTGGAATTGTACTAATGTAAAGTGAAACGAATGACTCGTTGTAAAACCTGAAAATATTCAAACCTTTGAAGAGGGGCATCATCACAGAACTTTAAAATGTCTTCATAAAATATCATTAGGCACCCGTACACTCACACAGATAAATTGTGTTTTTTATTAGAATGGAAAAGCCTATCTCAGATTTGAATTTGAAGTAAATTTCATAGTAAATAATTCACAGATGAAAGTGTAATAGCCAAGGCACAAATTGGAAGTATAAAGCAAATGTGCAAATACCTTACACAGCAGCATAAGTTTAGATGGTTAAACCTTTTCAGGCTGAAACTGTCTGCAGTTCATTTCGCCAACACTTAAAGTAAGGTTGATAGTGAGAAAAATCAAAATGTCCCCAAGTTAACCACTGCAGGTACCAATAAAACTTGAGGAGGTTTCTAATTTACATGCTTCATGCAAGATATCCCAATGGGAGCTTCTCCATATAGCATGCTCTGTGGTTTCAATGAACAGGACTGTCGGACTGCAGTTCAAGCCCAGTAATAATAATAAAATTAGGCACCTCTGCATGCCATTGTCTTCTGAATTCAAAGTGTCTCAAGTCTCCAGACCTCATTACTGTCTCTTACCTTTTTTCTAAACCTTGCCTATGCTTTTTATTCTACAATGTGTTGTCAACGTTGTCTATGGTTTAATCTGATTTTCTATACATGCAGACCTTAATTCAAAAGCAGGAAAATTCTGGTACTTAAGAAATGTGAGCCTAAGGACAGAAGTCATTTTTTCTTTTTATCAACCAGACAAATATGAATAATGACTACTTTCCATTAAAAGAGGCCAGCTTTTTGGATTTGTTTGGCTCTACTCTTTACTAAAATGAACTCATACACACATTCCACTCAACAGTCAATTTATGTCCTACATTGTGACACAGATTGTAATCGGATGTGGCCATGACTGGCATTTTAATAGATGTCTCGCCAAACACAGTACAGAGCTTAGAGGAAATAGCTTGCGATGCATGAATATGTGTTTGTGTGTTGCAGTTTTTGATCCTCTACTGCATTCTGTTGCTGCTCAAACAGAATGTGCCTGGAATTCTGATGGCTTAATTGAAACCTGTTTTATCCCCCATTTACCACACTCATCTGCTGAGGATTATAGGAGAGGACAGGAGGCAAAGGAGAAAGGGTGGAGGAGAGGGGAGATAAGAAGATTGGAGTAAGGAGGCTAGAAAAAAGGGAGGAATATTGAAGCAAAGAAAAATGTGGGTCTATGGGTTGAAAAAAACAATAAACATATGTAGACACCGTGTAAGGTGAAAATATTACACAAGTGCTCTCTTTTTTTGGAAACATTTTAGTACTGAAAGATTTTTCTGGTGAACAAATCCCTAAACTTGAAGATGACTTGGCTGCTTGTGATCCCAGAAACTCCCAAACATAAGTCTGGTTTTAAAGAGTAATCCCAAAGTAAGAAGAACAAAGACTTGTTTAAGTCTGTGATAGTGAGACTTGTGTGCTCTCTATCAGGTTTCATATGGCAATCTATTTTGCTTCCTCTGCTGTTGAAGCTAGATAGCTCTAGAATTCAGCCGTAATTGCCAGACTCTCACTAAGAGATTACCATGCAAGGAAGATGAATTGTCCAGAGATTTTTAAATTAAGAAACTTCAGAAATTACATCTCACCAGAAAAAAACAGATGCATTGGACTCAATAAAGAAATGTTTCGGACCAATGAAATGTAGTTATGCGTATTATTTCAAACAGAAGTTGAAGGCTGAAGCAAAGCAAACATGGCTGTCCCCGTCTTATCAGGAATGCCCTCTTTATTTTACCTTTGTGGGTGGGAATATATCTGCGCGTCTCTCCCGACCAGATTTGGTAAGAGTTAGATTTATCAGTATACGCGGCTAACTGTGAAACATATCAAGAATGTGATATGACACAACTGCTACCGCTGCTGCGATTGGCTAAAAGCTGGACATGGAAGCATATCTAAATATCATATCTAAACACTGCTCCAGAAAACCTCATTGGATCTGATACAGTAACATATTTCATCTGCAGCTAACTAAGGCTTCTAGGCGTTTTTTAGACATGTCAGATGCTGTTGTTACCACAGAAAATATAAATCACTGCATGAAAAGTGGGATTTTCGTCAATATGCGGCACTGTAGATTGTCGTGGAAGTTCAGGTTAACGGCAGTTTACGGTAATTTGCAGGCTTCGCCGAAAACTCCCATAAATTGTCAGAAATTGATGTGGACTTTCTTAGGCAGTGTTCCCGCCATGCCTCCCCCCATGGAATTCTAGGGGAGGCTTTAACATGTAAATGAAAATGCTGGAGCTATACAAATGCAAACCAGGGTTGAAGGGGGAGTTTTACCCCAAGTGACATTTTTCTAAAAGGTAAGAAAATCTCCTATAAAAAGAGATCAGGCTCAGTATAGACTCTTACATTTTAGCTTGAATTGATTTATTTAATTAAAGTATAGAGACCAAAACAGATCTTTAGCTGACAGAGCAATACATTTAGAGCAGTAATTATTTAAAAAAAAATTGCATTTAAGATAAAACATAAAATGTTGACTGTCAATATGTCCAATTCACAATTACTTAAGTGGAAAAGTTTCAAGAAATGAGTCTGAGATGATTCACTTTATAACATGGCGCATTATCCTGCTGGAAGTAGCCATCAGAAGATTGGTACACTGTGGTCATAAGGACATAAGGTCAGCAACAATGCTGAGGTAGGCTGCCTCATTTATTTGATGCTAAACTGGTATTAATTGGCCCAAAGTGTGGCAATAAATATCCCCCAAATAGATGGTACAAATAGATCAGGCTCAGTATGACCTAATTATAGACTCTTACATTTTAGCTTGAATTGATTTATTTAATTAAAGTATGCTAGATTACTGTGTATGCCATAAGCAATGGCAAATGTTATGTAAAAAAATACACAAAATAATTTATTTCAAAAATTAGTTTTAATCAGAATCAGTTGGTAAAATGTGAATCAGAATCAGCAAGGTAAAATGTGCATTCCTTGCACAGTGCTCCTTGGGATTTTTAAAGCTTGGGAAATCTTTTTGTTTCCAAATCCAAGTTTAAACTTCTCCACAACAGTGTCTCGGACCTGTCTGATGTGTTCTTTGTTCTTCATGATGCTCTCTGCACTTTAAACAGACCTCTGAGGCGATCACAGAGCAGGTGCATTTATCGGGAGACTTGATTACACACAGGTGGATTCTATTTAGTATCATTTAGGTCGACATTGGATCATTCAGAGATCCTCACTGAACTTCTGGGGAGAGTTTGCTGCACTGAAAGTAAAAGGGGGGGATTCATTTTGCACACCCCACTCTTCAGTTTTTTATTTGTTAAAAAAGTTAAAAATATCCAATATATTTAATTACACTTCATGATTGGGTAAAACTAGTTGTTGATTCTTCACTAAAAAATGTTTATGTTCGATGCCTGAAATGTGGCAAGAGTTTGAGATTTTCAAGAGAGCAGATTATTTTTGCAGGGCAAACTGTAACTGGGCTGATATCTAAGGAGAGCTCTGACAGGGTTTCACTTGCCAATAACGTACATTTATAACATAAGTTTTAGTGGTTGTAGAAGTAATAGAAAACACAGATCTGGGAACTGCAATTCTAGCAGCAATCCTACATTATTCTCTACATTTTCTCTCCGTTGTCCTTTCTTTCACAGTAAATGGTATCGGCATCTCAGATATGTTAGATTTGTTTACCAAGCTTTCCTGTCTGACCCTTCAAAACAATCTACCATCAACAGCATTGTGTTGTAGAAGCTTTTATGCAAGAGCCTTTTTTTGGCAGTTTTTACAGCACATTTTGGAGTTTTTACGGCACTAGTGTCTTGTTTTTTTGGCAGTAGGCTGGCAGGAAAGGTATGAGAGAGGGAGAAACATGCGGCCAAGGGTTCGAACCGGGTCATCCATGTCGAGGACTAAGGAATCTTTCTGTATATGGGTTTTGTGCGCTAAAAAACTGGGCAACCAAAGCACGCCCTTATGCAACAAACTTTTAAACAATTTTCCCAACATTTATGGAGAACAGCAAAGTTGCTCTTTTGTAGTTTTTATTATTTTCACCTATAAACATAGAAAAAGTCAGCAGCCTTTTGAAATGTTCTGTAGTATGGTATAAATCAAGATTCTCCAGAACATATCTCCAAAGCCTGCTATTTTCTGTAACACAAGTTGTGCTACCCACTGATAAAAAGTCTAAAGACTGTTTTAGAGTTTTCATATTTCTTTATGCTATTACTAGTTTTAAATCTGTGGTAAACCATTGTTTTACAGCAACTCCTCTCTCACATATACAATATTGCACCTTCTAATATGTTTCCTTAAAGACTGTTTAGGACAGGAAGCTACAAAAAGTTAAATGACCATAAACTCAATGTAAACCCCTAGCTATTATTATTTTCTGTTTATTTTATTTATCTGTTTATTTATTTATATGTTTGTTTCCCTTGTTTTATTTTTATTTATTTTTTTAAGTTATAATGCCACCAACTGCTGTGTATCTTTGTTTGATGTTTGAATTACTCTGTATTGTTACAGGGACTTGCCAATAAAGCAAAAAAAAAAAAAACATGATGACGCAGCTGTTCTCGCGAGTCCTTCCGTATAACAATGACCTCGTATGTGATTGGAGGAGCTATACTCAGAAGAACTTTATCTCCAGTTCCTTTGTTTGGATTTTGCTGGTACGTGATCAATGGCTGGACAACATCTCGCGTTCAACTCGCCTTCAACTCCTCTTAGACGAGATGGCGACTCTGCAGTTGAACAACTGTGCGGGGGAGACGAACTCAAAGAAGAGAAGCTAGCGGTAAATATATATTCGATTACTGCCTGCTAAGCTAAAAGCAGCCTAGCCTAAGCTACGACTAATAGCAGCCTAGCCTAAAGCTACGGCTAATAGTAGCCTTGCAAGAACAAGCTTTATTAAAGTGTATTTTTTGTGATTCACAGGAAGCAGTACGCCGTCTTCACAACTCGGAGACAAATTGCAGGCGCTATGAACCGGAGCAAGGGTAAGAGTTAAAGAATATGCTTTCATTCTGCGGTAAGGAAATAGATACGGATGGATACCGATCATAACTGTACAGTTTGTTTTCACAGACTAATCTCGCCTCCTATTATTCATACCACTCTCATTTAATTGTTTTCCAGCTGCCTGTAAGACGTATTATGAGAAGGTAAGCAGGAGCTTCAGATATACGCAGCCAGAGAACACGTTGTGCGCGGAATGCCAAGCCTTCAGAAAAGAAAGAGAGTAAGACTTTATTTGGTGACTATTTTTCAGGTGCATTGATAGATGTGTTGTGTCCATACGCAGTGCATCCCATCGCATAGTGCTGATTCATTGTATTTTTTTTTTTTTTTTACAGCTGCTGGAATCGAGGCAGAGTGTGCTAGCTGATGAGGAAGTGGAACTCTGGAATGGCCGCCGCCATTTCGTAGGCCGGATCTCTCTGAACTCTGTGTTAAGCTGCAGTCCCGGTTAGAAGCAATGCCGAAGTACAGGGCCACGCACAGTAGGCGTCTGCACATCGGACCTGCCTCGGAAGGAATGCTGCCAGTTACCTCCAACCCCGAGGAGGCAAACGGACAGTTCACGGAGTTGTAATTTTCGGATACGCATTTGTGGGCAGATCCTCGCGTTGTATATAGTTGTGTTTGTTTTAATAAAGCTCTTTCTTTGCATAAACAGCTTCCTGGCAAATGTTCATTTCCTGTATAAATTCATTCTAATAATTGTGTAGTAGTGTAAGATAACATAAATACACAGCATATGAATAAATAAATATATGAATGAATAAATATATGAATAAATAAATAAATATATATATAAATAAAAATATATACAGTATATATATATATATATATATATATATATATATATATATATATATATATATATATATATATATATATTTACATATATATAATATATATGTAAATATATATATAATATATATATATATTTACATATATATTTATGTAAATATATATGTAAATATATATATATGCCAACCAATCACGAGCGATTTTACTTGTTTAAAAAGAAGTGGTCCTGTCCAATACTCAGTAAGAACATTCAAGCCTGGCCTGGCCACGTGTGGTTTTGCTGCCAATCACGAGCGATTTTACTTGTTTGAGAATAGTGGTTTTAGCCAATACTGAGTAGGTTATTCAAGCCAGACCTGGCCAGCCACGCGGGTTTGCTGCATTCATATGCTAATTAGGGCCATTAGTACAGCTGATCGCTCTCCACATACGTCAGAGTCCGTTCCCGACAATTTGTGGCACTGACAAACGGCGACAAGCGCGGGTTGCAAATTGTCGGAAACTGACGAAAATCAGGGAGATCTGCGGGAGTTTACGGGGACGAAAATCTCACTTTTCATGAAGTGAATTGTACTACCTCCACAAAATCAAAGCAAGTAATGCAACCAAGGTTTCTACAAGTTTCACTGGGTTATTTATTTAACTTTTAGAAAGCTTTTATAAGGATGTTGTCAATCAAGATCAAGATTTATGTTTGGCCTTTTCTTTTTTCTCCTTTAATCTACAAACATCTCCCTTGTTTCAATCACATACTGTTGGGATCCGGAGGCTTGCCCACCAGAGGGCGCCAAGGATCCCTTCCTGAGGGCTTGTGCTCACCTGCAACACCTGTTTTCCTTCTGCTCATCAAGAGGTAACTACTTAAGGAGGTGGAGAGCTTCACTCCAGCGCCAGAGTGTTTGCCAGTTATGGTTAGCAAGCCTGAGCCAACCTGCCTGTCTGAATCTCTGACTCCCTGAAAACCTGAACCTGATCTGTTTTGTCTTCTCTGCTTCCCAGGTTGTACCTGCCTGAAACAGGAAACCCTGAAGAGTTCCTCTGTTGGAAATCTGCCTGCCTGCTCTCTGAAGAATCTGGAAGGGAAACTCAAACCTGTGATCTGCAAACCAAGTTCTGCCTCCACCAAGCCCTTAGCCTGCCGCCTGCCTCTGGACCCTCCTGGTTCCCCCCCTCTGCCGCTCTGCTCAAACTCCAGAACAGGTACAGACCTGCTCCTTCACATCCTGCAAATTACCTGGACATCAGCTAACTCCTCTGTCCCCCTCTGCAGTGAACCCAGTCGTGACCAGTCCTGGATCTGATAACCCTGGATCTGTTAATTCTCTGTACAGTGTTCTAACAATAAACCTTTGAACTTTTTCCCTGTCTGATGAGTGTTCTGCATGTGGGTTAGGATCCTGAAACCAAACATGACACATACAGGATAAAATTATGCCTTTTATTTTTATCTTATTCGTAAGTTTATTTGACAGGGACATTGCAAATTATTTAACATTTCTATAAATGTATTAAAATTAGTCTTAGCAGCTATTTTCCCTCTGCTGTTGATGGACAGATGTCAACAGTTAACATTCAGTACCTTTCCACCAAATAGTCCACCAGCTTTCTGTGCTCAGCTACTTGTCCATCTCTGATACAACCAATGTGTGACATGCTGCTTGAACGAGAGACTCTTAAGCAAGCGAGAACTACCTACATAAAAACAGATTTCGAACGTTTATTGGCTGAAGTGACGGAGAAAGTGGTGGACCACTGAGCAGGGGAGAGAAACAGGACTTGGGATGAAGCTGCGAAGGACTACCCATGTTGTCTGGGTTTTTCTGGTGGATGGTCTAGTGCCGGATGGAGGGCAGTGTTGTTTTTGACAGCCATCTTAGATTTAGTTTTAGTTTTTGTCCCAAGGACGGAAATTTTTTATTAGTTGTAGTCACATTTCAGTTGTTACAATATGTGATCGTTTTTAGTCAATTTTAGTTGGCTAAAACTCAAAAAGATTTAAGTCAGTTTTATGTTGCAATTAGTAAACCAAATTACTTTACATTTTTGAATAAAAACCAGATTCTTTACCAGACTGACAGCTCTTGCCAAGATACTACAAATGCTGGGTATAGAATGCTGCTGTGCAATTCATCATTGCTGCTGGGCAGAAAACTTTAATTTGTAGAATTCAAATAAACTTTTGTATGAATTAATGCCCCACTTTATACAAAAGTGTCTCACAAAATTTGTGAAAATGGCAGATCTAGTTCAACACATCACATTGGTTGGCAAATAGACAATCTAACTAAATGTATAATAAAGGAATAGATTTAGACATACAATGTTTGCATTTAAAAGCAACACAAACACTTCCTTATATAAAATGAATTATGAATTACACACAGATCAATAAAATCTTTTTTACTCCAAAAAAGGAAAGAACAAAAACATTCATCTTTCTACTTTGGCAATTTTGTCTTTATTTCTTCAATTTGCCCCTTGTTTACCACTTCTCAGGGGTCAAAGAAGATTTAAATGCACATGATTTTGATATTTAAAAAAAATACAGAGAAAAACCTATATAATTGCCTTGTAACGCCATAGCAATCCAGTTCTAAATTTAATTAATATCTTAACAGAATATCTTAATTGATATCTTAACCAAAACTAGTTGAAATGTGGAAAGAAATCAGAGAAAATGTTTTAATGACAATTCAAGGAATTGGAACAACTATGGGAAAGAAATGTTCAAAGATCTAAGTAGTTTTTCACCTGGTTCTTTATCCAAAGATAAACAGTATGCAATGAAATATTTGCTTTGGATATAATTTAGGGATTCATTTTGGTAGAAATTAAGAATGTTTATTATCACCTCTTGTGAGGTTGAAGAAATAAAATATTGATGGTTAGAAAAGAAGGATTTTTTTACGCTTGGCAGAGGATGATCAGCCACATATAGTTTATTAAATAGTGAGAGCAGCAAGAGCCATACTGCTGAGAGGAACTGAGTGTGGAGCGTAAAACACAGACTCTGAGCTTAGAGCGCACAAAGACTTTTTGCATGTTGCATGTTTTCTAAGCCAAAAGAAGGCTTTGTGTTGGCTACTCTATAAAGCTTCGAACTCAGCACTAATTGTGACATTTTGAATTGAAAAAGCTTCCTGGATGTAAAGCGAAACATCTTCAAACTTGGAAAACAAAGTTCAGTGGATTTTCTTTTTTTAACTTTTTTGGAATCTATGACCTGACCTATGACTGAGAATCTTCACCAGCATATAAGACCATTCTTTATAGCTTTGTGGTATTGTGTTGATTTTTTTAACACGTTTTCTTTGTCCAGCAGCCCAAAGATAATTAGCAGTTGTACTGCCAGTCAAGGCAAAAAAAAACACAAAGACAACAAATGGCTGTCATGTTTTTGATGGAGAACATATCCATTAGCAACATGCAAATAAACCCAAGATACTCCTCTTAAAAACAGAATTAATTATTTTGATTATGAATAGCTTATGAAACAAACAACAAAACCAAAACAGCAACTGAAAAGGTAATTGTGCTCCCTTAATCGTAGGAGGTGGTTAGAGTCTCAAATATATCAGAT
This sequence comes from Cyprinodon diabolis, assembly GCA_030533445.1. Taxonomy (NCBI): domain Eukaryota; kingdom Metazoa; phylum Chordata; class Actinopteri; order Cyprinodontiformes; family Cyprinodontidae; genus Cyprinodon; species Cyprinodon diabolis. The sequence continues at coordinate 14,145,426 of CM060075.1, read as the reverse complement.
ATTAGCAATAACATGGGAAGAATTTGGAATTATTATTATTTATTTTTTTTTGACATAAAATGCCACATTCACTTAAAATAAAACTCACTGCCTGAAAAGCAAAACTATGCATTCTGAAATATCAGTTTGGAAAGAAAAGAGATGTTTGACTGTTTTTCCTTAGTATACCAGATTTCACTATTATTCTTTTAGCAAATCCTTGTTTGAAATAATTTTATGTAACTCTTTAGCTGCTTGCAGGCCCAACAGCTTTGTGTGTGTGAATCTCTAAGCGCTTGCAGACCATTCAGGACTAAATAAAAAAGTGTTATCATTTGAAAGATGTTTTTCATGTGCCTTTGAAGTGGTGCTTGAGTAAAAACATGAACTACTGCCTTTGCTGTAATCAAAGATGAAAATGTTAGTATGTGCATGCATGTGGCTGTTTTCAACGGCTACAATGAAAAAAACAGCTCAGCTAAGGGGGTCATTTGATCAATGAGGATTAATGGAGCAAGACCTTGAGCAAAACCAAACAGATATTCAAAGTTAAAAACCTGAAAAACATTCATGCTGCTTTATCTGCCAGCAATCTACAGGTCTAAGTTGGAAAAAAACAAGCTACAAAAGGGGGTCTGAAATGTAGTGGATTTGTGAGTTCATTTGAAAGTGGATTTTAAAATGAGATACAATCCATCCAAACAGGGATGGGAAAGTGAAAAATAAGCTATATATCCATCTCATGCCAGTGATACATTCCGATAGTCAGCGTGATGCTGGGGTCCAGATAACAAGGAAAACCAAGAAAACAATAAGTTGCATCCTCTACTTACCTATCCCCTTACAGTACTTTTGACAGGATCCAACTGTTTTTATAAATAAACAATGACCAAGAAACTGCTTAAAGTTAGGATTGGTGCCCAAGACATTTGAGTGTAAATCGAAGTTTACAAAATGGTAGATGTGGTCAAAAGATGAATCTCAACACAGCCTGTGGGATGAGTAGAGTGGGAGAGAAATCTTAAAATGTCTCCACGTTCTCCACTCCACTCTAACTGATTACTCAACCTTCTTGGGTCAATGAAGATGTCACCACGGCATTTACCAAGAGGAACCAGGTATCAACAAAAACCTCTGATAGAGGTCTACAAACATTAAGTGGCTCATGGGTTCACAATGCTGTGTATGACAATTTAAAATTAATTTCACACACAACCAAATGACTCCTGAGGTCCTCTGCTAGCTACATTAGGGCTGCATGGTTTCAAACAATGGTGTCCCTTTTAGCTTATATTTTACATCTGTGTTTTATACTTTTAATATTATCTAACAGCTATTAAACTTGAGAAGTTTCATTCCAAATAGTTAAAAACAATCCATTGGACTTTGTTTCCAAGTTTGAGGACATTTCGCTTTTGCAATTCAAAATGACTTTGAATGACTTTATGTCTCTGAAATGGGAGTCGTTAAATGGAATTGTTGCTAAAAAGGTAAGGTGTTCTGTTCTCCTCGTTACATTAACGCACAGTCTACTGTGTGTATATAGCTTCTGTGTATGTGCATATATATATATATATATACATATATATACGTATAAATGTTCTATCTTATTTTGTTTTTTGTTTGCACTAACAACACCAAGTCAAATACCTTGTAAGTGCAAACCTACTTGGCAATAAACTTGATTCTGATTCTGATTCTGAAGGTGGTGGGGGTTTCGATGATAGCGGGAAGGCATTACCTCAATCGCTGAATTGTAGGTTTTTGAAAGCTGAAACCTGAGTCCACCCCTTCTGTTTAAGGTTGTTTTTTCTTTCTTGACATAGATGGCTTCCTCGATGCCCCTCTCAAACCACCTATCTGCTTTGTCCTAAATATGAACATTCTGGTTCTCAAAATAATTTCCTTTGTCTATAAGGTGTAGATGTACCGCCAAGTCTTCAGTTTCAGTTTTCATCATAACTGACCCATGTGAGGTACCATAGTAGGCACATGTGGAATGAGTAAATAAAGCAGTATTGGAACCAAGTGACTTCCAAAGAATGTGTGAAAAGTGGGAGAAAAACAAAATCACACAAAAAAGTATTTGATACCAAGGAGATCAACTATGAACTATGAAATTTGAAGGTTGGTGTTCATTAAACGTGTATTCTTGAAGCAGATGGCAGCATACAAAGCACTAAATAAAAAAATGTTTTCCATGCTCAAAATTAAGAACTAAACACATTTAGGATGAACTCTTGGCATATTTGCTATATTTTAACATATGCTTTTTGGTGTTTTTGGTACATGTATAGTTTATGAATGTTCCAAGTTAGGGCGGAGGTAGGTTGAGGACCCAAATGCAGAGATGAGTAGGCAGAGATGATTTTTGTTGATTTCATGATGGAGCAAATTGCAACAGGGGTCTGTTTCACAAAGCAGGCTTACTGAAAACTGTAAGTTTTCTAACCCTGAAAACCCTAACTTTTCGGTTTCACAAAGAGAGTTTACTCAACCTTTGCTCTTCTTAATCCAATCCTGCTGTTTTTTTTTCCTAATTTAGTACAATTTTTGTTGCAGTTTTGTGCCTAAAATATATATATATCATTCATTCATTTCACTGAGTTTTGGCCTAGTGCTCCCCGTGCGCCATACAATGGCAGCCCACTGTTCCCCAAGGTGATGGGTTGAAAAGTAGAGAGTGAATTTTTTTCCCCTTTGTGATATAAAGGGATTTACAAACATTATACTAGATCCGTTGCACACATTAGGTTTTAAAAACAAGCACTACATGTCTGTTTGATGAGGATCTTATAAATAGAATAATCAGCATTTTTTTCACAGAAAATTAAATTATTTATTGGGAGAGGACTCTACAACTCAGTTGACAGGGCATGGGAATAGTTGTTTTTGGTTTATTTAATATGAGCAAGATGCAGATAACTTCATTTATTTATATCTAATCATAGTATGAAGAACTATTACACATAAATAGATTAATTAATTCCAAAGGGGGAAAGGCATTACTTTAGGGCTAGGATTAGGATTCACTTGATGATAACAACCTACTGAGCCCACTATTGCAATCTGAAGGCATTCTATGGACCTAATAGCTGCTAATAAGGACCACTTATTGGGATGCTAGCATCCAAAGTATAAAGCAGAAAAAAAGAAGACTGAATCAACAAGAGGAGGCACCCATGGTATGATGTACAGGTTCTATATATTAGAACGTTTTTAGAGTTTTCCACCTGCTGCCTGAAGATTTCATCTCAATAGATACATCGATCTACTATCATTCAAAAAATAATCCTGTAATATTTTCAAAGTAACAACTATGGCAAGTCGATTTGATATGTACTAGTTTTACTGAACTCCCTCCCCCTCACAGTCACTTTGATGCAGGTGAGAGGCCAGCTGAATAGACTGAAATGGAGGAAAGCCTCAGGACCGGAGGAGATTCCTTCAAGGCTGCTGAGGAACTGTGCTGATGAGCTCTGAGAGATCCTCAGCTACATTTACAACCTGAGTCTCAGCCTGCGGATGGTCCCCACTCTCTGGAAGACCTCCTGTGTGGTACTGGTTCCCAAAACGCTGCACGCCAAGGCTACTTAAGACCAGTCACTCTGACCTCCCACATGATGAAGAGCATGGAGCGCCTCATCCTAGTTCACCTGTGCACCATGGTGAGCCCCTCCCTGGACCCACAGTTTGCTTACCGAACTGATAATGGAGTGGAGGATGCCATCATCTACCTGCTGAAGGGGGCGCTTACCCACCTGGAGACCACCGGGAGTGCAGTTAGAGTCATGTTCTTTGACTTTTCCAGTGCTTTCAACACCATCAGACCAGAGCTGCTGAGGAGGAGGCTGGAGGACGCTGGAGTGGACAGACATCTTGCTGCCTGGACCATCAACTACCTCACCGAAGGCCCTCAGTACATGCGACTGTACAGCTGTCAGTAAGAGGTGGCAGTCTGCAGTACAAGGGCCCTGAAGGGTACCGTTTTGTCTCTGTTCCTCTTCACCCTTTACACCTAGGACTTCACCTACAACATGGACAGTTGCCATCTCCAGAAATTCTCTGATTACTCGGCCATTGTAGGTTGTGTTTCTGAGGGGAACGAGCTGGAGTACCGATCGATCATTATGAACTTCGTGGACTGAAACGAACCACCTATGTTTTAACACCACTAAGACCAAAGAGATGGTGATTGACTTCACAGAGAAGTGAGGTGGGGGTCTTTTCCTGAAGTCAGGACATGTCAGGACAGGTCACGTCAATAACAAACTGGAATGGACTCATAACACCGACGCCCAGTAAATGAAGGGCTAGCACCACCTCCACCTCCAGAGGAGGCTGAGGTCCTTCGGAGTGAGCAGGCCCCTGCTTAAAAACTTCTATGACTCTGTGCTGGCATCGGCCCTCCTCTATGCTGTCTTCTGTTAGGCCCCTGGCAGCGCAGAGCAGGACGGATAGAAACTAACTAAACTAGTGAGAAAGGCCGCTTCTATCCTAGGCTGCACTCTGGACTCGGTGGAGGAAGCGGCTGGGACCCGGTGCTGTCCAAGCCTAGGTCCATCATGGACTCATTATGGACACTTTCCACCCTATGCACCAGACTGTAGGGGAGCTGAGCAGCTCCTTTAGTGAAAGACTTTTACGTCCTGTATCTAAAAAAGAGTGCTACCGCAGGTAATTCAGCCCTTCTGCAACCAGACTGTACAATGCAACACTACAATGGCAATAACTTGTGCAATGTATAATGTGCAATTCAATTGGATACCCTTTGCAATAACCTGTTTCTCTACATTTGACACCCAGTGCAATAACTATATATATATATATATATATAAATATCCATCAATATAAATACCCATATAAACACCCTGTGCAATAACCCTGTACAATAATCCTACTGCCATATGTAGACACACTGTTTATATCACATGCACCTTTTTTTCCTTTGGCACATTCTTCATCTCCTTTGAGTATTTGAGTTGATGTAACGAGTACATTTCTTGACCATGAGATCAATAAAGTCAATAAATCATCAATAGTACAACTTACAGCAAACCTTCTGCGAGAAGATGCAAAGGGACAGAAGTCCCGGTGTCATGTGGTCATATAGACTTACGTTGATTGCATGTAGGTTACAGGTGACTTACATAGTTGATACTAATTCTCAACCTGGGCAAGCACAAGAGTAATCATTCAGTGATTGAAGCACAACCTCTGGCAGACAGTCGAGGTAAGGTAGAACTCTGTCTAATGAAGATTTAAGGACCTTCATTCATAGAAAATTTGGTTACAATAGAGGCAGGTACGCTTCAAACATAACTGTCACTAGTTGTGTCAATCGGCTTAAGCCAGTCCTCTTAGATTATTGAAGAACTTACACCATTCCAGAAACTCCAGCAGAGCCTGAACAATGTCTCATTGAGCCAAAAGCATTTTTAAAGAGGTGTTGGTACTCAGTTATATTTGAACTTCAAACTAAAGTAGGAACAGAAACCCGATGAAACAAGCTTTCTTCTTTTTTATGTTTTCTCGATCGGTGAGATAATAATCTGTTGCAACTGCATAATGTAGTTCAACAATCTTAAAATACACGTGTGAACACAACCTGGGCCAGCTAAAGATTTGATCATCTCCAGCTTTTAAATCATCCCTGTATATTTGAATATGTCCTGAAATCAAAGAAGATCTATAATTTCATGGGGTTCAATTTTATTGTGCTTCATTACTGGTTTCTGGTGAAAAAAATACATTCAGAGTAACGATAATGGATCATAAATGTCTTCCCAAGCAGAAACTGGCTGTAAACTTGCTCATGACACAACTGAAAAATATGTTTCAGGTCCCTTCGTGACACAATTATGTGTTTTTTCTCACAACCTTGTTTTTTTCAAGAAGATCCTTCACTTAATATTGGTAGCAATGAACAAATTCTCTGTCAAACTGTCATAGTGTTTCATTGAACAGGACATATTAGAACCACCTCCCACAGTTCTATGTGAAGTGTTAATGAAGACTGTCAGAGTAGGTACTTATGGGTCTATCACCTGTGAGTAGGCCCAAGTCACAGAACATTAATCTTAATGAAAGCTGTCAGCACACTTGTGAAATTTACCATTGTAGTTTGTACTAGCATTGAGCTGGGTATAAATGAGTGTTTGGATCAAACCCATGACTAATCAGTGTCAATTAGCAAAACAGGAAAAAATCTTGACACTTGTTTCCATTAGTTAAAAGCCCAGTTAACCATAGACGGCTAAAAGATGTAGGATTTTAATGTGATTTTCATATTAGTAGAAAATTGTCACAATGAAATGGAATTTTGCTAAGTTATTTAATCAAAACCCAACAGTCAGCATGTGGCCAGAAGTTACCCTATCGATTTACATATAGGTGTTATTATTATTATTATTATTATTGTTGTTATTATTATTATTATTATTTTTTTTTTTTTTTTTTTTATTATTTGTAGTTGGTGCTGATTTCCTTCATACAAGTCATCATTCCACGTGGAAATTGATTTTATGGCATGAACTTTGATTTTGCCTATGGAAACACAATGATCTTAAAATAAGATGCCTCCCTCAAAGGCTTTTCTTCATAATTGAACAGTTTTACTATCTATATGTAGACTTAGTATATAAACATAGACATTGAATTAGTACAGCTAGATTTAGCAATCTAGTTTGTCCATCCCTTCTTCTGAAATCTGATGTTAGTTAAGTTGCCACTGGTCAACCAAATGACATTCGAAACATTTCAGTTTATTCTCAATGTAAGACTTTATGAGTTTAGTAGCTGCTAAGGTAAAAATAGCTTTATTAAATTGCGTTAACCTTCTATCTGTAGAGACTATGGCGTGCTTGTCTGAATGCTTTTGGAAAACAACAAATGCATTATCTACAACTCTTTTTTTCATACATGGCTTTATGCAATGAAGTATATTTATAAGGTTCTGAAGAAAAATTGCGTTGGACCACGTTGCTTTTTGACAGTTCGTTCCAGAGATCAGCAAGTGCTACTTCCACATTAACCATGTGGCTTGAATATATTTTTCAGGATTTTTTTTTCAGTGCAGAAATACCTCTGTTGGTTTGGATAATGAATGAAGCAAATGAAACAATGCAATATACCTTTCTAGTTGTGTGAGATCCTCAGTAGTTTGTATTTTATCCATTATAATTTTATCTGTCAGCAATGGAAAAATAACTAAACTTAATTCTCTAAAAGGGAATATCTGATGTCCATTTAAAAACAACAACCAAAAACTCTTCTGACAACACCTCATTATCACCTCTTCCCTGGTCACCCTCCTTTTATGTTAAATGGTGCGGAAACAGTCATGTGATCCTTAATGTGAACAAAACAAGGGGAATGACTGTAGATTTCAGAAGAAACAGGAACAAGTTGAATCCTATTACCATCATGGGAGAAGAAGTTGAGGTGATGGAAGAGTATAAATACCTTGGTGTTCACCTGGACAACAAACTTGATTGGAGATGCAAGAAGGGGTTTTTAGTGAAATTTCAGTCAGGAAAAGCTGCACATGAACATGAAAGCATAATTCATGTGGTTATGTAAGCCAGCTTATTTTTATGTTACCCAATGTTCTCTTGTGACTTCCTGCCAAATATGTGAGTGGATGTTTACATAATCATTTATCTTAAGCATTTGATTTGAGGTTTTTAATTGTCCCTTGTTAGCTAGTATAAGGGAGTGTTTTCAAAAACAAAACTGGTTACATATGCCATGTTTCTTTTAATTAAATCTCCAGCTGATGCATAATAATAGTAAAAGTAAGATGACTCATAGCTTTCTTATTTGAGCTCTGTTTTATCAACCCATTCTGTTATGCGGTTATGGTGAATATACTGTTAATAAGTGAAGATGTTGCCTTTTTAAAAATCAGGTATTGTAACAAACATATCTAATCTTCAGCTCAATCAGGTTACAAAGGATTTTAGTCCTCTTCAGCAATGAATGACATGACTATCAAAACTCAGTTGAAACAAAATGTTGCAGAGTACTTTTTGTAGTGACTGATATATGACATTTAATCTAATTCTGCATTACACAGACACTGCACTGTGTAAAAGTACCAGCCTTGAATAGATGAAACTCACAAGTGAAGCAAAGGATATGGACCTATTTTTGATTGATGCTGCCCATTTTTATGTGACGAGTGAAGGGCTCTCATAGACTGCATAGAGTAGAGTGACCATATTTTGATTTCCGAAAAGGAGGACACTTTGTCCAGCCTTGAGATGGATTCAGACAGGCTGCTCAGAGGTTAATGAACATGCTTTATTATACCTATATGGTACATTAAAATACACAAATCAAACCAAATAATGTTCTAAATCTGACCTGTTCTGTATTAGAAAGAACAGCATCCTGTGTTTTCCCAGATCTAACAAAGTACTCAGTGAACTTTGCAGAATAACCCTCACCTCTAACAGCTTTTTCAGGTTTTTCAGTGTCCATGTGAGCATTGAGATCTCCACCATCATTATTAGACACTGAAACATGTGTGCCAGCTGTATACACGGTCAGTGTTGGGAAAGTTCTCTTTCTACGTGAACTAGTTCAAAGTTCAGTTCACACATTTTAAAATGAACTAGTTCAGTTCATAGTTCATAATTCAAAATTTTGAACTAAGTTCACAGTTCCAAAAAATGAACTAGTTCATAGTTCTTTTTTTTTTCATGTATCGCTCAATTACATCATAGCCTACTGTAGAACCACAGACAGCAATTATTTTATCAGTTATAACTCTGAAACTGTGCGTCAGATTTCATCTTCATATCCAGTTTTGAATCCTTATCCAACCAGGGTTTACATTAGCATTGAGGGGACAGCATTTCCCCATTGTTGCTTTAACGCTTTGTTGCTGTCCATTCACTTCACACTAGTAGCAGCTGCAGCTTTCACCCCTACAGTATATTCTCAAAAACATCAGGAAAAATGTGCTGCTTGAATGGTCTTTTTTATGAGGAATTATTAAAAGAAAAACAGGAAAGTAGTCTTTAAGGTGCAAATGTTTTTTTAATTTTAATAATTTTTTTCCATTTGAAATCCCATTTCAGTACATACTAAAAAGGAATACTGGAATCCTGGAAAATTATACCAGGCAGGTTTAAGTGCGGATTTTTTTACTGAAAGCCAGCGGGCAAAGTTTGCAGAGAAATGTAAGATTGTTGCCATCATCCTCACCGACCACCTGGTCATAAAACTGTTTTAAGTGATCATACTGCTGCTTTGTCGCATCCACGGTCGCCTCCATGCTGCTGTGGCTTCCACGCTGCATTTTGTTTTGATGACGCACGCGGCTGTAGGCTACGACGCTGGTAGCTGGTGTTGCCAGATTGGGTGTTTTTCCCGCTACATATTAAGGCCTGTTTACGGTGTGATTTAGCCCGGGTTTCGCCTGGAGGGCTCTATAGGAATTTGGCAACCTATTGAACGAAGTTGAACTGAGAGAGCGTGCCGTTCATGGACACCAGAATGAACGAGTTAACAATGACGTTCATCAGGCAGTAATGCAGTACGTTCAGTTCACGTTCGCCCAAAATATGAACGAGTTCATGAACTTTCGTTCAATGAACGCGTTCAGGCACAACACTGTACACGGTGCACTCAGCCTCCCATTTGTCGCAACCGGGAAAGTACGTGCAAAGTTTTTTTAAGCAGTTCATCTTTGAAGCTGCTCTTTCGTTTCAGCATTTTGTGTCCAATAATGTTCACTCTGTGTGTGGCTTTCTCGCTAGACTCACCCACCCACAAGGCAACGACAATTACATCGGGCAGCAAAGTACCGCAGTATTCTGTGCAAAGTGCAAGTCAATTTAAGCATATTATTATGGGTCCATGAAAAATATAGTGGTGAAGATTCTCTGTCATCCAGGTCCAAATACGAGGCTTTAAACAGTAGCCCAACAATGAAAAACAGTGAAATCCGGACATTTTCATAAATTTATAATCCCCATCCAAACGCCCCGGACAAAATGTAACAAGTGGACAAATTAAGATGTTTGGTCACCCTAGCATACAGAGCATTTAACTTTGAGACCATGATAGTCCATCAATTACAAAACAATAGTAAGCACATATTAAATTTAAGCAAATTATATTCTCCTGCATATATTTGTTTTATAAATAGGTAAAAAAAATCAGAATTGCTCGTCATAAAAATGGGGAAAAATCTTCTATGGAAAGCATTCAAATCACTCAAGCACCCCCATTGGTTACAATTGTGTTTATCAACATATGCAGTTGTCTTTTGGCTATATTTGACATGTGTCATCTTCTTGTCCTTTGGTTGAGTCGTTCAGCCACCCATATCAAACCCATGCATATGCTTATAAGAGAGCATAGTCTCGGCTTTTTCAATCCATTAAACCAAATAGAAACAAAATGCCTGTGATATCCAATCACTTGCCTGCCATCATTGATTCTCATTTTAGGCCCTCAATCATAACCATGTGCTCAGTGTAATCATTGTTTGTTTGCAATCATCCATCCTAATTTATTCGACCCCTTGGAGATAGAGACAGATTTGAAATAAATCTATGAGACCAGAGGCCATTTACATCGATGAATGTCACAGATCTGCAGTCCCTTCCTGATGATGGGAGATGATAAACCAATTTAACAAAATCAGTATTTTAGTTGAAAATGTAAATTTGTCGTTTCATACAGACTGTTCCAAAATACACACAAATATGCAGTCACTGGATAAAATTGCAGTTGTTATAATTTCTGTGTAAGAAGGATTTTCTGCATTAATAAGAAATTATTTAAAAGAGAAAGGTGAAGTTCTGGAGGTGAAGTACTTTTATTTAATAACTGTTAGTAATTGTTTTTCATTGTTCAACTCAGCTATTTGCTGCAGAATCAAGTTAAAAATACACAGACTTTATGATTGTGAGGCAAGGAAGTGCTACCTGAGTGCTAAAAGTGAGGGACTAAGTTTATGCAATGGCTGACAGCTTTTCAGTTTTGCTTCAGTACTCAAGTAAGCTTTTCCTATGATGATATATTTTGACAAACATAATTGCTTTTATTCTGCATTGTTGTCATTTATATCTTGGAACTCCATTATGCAGCCTATTTTCCAAGTCTCTTTCTTAAAACAGAGTCAGGAGCTTGAACTTAATTTCCGGAAAAGGAGATCTGTGGTTCTCCTTAATGTATAGGGATCTTTTATGACCTCTTAGACATGAGGAAGCTGTTCTACTGATGTCATTTTGGTCAGTCATCTACCCCTGAGAAGGTCACCTCCATTTCATGCTTTAGCCATTTGGAGATAATGACTGGATAAAGTCTCACTTCTTCAGAAATTACTTTGTAACCTTTTCCTTAATGAAAATGATCACTGGGTGTTAATTCAGTCCTGAAAGTACTTTATGCTGCTTTATGATGTCTGTTTTTTGAGGATCTTTACTCTGGTTTGTCAGACAGGTTTTATTTAAATGTATTATTGATTAAGAAAAAGTGGAGAACTGATCAGTGTGATCCTGGGCATGGGTTAAGAATTTGAAAGCAATCTTTCAAAGTGAATTTCTAGTGAAAGCTTTCTGAATCTGGACAGGATGTCAAAAATTTCTCGCTGTTGTTAGTAGCCTCTCGAAGTGAATATAAAGCATTTTTTTGTAAAAAGTGTACTTACTATTAGAATTTTTTTTTCTTTTTTTTTTTTTTTGCTGTAAGGTTTTAACTTTAGATACAGTGGTGCAGTTTGTAGCAATGTTGTCTTTCAGTAAGGTCCTGGGTTTGGTTCCCAGCCCAGAGTCTTTCTGCATGGAGTTTGCATGATCTCCACGGACATGCAGGGGTGGTTGCCATATGATGGGCGAGTGACTTGTCCAGTGTGCTTAAAGTACTGGAGATAGGCACCAGCCCCACTGTAACCCTGATGCATGAAGCGGGAGATGATGGATGGATAGGTAACGTAGATATTTAGAGACTGATTCGCCCAAGTTCAGCAGGAATTTTTTTTTATGAAGGAATAATAATTAGTTTACCCGCCTGAAACAATCATTCTTTTGGCCCTTTAGAACATGTGGATTTTTATAAATTTACAACTTTGTAGAAGTGATCACTTACATTCAGTGTCTGTCTCTCAAAGATTTGATGTCACTGCAAATAGTTCAGATTTCCGATCTCAAGCATTGAATGCTCAGAAGGACAGATTGGCGGACAACCTAGTGAAATGAAAATAAAAAAAATCCTGATATAGGGAAAATCATATCAGCAAAAGAATGTTCACAATAAGTTGTAAAAGTAAAGAAAAGATAGGATTAGCTATACTTTATTGATTTCAAAAGGAGTAATCCACTGTCAGTGAGCAAATATATAAGAGTGGAATTTGTTTACAATTAATTGATAAACAAACTTTACAGTTTTAGGATTTATTTAAATGTTTCCGTCAACAACAATCTCTTTAAATTATCCAGTATAACTGTAAAATATTTAGAGTTTGCCTGTTCTCTGCACTAAAGGTCTAGAATTGCTGTAGGTCAGAAATAAAATAAAAAGAAAGAGAAAGCTGGATCTGAATATGTTTCACAGCAATGCAGTTCCAGTAATGTACAGATTCTTCATTTAGAGTTTTAGTCTTACCTAGACTATTCTTGGAATGATGTTCCAATTTATGGTTTGTTCACACCGCAAGACACTGCAAGTTTGGTTTTAGTACACTGGATCAACTTCCTTCCCTTTAGGATTTTTGTTAAATCCAGTTAATGAAGTTAATGGATTATCCTCCATTGGCAATTATTGTGCTACAAATGAAAGAAAATCTAATTAAAAGAGTGAGAATAAGAGTAAAATCATTAAACCCTATTTGGTTAATTAACCATGACTAACAGTAGTTGCCTTTACACTCAGCTTCTTCTTGAGGAGCCTACATTCAGCAGAAGCAAATTCATAAAAAAAGGTTTAAACACAATGCTTGCTAGATCACACACCCAAATCTCTTTGTGACTGTACCTGGCATGGTGCTGAAATGAAAAAAGAACAGCATCAATGAATAGGGTGAAATAAATGAAAAGAGTAAAAAGTTTGACAGAAAAAAAATACAAAACATATAAACATACGCGGAACTAAATAAATATAAAAAGGAAGTAACTAAATAATAAAGGTCTGTTCACACTGAATGCAATTTGGGCATCAAGGGCCAAAATTTGGATGCTGGTCAAGTTGCATTGGTGCTCTGGATGCTCATCGCTCTGGTTGTTTCTCTACTCTGTTCTGTAGCTACAAACTAGAGATCACCTTGGTTTCATTTACATTGATGAATTTAAAATTTTTATTTCAAACATTTTTAAGTGAGAAAGTCCACCTCAAAACAGTGCATGTGCAGTCAGTCCATTAGGATTATGATCTTATTAAATTCTGCAAGGTTTCCACCTTTTGCCAAACATTCATGTTTGTGTTAAGGTTATTATATATATATTTTTTTTGCAGTATTGTCCATCATATAGCTCTATTTATGCTATGATGGTGTTTTCAACAGTGATGTAGAGTTATTACCTGGAGTGCCCGATTCATCCTTTGAGAAAAGGGTCATTTAAAAAACCCTTTGTCAAAAATAAAACTAACTCTGCAAACATAGAGTGATTTCTTTTCTACTACAGTTATGTATGTAAGCAGAATCTATGGTTTTTGAAAAGTAATTGTGGTGTGATCTTTGGTCATGGTCCTCGACTGAACTCAACCCAGTGATGGTGTGCTAATTGTTAGGTAACCTTCTGTTTTCTGTAGAAGCAGAAGGCCGCCCGTGTGCAGGCTACCATCACCAGGTCGGGTTCAGTAAATCCGTACCCTGCTGGCTCCCTGCCCCCGTCCGCCAGGGTTCCTGGACCAGCGCAGAGGTCACGGCTCGGTTCTGCTGCACTCTAGTCGACCAAAATCCCACACGATTTTGAAATTCCCCCTGACATTTTTTTAGGAATGAAAAGTAGCACATGTCCGGAAAAAGAGGACGTCTGGTCACCCTACCATATCAACAATTTGATGTTTCAGTGAGTGAGTGTTTGTTGCTGTGATGTGTCTTTGCTCAACAGCTTTGCTAATTGTAAACCAACCAATCAGTACACAGTTCATCTAAATATTCATGAGCATAACATAAAAGGAAGAAAACCTGTCATTTCATTCTAGGACTTTTAACCAGGCAGGCATTAGGGCTCATAGAACATCAAATATGCCATTTGCAACCCAACCAATGTTACAGACCCTATTCAGAGACCTTAAGGACCAGCACCAAATACCCTATATAATAATTCTATTGTCCCTTTGAGGTTTCACAAATTTCTATGTGTTTAAAAACATGTTTAGTTCAGGTTTCTTTTTATTTTATTTTCATTTTGAATTAGAGGTAATTAAATAAATGCAGGTTTTTTTTTTACAACAATTATCATCAATTTGGTGTGAGAATTCATCAAATAAATTAGTACACTGCATATTTATTCAGACTCGAAAGGTTTCAATTACATATGTGCTTCTAGAGAAAATAGAAGGTTTCCTAAAAAGAGCAGAAATTGATTAAAATAATTTGTGACAATGTTATCAGGTGACTATCATCGGGTACAATGTTATTTGAGATCGCAAAGATGAATAAAGAATTTCTGAAATTATTTTTCTTAACAGGATCAAAAACAAAATCCAGCTTATGTAAAAATGTTTGACTGAGATCTTGCAGCACACTAACCATCCATACTATTCTAAATTAGGCAAAATTAGATAGCAATCAAAGAAATAGTGGGAAAGGGAGACTAGTGTTCTATAAGGATCAATCTATGTAAATGATTGTAAGGCTTTGACTCTTTTTCTGTCTGCAATAGTCTAAACTTTTTGCTCAAGAGTCTCAAATCAACACAGAATTTACTGTCCTTTAACCATGACAGTCTCAAAGAATTATTGCCTTAAGGCGTGTTCCTGTTGCAGGTGTATTTTAACATACATTCAAAATGAAAATCCTTTCCATAGCAGCCTTTATTCGGGGCATGCAAATCCAAAAAACACGTGGTGACTGAGAGGCACCGGGATGAGGAGAGCTAGAGACAGCAGGAGAAAGAGAGACATGAGATGGGATGTGAAGCGCATACAGGTGCGTAAATGCCTCACTCTGATCTCTAATTCTCTGGAACAAACACAGACACTTGAGTCCAAAGGCAGAGAGCATGCCAAACTCCAGCTAAAAAAAAAACCTTGTGATGAATTTGCACTCAGGCTGTTTGACGAATAGGATGATGGAACTATCACTCATTGTCAAAGCTTGGAGAGTCTTTATTGAAACAGTGAGTGCAAAGAGACAAGTGTTGACAAACTGAAGGACAAAAAAACAAAAGTAATAGTTTCTCTATGGTAAATATAAATGTTCAACATTTACTGACTTCAGACCAAAGCTTAATTTATTACTTTTTCATATCTCTTAAGGAATGCAAGATATGCAAAAACAAAGGTTGTGATACAGTTGTGTTGGCAACAGAGCAACATTTTTTGGCTATGACTTCAAATGATCTTTTTTCATTTGACAATGAAGCAAATAATTAGTAAAATATACTTTTGTGGCAGAAGTCACATTAAAAAACATAAAAAAATGTTTTTTTGATTAGATTTATGTTACGTCTACAGAAAGAAATCGACAAATATATCTTAGAACGTAATAATTGTATTTGAACTATTCAGAGCTACGTAAGGGTATTCGCCTCCATACACATTAATTCTCTTTTTGACTTTTTGCCACTATAAAACGTGAATCAATCTAACTCATGACTGCATTTTCGTATATGGAAATAGATCACTCATATCCAATCCTTCGAAGCAATATTTTATATTTATAGGTTTATTAATCTCAAATCATGGAACATCTTAAATAAATTAGTTTTGACTAAGCTTTAGAGGAATTCATAGTCAGTAGTCCATCAACTCTGGTGGAATACCTTGATCATATCTTTTCTCTTCTGCCTTGTAGAGACAGAGAAAGGCACTCACCTACTGTTTTACCTGTACAACTTGTACATCTCTCTCTCTCTCTGTTTGTTTCTAACTTTTGTGAGTGTGAAAATATGACAAAATATGTAGTTTATATCAGAATTCTATAGGCTGGTATCTTTCTGCAGTGGAATCCTGCAGTGAATACCAGCGACTGCCAAACCGTGACAATTCTAAAGGCTGGAAAAGTGCCGCTCAAAATGGATTGCCTTTGGACTTGGCGGTATACTAGCTTTTCAAGCTGTTCAATATTCTCTGTTCCCTGCAATGTATGTCATGTATCGATGGCTACTCTTCATTAGAATATTCTGAGGCCAAGACCTGGTTAAACCCAACAATGTCCAAGCCAGCCTTGCATCATTTATGGGTTTCTTACTCTGCTGGAAAGCAGAGTGAATATAAAATGCAATGCTGTAATGGCTAGAATAATGTTAAGAAACATCTGTGGCTGTGGGCAGGGGTGCAGCCAGGAATTTGGGGCCCCATGAAATATATTGACATAGGGCCCCACCCCCCCAAAAAATGGATGCAAGCTTTAAAACTGATATAAAGATGCACTGAAGAGTATAATCTACATTTTCAATGTAATTCATTCATTGTAAAATTTCTACAATGGAAAAATTATAATGCGAAAAAGCTAAATATACATTAACTTTAAACTTTACATTAAAAATGTCCCTATCAGAATAATAACACCTTATTTAAAACATAGAAGACATCTGTGTCTCTGTACACATGAAAAAAATAGGTTTTGGATTGTGAACATATGTTCCTATTAGGTTTCACTATAACTTTATTAAACGATGGATTACTTGTATTGTGGCCTTGAGAACTTATATTTCACTCTGTAAACATGTAATCAAAAAACAAGTATTTTCAGTGTGTCTTAAAATGGCTGTAATCTAAGCTGAATATAAAACTATAACTAAACATTTTTAATATTGAGAGCGATTTTAATACAGGCTGCTGGAGGCTACCCAATGCACTTCAGCTGTCCAGGATACAGTATAAACAAATGAAGGCCATTTAATTTTATAGTGGATATAGAAAAAAATAACATGTTTCAATTTTTATATATATTTATGAAAAATAGTGGTGGGCTATTATCAGCATCTTATTGGGCGATAAACAAAATACTGCTGTTAATCTATTCTCGAAGTTGGGTTGGGAGCTGGGTCTATACTAATAATGACTTTCACCTTGATATTGTGCCAGAAGGTAAATCACTCGCAATGAAACCAAGGTCCAGTCACAAAGCTCTTTATTTGTACAATACAAAACTCCAGGAAATACCTTTTCTGTTATATGCAACTATGGTGCCAATGTTAACACTTATAACTGTAACCTACAGAACATAATGTTAGCTTAGCATGACCAGACTACCAACATAAACAACCCTCTTTAACACAAAGTAGGATAAAATGGTGATGTTTTCCCCATCTTGACATTACCCAGCAGCCCTTGCTGCTACTTCAGCCTCACAGGACATTGCAATAACTGCCTGAATGACTGGTAGAAAAAGGAGAAATAGAGCTTGGACTGACTGACACAATGCTACTGACTGTAAATAGTTCATCATGACCTATTGTGTAGGCCTACAATTAAGAATTCATGGTTATCTGAATAAACACTTATATTGTTTATTTTCACCAGTAATCATTGTAGAAAAGCTTTCTCAAGCAGTTTTTGATGCAGTATAGGAGCCCCTGGTCTAATGCGTCACCTGGCATAAGAAACCTGTCAAAAGTCTTACTTTTACTTATTATTTAGGTAGCATAAAAATATCATCTTTATATCACTTTATTCTTATTTTCCTATTTTATTTGTATGTCTTATTTGCAGTTACAATCTTGTTTTTCTCTCTTCTGTAAACTGTTGCACTGTAAAAAAAAAAATATCTCCTGCAAGGGAATAATAAAATAATTCTGATTGTGATTCATGAAGCCCTTTGACAGAATTCAAATGAGCCATTTTAATCTAGACTAATCTAGAATACTTCCAAGATAACAGAGAGATTAATCTAGATTAAAAACACTAATCTATGCCAACCACCAAAAATAAAATGTTTCATTTTGATTTTTTGAAATGGTTAAAAAGTGGGAAATTCCCATCCTTGATAACAATGTATGTTGGGCAGGGAGATCATCTGTTTAAATGATGAATCAGCGACAAAGACAGTTATTTGATGCACATAATTTGCTAAAAAAAATCTACTACTGTTTAGCTAATTTTTACCTTTTTTATATATGATATATATAGCAGGACATATCTTTCTTGCTTTTTATGGGGCCCCCTAAGTCCGGGTATCTTAGAATCTTCCTAACATTTCCTCTGATACAGCGAACCTGGCTAGGGTCTCACAGGCACTATAGGAAAGAACCAAAAATTGTTTTTTGAAAGTGATTGGGACAAGATCTTGCTGGGTAGCCAGATCCAGGCAGAAAACAGTTAATGGCTGATGAAGTGGACATTGTGATAACAATAGTTACACTAACATCAAGAAGACGAAACATGAAAAACTCTTAACATGTCGAAACTGAGAGAGTGATTGCAGAACTTTTCAGGAATAATCTCTGAAATGGCTCTCCAGAAGAGGGCAGAGTTTGACATAAATACTGTCTTGCAAGAGCCTTAGTACAGTGTATTGCTATGTTTTTTTATTGTCTTTTTTAATCATGTTTCACCCACAAGCATAAATGTACTTTATTGGGGTTTTGTGTGTTGGATAAATAAAATACAGTTTGTACTAACCTAAAATGGTAACAGGCATTAAAATTCAGCCTCACTGAGTAAAGCAGTAACAATTTTATGTTGAAATCAGGGCTGCAAGTCTTTTGGGATGTTTCATATGTGAATTTAGTTCAGTGGGTAGAGTAGCTCTCTCGAAAACTGATGCTGTGGGTTCAGATTTAGTTTTTTTTACTCTACACATCAATGTAACCTTAGGCAGGTACTAATCTCTACAGAGGTGGAAAGAGTACAAAAAATTGTAATTGAGTAAAAGTATCTTTACTCTGCCTAAATTCTACTCAGTGTAATAGTAAAATTACCAATCTCAAAACTTACTCAAGTAAAAGTACAAAATTACTTCATTTAAAATGTAATTTGAGTAAAAGTTACTTAGTTACTTTGAGTTATTTGATAGAAAAAAAAGGATGAGTCATGAATCAAATTGAGCACAAGGTGTTTTAATCGATTTCAAGGCATATTTCAGTGGACATCCACACTTGCAAAAGATCACCTGGGCTAAGGAACATACTTCCTCATAGCACAAGGACAGTCACAACCTGTACCATAAAGTGCAAACAATTTTCAATCCTAATGTCCAACAGACATCACCATGATAGGAATAAAGAAATTTAAACTACATTTTAAAGTTGTTGGGATATATTGCCAAAATGGAGCTAAATCAGTGGGGTGAGCCATCTGAAACCATCCCCCTTGTTAGCCACCTGGAACCCATCCCCCTTCTCTTCTCCACAAGGGAGAACAAAGGATTCCCTCCAAAACAAGAACAAAGAAGACCCGGCCCACTGTGGGAGGCGGCCACCTCAAATGGACCAATCAGCCGAATACTCCAACAGGAAGTTCCACCATGTCACTCATGGCACAGACAAATCAGCCGTTACTTCCACAGGAAGTGCTCCCGTGTCACACATGGTTTAAAAGCCGTGCACGAGAAGAATTCTCTCTCTTTTCCGGTGGGTTTTTAACCCGATAGGAGAGGCTCCATTTCACGTGAAATACCAGAAGAAAGCTGACTGGAAGTAGCTTTTGTTTTGCTGATGAAGGTTCTCAGTCATCCAGGTCATAGTCATTCCGTAAAAATTCAAAAAATATCCACTGGACTTGGTTTTCAACATTTGAAGACGTTTCGCCACCTCTCCAGGACGCTTTCTCAATTCAAATGTCTGGATCCGCAGTGAGTTTGAGTCTTATATGGACAAGGCCTTGTATTGCCTGGAAACATGCAAATGGTAACCAATGAATGGGTCGTTTAGTTCCATCGTTAGCCTGTAATATCTGAACCTGTCTATGATTCTAGGGGTCGGTCGTTAAAGGGGGGGATTGCCGTTAAGGGGGGGATTGTCTCCTGTAATACCTGAAACCTGTCTATGATTGTTAAGGGTCGGTTGTTAAGGAGGTATTGTTCACCGGCTGGAGCGGGTAGTTCCCTCGTTCCTCTGTGATGGGGTGGGGGGGAGAAAAACCAACTTTAAACAGAGGTGGTGGACTCAGATTCCAGCTTCCAAAAACATACAATTCGTTGTTTGTTTGTTGGTTGCTGCTATTCTGAAGCCGTGAGATCAAATTGTGGATTAGTGCAGCACAAAAGGGTTCTTTAAGTCACAGCGACTGGGTCAGTGTAGGCCACGTTGGCAGAGATTGTCATCTCCCCCTAGTGGTAGCTTATGTAATTACAATTACTCAGCTGGTTCCAGTGTTTTGAGATCCAAATTGTGTATTGCTCACTTTGGCGCCATCTGGTGGCGTGAGCGTGTTATTGCAACAACAGTTTGAAAATTCCCAGGCGAAGGCACCTTGTCTCCCCCTGGTGGTGGCTTCTGAAATTGCAGCTGAATGGTGTAGAGAAGGAGTGACTTGTTTTTTTTTTTTTTCTTAATTTTTATTTTTCTTTCTTTCATGCTGTTTCACTATTGCTTTCTGTGCTGTGGACAAACAGTGTTTTAACAATTGGAGAGTGGTTAAACTTAAACTGCAGGTATAAAGAAACAAAACCTCAGGTTTAATTGTGCAGCTGCTGCCACCTTTTACCACTTCTGCCAGGTTTTCTAACACTGCATTATCCATTTTGTGTGCAAGAGTTGTTTGTTAACAGTGTTCTACACATATATACATACACACGCACACATCTTTACACATATACACACTTTCGAACCAGCCAATCTTACTTACTGAAAGGTGAGTGAATTAAACCATTAGAAACACACAGATTTAAAAGCAAACCGGCAACCTGTCAAATTAAAGTTGGTCGCAAGTTGAAAGCAACCTACGTATTGTTTTATCCGCACGTTGTACACCTGCTGTATAGGTAACGAACCTACAGTAAACGGAGTGTGTTTGTTTAGTGCGTGTAGTGCTAACACGGTTAGCGATTTGTAGCCAGTGCGCTGCGTTTCCTGCTTTGTGTTCCCCCTAGCGAATCAAATGGATAGGGATCAGGATCAGCGAGCAGTGGGAGCTTCTGCGGCCTCCATCGAAATGGAAGCCCAGAACTTAATAAGCTCAGTGATTTCGTTGTCATAAGACGAATACAGAGCCCTTGGTAGTTTGGATCTAGAGGCTTGTGAAAGAGAGATTGAGAAACTAATGGAGTCAACTAGGAAGCCAGGGAAAGAAATGCTTATTGCAAACATGCTTGGTCAGCCTGCATTCCTGTATCAGAGGAAGATCCAGTTAGAAACAGAACTGCGCGTGAAGGCCGAAAAACTGCGTGCAGAAGCTGAAGAAATGCGTGCAGAAGCTGAAGAAATGCATGCAGAAGCTGAAGAACTGCGTGCAGAAGCTGAAGGAAGGGCAAGAAGAGCAGAAGAGAATAGGATTGCGACCTCTAACTTCCTGGAAGAACGGCAAAGGGGGGTTGCTCCCTGCCCACAGGACGAAGGGTCAGACGAAGGATCAGAAGAAAGAACAGAAGGTTCTCTTAAGAGAGAAGAAAGCGAACCCACCCCTGCTTTAGATAAGGTGGATAGAAGGGGTACCAGGGGAGATCCTCCTCTGGCAGCCACAGAGCAGAGAGCTAGCATGAGGGAGCAGGGAAGGTTCGGTAGTGTAGTGCGTAGTCCCCCCCAGCAGAGCAGCTTTAGACCGCAGAGGATGCAGGACCTGAGAGGCATGCCAGGCCCCAGTTATAGAGCGACAAGCAGGTCAGACCAAACACTAAGCACGATCTGCTATGACACACCTTTGCCACAAAGGCAGCTGTACAGCCAACCATGGGACACTGGTGAGCGTTTCCGCCCTGAGCCGCGTCCATGGCCTAAGGGCTACGGAGCAACGGGCTCACCAGTGTACCATGAGCGGTCTCACCTGCCTCCAAGGAGGTCAGAGCAGAGCTTTCCACCCTACCGCCACCGTAGCTGGCTAGAGCTCTCAGATGAGGATTCAGATGGTCCAGCCCCCGCCCCAGAACAGGGATTACGGATGCGACAACTTGAATCCCTCGCCCACGACATAGAGCGTTTTGACCCCAGCAACACTGAATCCACCATCGAAGACTACCTTAGAGAGGTAGAACGTTGTCTTTTAGACTTACCCCATCCCTCCGCCCGGGAGAAGTTAAAGTTAATCTGGAAAACTACTTCGAGAAGCGTGCATGTGTTCATAGAGAGCCTCCAGCCCTCTGTTCGAGACCGCTATTCCTCTCTTTGTCAGGCACTGAGAGAGGAATATTCAGTGCACACTGATCCGGGCTCCGCGATATTCAGTGCCCTCGGCATCCAACAGAAAAGAAATGAATCGCCGAGAGATTATTACCGTCGGTTGCGAGCCGCATATTTTCAGGGGCGCAGCGCCCCTTGGCTGGAGGAAGACCACCCACTGAAATATCTTTTCCTCCACAATCTTCATGACAGCATATGATATGATGTTACCATGTACTGCCAAACCAAAACCCTCACCATGCAAGAAATAAGGAAATATGCACAGATTGCATGGGAAACGCGCGCCCGCACCAGCAAGGGTACAGATAGCGAACACAGGGTCCTACAGGTTCGGGCAGAATCAGGGAGAAAGTTAGAGTTGGAGGGACAAGAGGTTCCTCCTTCCAAAGCCAGACTTAAAAAGAGATCACGCAATCGTGATACCGGCCCACAAGAAAGGAGAGCTTTCCAGGATTGGAGGAGTTCACAGAATAGAGAGGACAGTGGGTTCCAAACGAGGTACAGATCAGAGATGAGCCAATACAACAGACAGCCTGACCATAGGAAGCTTAAGAAGGAGTGTGAAGGGAGAGATCAGAACGAGAAGCTAGAGCAGTCAGCCATGAAGGAGATGGAAGCTAACCTCCGTAGGTTGTTAACAGAAATGGTTCGTCAGATCGACAACCCCTCTCAAAACCCAGTTGGACATGAAAATCCTCCAGGAAAACCTGACCCGAAGCCTCCATCAGCATGACTAGGCGGGGACTTACCTTCCACAGCTTCCTTATTACACTTAGTGGAAAAGGAAGGTCCAGGTGGTAAGCCTCCAGAATCCCCTCAGATCTCATCAGAAAAAACCTTTATTTTGGTCCACTTCTTTTCAGAGAAGACCAATCCCCACTCAGAAAAACATCCCTACCAGGAAGTCAGTAACATTTCTCAGGATGTAAGATCAGGAAATGGATCTTACTTAGACTGTAGAACCGGTTCTGGCCTGTTCAGGTCAGCTGCTGCCCATGGCTCACCTGCAGAGGTCCAGGGAGGCTGCAAAGCAACCCGACACGCTTCCCAGCAGGTGACCCGTCAATCGTCTCCATCATCTGACAGCAAACAGGGGTGTTCCTTAGAACATTCCACCTGCTGTCAGCTCCCATCATCAGCCCTTTTGGAACTAACTCCTCCTAAGCAAAGGGGGGTTACATCCATTTGGCTCAATTTACAGATGAACTGGATCGGACCAGTTCTCTTCCCGATAGAACGTACTCAATATCATGCAAAGGGGGGGTTACATCCATTTGGCTCAATTTACAGATGAACTGGATCGGACCAGTTCTCTTCCCGATAGAACGTACTCAATATCATGCATTTGTAGCATTCTTCTCCATAGAACAGGTAGACAGAATGAAATGCAACCCAGAATCCACTTCCGCCCGTGGAATGGAGTGTACCTCCATTCTTAAAAACACACGTGCATAGTACCAGACAGATCGGGTGTATGTTAACACACAGAAAACATGCACTGATCTCATAAGGTTTAATTTCCATATTTCAAAACTTCACAGCTTTTGAACTAGTCCCTTCTTAAGGGAAGGACTACAAGGTCATAATATCCATAAACCATTTGTGAGCATAATGCACTGGATGGATCCAACAGAAGTGGTAAAACTTGACATGATATCCTCTAAAGTTGTCAGAAATGTATGCAGGTTAGACGACTCATCTGGAACCAGCTTGCTAAAAGGAGTGATCACACGCATCTGATTCCCTTTCTAGTTTTGGTAAAGATTTAAAGTTGAACGGTCTCTAATGTCTGCAACACCTGCAAATTCACCTGGCTTATAACTTAGTCCTTCCAGTTTTTGTAAACTCTGATAGCTTAGAAATTGGATTTGTGCCAAATCTCCTTATCATTCAGAGAGCTAATGCGTATAGGCTTATTCCGCGTTAAACATGAGTTTTGAAAGATAAACCCATGTCCACCTAAACCTCCTCAATATTAGCCTATATTCACATCGATCACAAGCTCAATCTAATAAATAGAAATGACCGCACAGATACTATGCAATGTCCATTCCATGGTTCTTATTCCCAGGGTCATCACAACGGCGACGGCACACACAACGTGCTAGGGAATGAGAACTAGAAACTAGACACCTTCACCCTTTTCCCCTGGATTCATAGCGCCCCAGATTCAGAACCCCTGAAAGTAAAGGCTATGAATCATAATTAGTATTTTTTTTTTACCTATCTCTGTCCTCTTTGCATGCTTCTTTCCTTTCTTCTCTTGCTTAAACATGAACGCTGAACCAAGAATGCTAGAAGTGTGGTAAATGTACAACAGATGTCTGTGTCTCAATGTTTGGTAACATTGCAATGAGGTTAGTTAGCTAGCTAGAAATACACTCGCCGAGCGCCTGCCTCCTCTCCCTGAGCCAGCACCCACTTCTAACGAACTGCCAAGTTACCTATTGGAGGCCTAAACGGAATCTTGTGGCAATATGGATTACTGAACTTGGTTAGCTTTAAAGACTGAGACGGATACCCAATCTTCAAAGCTAAAAGGGGGGAATATGTTGGGATATATTGCCAAAATGGAGCTAAATCAGTGGGGTGAGCCATCTGAAACCATCCCCCTTGTTAGCCACCTGGAACCCATTCCCCTTCTCTTCTCCACAAGGGAGAACAAAGGATTCCCTCCAAAACAAGAACAAAGAAGACTCGGCCCACAGTGGGAGGCGGCCACCTCAAATGGACCAATCAGCCGAATACTCCAACAGGAAGTTCCACCATGTCACTCATGGCACAGACAAATCAGCCGTTACTTCCACAGGAAGTGCTCCCGTGTCACACATGGTTTAAAAGCCGTGCGCGAGAAGACTTCTCTCTCTTTTCCGGTGGGTTTTTAACCCGATAGGAGAGGCTCCATTTCACGTGAAATACCAGAAGAAAGCTGACTGGAAGTAGCTTTTGTTTTCCTGCGTCAAAAGTCACGGATCGCAGTGTTCCATCGTGCATAGCGGCTGCGCCAACTGGGGAGCCTTTGAAGCTGACCGCGGATTGAGTTTCGTTTTCCCCTTTCCTTGGACGAAACAGCCACATTCAGCCACATGGGGTCCCCATGGATGCCGCCATCTTGATTATAGGTTGTCCCTCCCCCATTTCTCTTTGTTCCCCTCACTGCGTGGAGAACAAAGGGGGGTGGTCCCTCATTTAGCTACACCCATTCACACACATCGCTACATTATCAGGCAAAAGGGGTTTTGCTAAACGATTTCTGCTGCTATTGTTAATACATGTTTAATAATTTTACCAATACTAAGCTGGATGTGTTAATGTTACATGATCAATTGCACTGTTATTATCATACCTGCTGCTAGCGGACATTAGTGAATGTATTAAAATCTGGCATATTTTGGACAATCTCAGATGCCAGTAAACGGACTCTTATGGTTTTATTTCTTTGTTTCTATCTTGTTTAATTCTTTATTTTCGATTTTTCTTTTAAACTAGTCATTTAATCTACCTCGTGTTTATTTTTCTAGTAGTGTGTAGTGTTTGCATAGATGTTAGATTTCTGTAATCCTGAATTATTAGAATAAAGACATCATTGGTTAATCTGTAGTGGTTTTGGTCATTCATATAACGGAGGGTTTATCACTCAGCGCAAATTCACCCCCTTTTGGTAATAGTGCGAATAAACAGAGATAGAAGTTTCTTTATTGATAATTTAATAGCTTTGCTGATTACTTAACCTGGGCCACTAGACTGGTGGATACCTGGATTTTAACATCCGGTCCCGGAACCCTCCAGTTGTGAATCAGCAACCGGTAATTAGATAATTCAAGGCTATAATTATCCACCTAAGAACACTAAATTGATTTTGCCTTCGATGCTGAATAGGAAAAATAATTAACTATAACTCCAGTTCTAGTTAACCATCTATCCATTATCAGCAGGACATTATTTTTGCACAACAAAGTATTCCAAATGCACACAAAATTAATTGCCCAATAGATACCAGAAATCAAACTAAAATGCAACAGAATCCCACTGTTATTAAATAAAATGCCACATGATCCCACTGTTTTCAATAAAACAAAATTCAAAAAGGATCCAACAATTTACACTGCAGAAACAATCAAGAAATAAGTAAAAATTTCCTAAATTAAGTGTATTCACTCTTAATTTCAGTAGTTAAATGAGATAGTTTGCCAATGGAATGAGTACTTTTACTCCTAAAATAAGATAATTAGATAGTATGCACTTGAAATAAGACAATGCAATTGTGTTTTCTTGTTTTAAGTGTAAATTGTCTTGTTCCATTGGCAGAATGTCACTTTTACCTCCTAAATTCAAGAACAAATGCACTTATTTTAAGAAAAAATGACTTATCTAGATTTAGATTTTTTTGCAGTGTAAAAGAAGGTGCTCACAGGATATAACTTCAAAATACGTGTCCCACAAAAATGCCCCAAATCTACAACTGTATACCGGTAAAGCTCGTGTTCAATTTCAGCAGCAAATGATTTTCAAAGTTTTTTGCTCTAAGTCTTGCTCTCTTTGCTGTAAAGAGCAACCCGGGTGAACTAAAAAAGCCTCTCACAGGCAGCTTAGGCTGGAAGGCCTGTGCTGAGTTTCAGAGACAGCTTCTTAATGTTTGGGAAGGAGTTCCCAGCTCAATCAAACTTTTGATACTCGGAACTAGCTAATTCTTAGCAAGTGCTAACAAGCCAAGAGCTCGCTTATACATAAATAATAAATAAACCGTTTGGGATGTCGGAGACAAAAACACATGCGCTAACTTACCGCCACATGTTTTCGTAAATTGGATGTTGATGTTTTAAAAGCCGAAAGCTCTGTTTTGCTGGGCAGGCACATGTTGCACTGCATTATCACATTGTTCCCTTTACTGCATTTGAAAACAAATAATCCTTCCAAATATGGCCAAGGGTTTTTCTGGCTTTCGTCTAGAGAATATGTTTCCTCTTCAGGCCTTTCCTCATCCATACTCCCTACGTTGTGATTAGCAACTACCATCTTCCAAAGCGCAGCACTAGATTATGAGACAATACAAAGGGTAATTGCAAGACAGGGCCACACATTAAGTTTCAGTTCCATGAGACAGGTTTAAATTTCCGGCTGCATTTAATTTTTTCACCATCAGTATTTTTTATTTTTTTTACCCATTAAGTGAGGGGGTTTTAAATCTAGCAAAGTAAAACTACTTAGGTTAAAATTTACTTGAGTAAAAGTAAAAATTACACATTTCAAAAATTACTCAGAAAATTACCAATTACTCATTAAAAAGTACTCAATTACAGTAACTTGAGTAAATGTAATTCATTACATTCCATCCCTGAATCTCTAAATTTACTACGAATGTGTGGATCTGTTTTAAAGCACTTTAAGTGGTTAGTATGGCTATAGAGGCACAATGCACAGCAGATTCACTATTTTTGTAACTCCATATGTTGCCAATAAATCCACATTATTTGAGATGGAAAGTGATAGAGTGGCAAAGTGAGTATATTGGCTCTGAATGTATTATTGTCATGTTTAAAGATACAACTCTTCCCAATTCTGACCAGCAGTTGTTGAAGAAAAAGTGTTATAATCAGCCATTCTGGGTTTTTGGTTCTGTTTAGTTTTGACTTTGGGTTTTAAGTTAGGCCTGGATTTATGTTATTCTGTATTTTTACTGTTAAGAGATATATGTTTTTGAATAATTTCTTCTCCTATTTGGTGGTGTTTGAGTTATGTCCTATTCAGCATTCATTAGTTTTTGCTCTAGTTTTATTTTGTCATTTATTGTTTACAGTTGTCTTTAGGTTATATTTCCCAGTTACTCTTCATTGCCTCCTAGTGTCACCTTCCTTCCATTTGGTTTTCTTGTTCTTTCTCTGCACACCTGTTCCTACTCAGATCATTACCCCAATCTTTGTCTGGCTAGTTTCCTTTCCAGTTTAGATATACCCCTTCTCTGCAGTGAATCATTATTGTTGCCTTTATTTCATTAGTTCCTGTCAGCCACCTCCAATGTTCTGGTTCCGGTGTTCCTTGCCAGATTACTTTTGGATTAATATTATTCAGATCAAAGTATCCATAAAGCTTCTTCAGGGACATGCTGTCATGCTGGGACATGCTGCCATGCTGTCAGGGACATTTTAATGTGCTAGAAGTGAACTGATAGCAAAGGGAGCCTTTTTGATGCCTCATTGTGGTCACATGGTGTAGGAGTGGTCTTTTTTTATAATTTTTTTTATAGTTTTTGCTGTATTATTGCATTTAAGATCTCTGCATCAGTTGTTATTCATACATACCTGATTATAGCATATCAATATGATTTGCTACACTCATTTCATTAATGCTTATTAAAGACATCAATATATTAGCCTGTAGTAGTTTGTGTTTATTGTGCAGCGGACGATTTATCACTCAGGCCACACTCACCCTCCTCTCGGTAATATTTGAATGAACAGAGACAGTTTTCTTTGGTTGGTGATTAATATTTGCTGATAGCCACAATCTAATTTGTTAAATTGGTGGAGACAACTGGATTTGAAACAGCCGATCAAGGGGTCTCGCCTTGGATGTCAAATACCAAGAACCCTGGTGAGTGAGTGATAGCAGTTGTACTCATTGACACTTAACCCCACACTGCTCCTCAGGTGCCGCACAGTGGGAGCCCACTGATAACCATGGGAATAGGTTAAATGCTGTCAAGTTACAGTGGGGCAAAAAAGTATTTAGTCAGCCACCAATAGTGCAAGTTCTCCCACTTAAAAAGATGAGAGAGGCCGGTAATTTTCATCATAGATAAACCTCAACTATGAGAGACAAAATGAGAAAAAAAAATCCAGAAAATCACATTGTCTGATTTTTAAAGAATTTATTTGCTAAATATGGTGGAAAATAAGTATTTGGTCAATAACAACAGTTCATTTCAATACTTTGTTATATACCCTTTGTTGGCAATGACAGAGATCAAAGGTTTTCCGTAAGTCTTCACCAGGTTTTTACACACTGTTGCTGGTATTTTGGCCCATTCCTCCATGCAGATCTCCTCTAGAGCAGTGATGTTCTGGGGCTGTCGCTGGGCAACACGGACTTTCAACTCCCTCCAAAGATTTTCTATGGGGTTGAGATCTGGAGACTGGCTAGGCCACTCCAGGACCTTGAAATGCTTCTTACGAAGCCACTCCTTCGTTACCTGGGCGGTGTGTTTGGGATCATTGTCATGCTGAAAGACCCAGCCACGTTTCATCTTCAATGCCCTTGCTGATGGAAGGAGGTTTTCACTCAAAATTTGACGATACATGGCCCCATTCATTCTTTCCTTCACACGGATCAGTCGTCATGGTCCCTTAGCAGAAAAACAGCCCCAAAGCATGATGTTTCCACCCCCATGCTTCAAGGTAGGTATGGTGTTCTTTGGATGCAACTCAGCATTCTCTCTCCTCCAAACACGACGAGTAGAGTTTTTACCAAAAAGTTCTATTTTGGTTTCATCTGACCATATGATATTCTCCCAGTCATCGTCTGGATCATCCAAATGCTCTCTAGCAAACTTGAGACGGGCCTTGACATGTAGTGGCTTAAGCAGGGGGACACGTCTGGCACTGCAGGATTTGAGTCCCTGGCGGCGTAGTGTGTTACTGATGGTAGCCTTTGTTACTTTGGTCCCAGCTCTCTGCAGGTCATTCACTAGGTCCCCCCGTGTGGTTCTGGGATTTTTACTCACCGTTCTTGTGATCATTTTGACCCCACGGGGTGAGATCTTGCATGGAGCCCCAGATCGAGGAAGATTATCAGTGGTCTTGTATGTTTTCCATTTTCTAATAATTGATCCCACAGTTGATTTCTTCACACCAAGCTGTTTACCTATTGCAGATTCAGACTTCCCTGCCTGGTGCAGATCTATAATTTTGTTTCGGGTGTCCTTTGACAGCTCTCTAGTTTTGGCCATGGTGGAGTTTAGAGTATCACTGTTTGAGGTTGTGGACAGGTGTCTTTTATACTGATAACGGGTTCAAACAGGTGCCATTAATGAAGGTAACGAGTGGAGGACAGAGGAGCCTCTTACAGAAGAAGTTACAGGTCTGTGAGAGCCAGAAATCTTGCTTGTTTGTAACTGACCAAATACTTATTTTCCACCATATTTTGCAAATAAATTCTTTAAAAATCAGACAATGTGATTTTCTGGATTTTGTTTTCTAATTTTGTCTCTCATAGTTGAGTTATATCTATGATGAAAATTACCGGCCTCTCTCATCTTTTTGAGTGGGAGAACTTGCACTATTGGTGGCTGACTAAATACTTTTTTGCCCCACTGTATATGGGGTTTCTAGCCTCAGCTCCTGCCCAAACTTGAAAACAGCTGGTAATCACCAACAAGGACGCTAGGCACAACTCAAATCCTTTTCCATTTTGTTTTTTATTTGGGATCTAGGATTGGGACTTAGGTTGAAAACCTTTCAAACAAATTGACAAACAGAAGTGTATTAGTTTAAAACAAGCAAATAATTTGACCAACAGAAACTGAATTAGTTCAAAACAAACATTTTTAAATCAAACATTTTCACTGTGGTTCACCCATAAGCATAAACAAACTCAATATTACCAGGCCACAAGCCATACTACAATATCTTCTAACTCAACTTCACCCTTTTTTTTTTCAATAAACAACACAATAATAATAGCTAACTTTATTTTCTTCTTATCAGATGTGTATCTGGTGATTAAACCATGAGCTGAATCATGCTTGCTGGGAGCCAGTCTCTTCGTTTGTCTGCCAAAACTGCCACACATGGGTGTGCAGGTGTTTTAATTATAGGAAGGCCAAAACAGGAAGGCCCAAACAGGAAGGCCCAAACAGGAAGTCCCAATCCCCAACACAAGTTCACTCCTCTTTTTTTCTGTGCTTCTTTTTTGACATGACACCTCCCACTTGACCTCCTGGTTCTTAAACCCAGGGAGGTCAGAACAGCTGTTGTTGAACTGTACTGAAACATACTCATTCTTCATGGCTTTGATTTTGCTCTTCTACAGGTAGTAGAACGATGACACGTCTAACGTCTCTGTGAGGAATCATAGCAGGGATTTTGGAACAGAGTGTCTTTGTCTTTCCTCTTTGGTTATTCTTCATAATTTGGACTGAATAACTGGGAAAGGTTCGCACATGTACCTCTCTGACGATTCCTTTCTTGTCAGTGTTGACGCTGACCACTCTGTCAAGTGTATACAGTACTGACCCCTCAAAGCGTTTTGATCAGCCAACCACACGACGTCTTCAACTGCCACGTTCCTGTTTGTTGTGTGCCACTTGCTTCTTATGAACAGATTTGGTCCTGCCAACTCACTCCACTTCCTCCAGAACCGGTCAACCTCAGTTTGGATGGCTCTTAACCTCTTGTAAGGGTATCCTTCAAACTCAAAGTTTCCCAGATCTGTTCTGGGACCAGCTCTCCCAAGAAGAAGGGAATTTGGAATGATGTAGTATACACTGTCCTTCCGGCTCTGAGTTCTGGCATCTATAGGTCTCTCATTCGCAAGTTTACTGGCCATGTAGAGAAAGGTTTGGAACTCACCATATGTAAACCATCCATCTCCTGCCAGATTGTGAAGACCATGTTTCACCGTACATTTTACAGCCACCTCAGCAGCTCCAATCCTGTGAGGGGAGTCAGCAGGATGAATTTTCCAGCTCCACTCTGTTCCATGTTTGCAGGCTTCATTTTCAATTTCTGGCTTTTCCAGCTGGTTTAGAAAATGATAGAGCTCGCTGAGGGCAGGTCTGGCTCCAACAAAGTTCTTTCCTGGGTCTGACCATAGTTTTTTGGAATGCCCTCTAAGTGCTGTGAAAGAAGACTGATCCCTGACAACATCATGTAGCATCAGCATGCAAAGCTCAGGATGCCATACAACAGAAATTAATTCCCCATACTTTCAATCTTGTTCTTTTTCTCACTTCATCCTTTACTTTATAAGGTCCAAATAAATCAACAATTGTGTATTCAAATGATCTGGCTGGTGTTATCCGCTCAGGTGGAAGATCACTCATAATCTGTTGACATTTCTTGGCTCTGGCCTTTCTGCATGTTACACAGTTGTTTACAATCTTCTGAGGTAATCTCCTGCCTCTTATCACCCAGGCTGTCTTTCTCATCTGGAGCAGTGTACCTGCAACCTCTTCATGGTTTGAAGAGTGGGCTTCTTGTGCTAGAAGACTTGATATCCATGCATCATAAGGCAATATTGGTACTGTGGTTCTCTCATCGTTAAATGTCTGAAATCTAGTACAGACTAGTAGTCCTGTTTCAGCATCTCTGTACACAGCAAGTCTGTTGAGAGTTGTATGCTGAAAGGCTGCTCCTTCCTGAGTTGCAAGGAAGAGGTCTCTTTGTGCTTCTTCATACTCTCTGACAGTAAGCACAGCTTGCTTGGCTTTGGACTTTGTCTCTGCTGAAGAAATCGCCTCCCACTTTGGCTTACTTGAAGCTGTGGCTGATTTCTTTTTCAGCACCATTTTCCACTTCATTGTGTGGCAGGAAGAGGTATAGGCTGCACCTGCTGGCGGGGTGATTGCAAGTGGGCCAATAGCGCCAGAGGGCGCTCAGTATAAAAGCAGAGGTGAGCTCCAGTCTGAGACTCGTTGTTTGCTGTGGACACGTCGCGCACCGCGCTTCCGTGTTGAGCCGTCTGTGCGCAGAGTACAGGTGAGGTTGGCTGGCTGCGTACTTATAACTGCTTGTACATTGTAGTCATAGAGCCTTTTATCAGCAGAAACGTACGGGCGTATTTACCTCCACGTTTGATCGTGGGTGAGGTGGTTCCTGCAATAAGAGCCGACATTTGAGCGTTCCCATTTGGGTACAAGTGAGGAGAGCTTGGCCTGATCGGTAGGTGGACTCGGTGACAAATCTTGTGATCTATTCCTTTGTTTTAAACTATTATTGTTGTTTAGGAATCTCCACGGATCATCACACTTAATGCTGCTGCTTTGTTTGGATTGAATTACCGCTTACTTAGCGGTCAAGCTCGGCGTGTGGGACACGCCCCCCACCCCTCTTCCGACATCAGGACAAGGAGAGGCTGATCGCACTGATTTCGGATTGACTTGGGCCAGATTGCTCATTTTGTTGTGCTTGTCAAGCACAAGGACTTTTGATGGTTTTATCTACATATTTTTATCTTTTATTGCCTGTATTTTAACGATTGATTTTTTTTCTTTCTACTTTCTTTAGACCGCCGGTGGTGCGCTCGGGTCTGGATGCGGCGTCCCTTTTTGGTGTGACTGCAGTGATTAGCATCAATAGGTGGAGGGAATAACAGAGAGTGGGTGACTTCACGGGTGTTTGCTTTGATTTCTTTGTTTTGGAGCCTACCATCCAGGACCCGACTGTACCCACCGGTAAGCCTAGTTGGATCTATTTTGTGAATTTTCTTTTGTTCAGATACAGGTATTTATTTTTTTTATTTTATTCTTTGTAATAAATTATTAGTGTCTTGAAACTTGTCTCTTGCTCATTGCAAAACCGGACCTGCGTCCCTTTATTAATTCCTGGGTGAAAACCCCAGGTGGCGTTGTTGGCAACACTTAAAATTGTATAGTCCAAGCCCCTGAATGCCACAATTGTATCTCTCCATACCCAGGCAATAGCTATGGTTAACCTGGTTAAGTTGCTGAATCTCCTTGTGTCAATTTCTCACAGTTTTCTCACAGCAGAGCCAGCCACTGGTCTGTAGACTTGAGTCAAGGGTTCACTCTTCACTGGGCTGCTTTGCAGCATCTTGTAGCCCTTCTCTTCTCTCACTGCTGCTGCTGGATCTACAATTGTTTTAACAGATGATACATCAACTTGGTTTCTCTTAACCAGTGATCTTGTCAGTGCTCCTGAAAAGCACTTCCTCTGAAGTCTTTTAATGCTTTCTTTAGCATAGGCAGCAACTTCTTTAGCAGACTTTTTTGGCCACTCTTCCACAGGTTGCTTGAGGAATTCAGGTCCATTCTGCCACACAGAATCCTCTTGGAGGTCCTCTGGGGCTGTGCCTCTTGTCATGATGTCTGCAATATTTAGGTTTCCTGGGATCCACCACCAGTCATCAACAGAGGCAGATTTTTGGATTTCTCCAACTCTGATTGCAAAAAATTTCTGATATCCATGACTTTCTCTTTGGATTGCTCCCAGCACAGTTTGACTGTCCAGCAGGTGGAGCCATTTTTCTATATCAACCCCACTGTGCCTTTCAATGTATCTTTTGAGGTGAACTGCATACACAGCACCACAGATCTCAGCTTTGACTGGTTCTCCCTTTTGATCAAGTGGTGCTAGCTTAATAATTTCCTTGGTAAGTTTATTTGCTGCTCTCCTTTCCACCATTTCATGGACTTGTGCTCCATATGCCAATGCCCAATGCTATCCCATTTCCACCAGTCAAGAAATACTCTGCTTGCAACTGTATTTTTGGTTTCAGCTTGATATAATGTTCTTTCTTGCTTTAGCTGTTTTACTCCCTTTTCAAGACTTTCCTCTGCCATTGTTCCTGGTACTCTGTGTCGACAGCCTCCTTAAGTTCAGGCCTTGTGGGGAGGGTGGAACTGAACTGAGGGAGGTTTGATTGAAATCTGTTATGAACAGGAGAGAACAGGGGTGCTGTGTCTGCAACTTAGTAACTATGCCGTGGATCCGCTCGAACGTAGCTGGGACATCCGCTGTGAGGGGGATGTAAACACAGAGTGCGATCACATTCGCAAACTCTTATGGAAGATAGTAAAGGCTCATGCTCAACGCCAGTACCTCCACCTCCGGGGTGCATATCTGTTCCTTTACGTAAACAGGAGCCGCATTACACCATCTCTCATTCACAAACATCGCCAGTCACCCCCTCTCTTTTTTCCACCCTCCGCTAAATTTCTGTCTGCGTGGATAAGTTTAAAGCCATCCAGGGAAACCACTTAGTCCGGGACAAGTCCATCTAACCACGTCTCCGTAAAGCACATGATACTTGCATCTCTATATTTACCCTGGAAGTGGATTAAAGCTGCGATCTCTACAGTCTTGTTGTGCAGCAATCTTACGTTTCCCATGACAACTGACGGTAAATATATTTTCCTCCACTTTGTCCTACCACCCCTGCAGCCTCTCCATTTTCTCCTTATTTTTGCAGGGATATCTTGTGGAGCAGGGTTGCTGTGTATGGCAGCGTGTATTTCAAGTAGCTGGTCTTGTGTATAGATAATAGGACATTTGCAGTCGCGTACCAAAGATCTCCCATTGCAGCATCAAAAAGTGCTGAAAGTAGGAGAAAGCGCAGCACTATGGTCCCAGAAGTTCCTCTGTGTGCATACTTTAAGAATATCAGATATGGTATTCACTAATAAAAAAAAAATCCATAAATACAATATAAAATATAGAAAGTAGGAAAGTAGATTACGGAGCCCACCTAACAGGCTGTTGCATGCACAGCGCCATCTTGTCCTTTTACACATTTACACATAGTCCTGTCTTTGTCTTTATACACACTGTCCTGTCCTTGTCCTTATACACATTGTCTTGTCCTTGTCCTCATACACATTGTCCTGCTAACTGGATGCTGATTTACCTTATTATATCATATCATTAAATACAGATGTAATCTGCATGTAGTTTTCGGATGCACTGATATCTGCTACTTGAGTTAGATTGCCCTTAAAAAAAACAAAAGTCACGCTGCATTGAGCAAAAGAAATGCTATATGTTTGATCAGAATTCATGTTAATGTAGATAATTTGAATTGTAATTCATTAATTCTATTTTTGTCTCCAAATCTGATAACTTGTTTTCTTAATAAAAAGTTGAACTGTGATTCAACAGAGTGCATGAAGAGACATATACCTACTGTAGCACTCAATGAAGAAATTCACCAGAGGGAGGCAGGTGCAGGAGGCTGATAGGGTCCAAAACCTCTCCAATTTATGGCAACAAGTTTAGTCAATAATAACTGTTTTTCTACAGAAGATTGGATTTATTTTTTATGTATTTTCAAGCATTTGATGTTAGATTTCTATAAATACCGTTTGCCCATTTCCCTTTGTGGCAATGCTTAGTGAAATTGAACGTTCTTCTGATACATTAGCAGGTAACAATAATAGTGTACACCTTCGGTGGCAACTTTAGATCAGTGGGTATAACAGTCTTTTGCAATCTAAAAATAGTGAGTTCAATTCCAGATTATTTAAGGCCTTTGGTGACCCTAACTGCCTTGTTATTCACCCTCAGTTACATTTAACATTGACCAGAGTTAAAAATGCAATCTAAAAGAAATAGAAGTTCTGCGTCACCACTTCTTACTAAAGACTAAAACGTTTTTTTATTCTATAAATAGATTCAGTTCTGAAATAACCCGTGGAAAAATTGTGCTACTAACATTTGCAATAAACAGCACCAGAGGAGGACTGTTTATGATAGACATGATAGTTTATTACTCAAGCAATCAGCACCTTCCTCTTTTAATCCTTCTGGTTGATCATTCTAACATTTGACTTCCTCTGTATGAAGCATTCTGAATTGTGCTTAATTCATGAGTGCAGCGGGTTGTTAGGATGAAAAAGTTCTTAACCTATCTAAATACAAAAGAGTGGTTACTAAAGCAACACAATGGGTCATCCTGATTATATTGTTGTATATTTAAAAACGTAGGAATATGTTTGAGATCAAAATCTCTTTTTCAAGAGGGACCTGTCAAATTATTCAATATAATATTATTCATACATTTTTTTTCTTTACATATAATAAGTATTATTTATGACAACAATCGAAGCTACCAGAGTATGGGGAATAAGGGAACAGTTTTTGTTTAAAAACGAAGAAGTCTACAGAGCAGGGCCCAATTGAACGCAAAGATTTATCAATATGAGCTAACTCTTTATGAAAATTTAGTCTACTTTGTAGCAAACAGTTGTTTATTTAATATTAGAACATTGTGGTTTTCTAAGTTCTTTTTCACAGTTCTCTTTGCACTATATGACATTTTTCCAAAACTTTTCTATAATATTAAAAATAAATGTTGTATTCTTTTCATAAATGCTAATGCCCATTTCCATGAGTACCAACTAAGAGAGGTTTGCTAAGGGTCTATTTACTTTTTCAGATTTCACATCCTCAAACTATGAATACAAAATTATGAACAATGCATTTTCCCAAATTTCTTGATATTTGATTTTATTATTGTTAATTTCTGTACAGTAGTAGCCATTCAAAATTTCCCCACTTTCCTTTATGAGGCCCTTGACTGATCCCTTAAGATTCCTATTTTAAACATCAATCTTTGTACTAAAGTATTCTTTCCATCATGATTTGTGGACATTAAGTTCTCAAGAGAAGCACTTTCTCCTGGTCAGACCCGGTTATTCAGTTAAAGGGTGAAGTCAAAATAAAAAATATCCATGCTCAGAACAAGGAGGGGGTTATTCCAGTGGCTGGAAATTGGATGACAGTCGGCTGGCTGACTGGGAAGAGCCATTCTGAATGGCTGCTACTGTATCCTGAAGCAGCAAGAATTATTTGCCCTGAATTTAAGGGCACAAGGCAAACTCTGAGCAACCAGCAGTCGTAACATAATCTCTGCACCAGCTTAGCGCCTGACACAACACAGTCAAGAAACTGCCAAACACAGATAGAGGAGCATAAATCCTCAGATTTGGCACCTTGTTCATATTGTGACAAAACATCCGCTCATCCTGCTCTCATATTTTATTGAGTTGCTGTTGATGTCAATCAGCTCTTCTTTGTTATAACATGTTAAATCAACTTTGTAATATTTAGTATTGATAAAACATTGCAACCGGACTGAAGAGTGTATTGAAAAAAAGAGGTGACACACAAGGAGTTGGATTAGTAAGTTTAGTCAACATAGAAGGAGTAGTCCACTAGACGGCACTGGAAATTATCTTCTTTTCAGCCTGGATGTTGAACTGGCTACTGACATTGTTGTCAAAAATAATTATTAATTAATTACATGCTGTTTCATTATATATTTCCTGCTTAGAGCCATCCACTGTTGCCAATTTAGCAACTTTGTATTTATGTTTGGTGACTTTTGGAACCACTTTAACAACTTCGCTACTGAGCTTAGACCACCATAGAGGGATGGGCACTTTTATATTAAGCATTCTACTTGCTTTTATGAACCTTTTATTTTCAATGTATGTGATTAAATTGTGTAATGCACTCTGAATTTATTTGTACTGAATTGCGCTATACAAGTAAACTTGCCTAAATGGTTTAACTGACTGGTTGGTAGTTTTAGCTGGCTGGTTTAGAAGGTTTTAGCTGGTTTTACAGGCTGGTTTAAGCTGGAAGCTGGTAGGTGTAAAGCTCCGTAGGTGACCAGAACTGGAGAATTTCTGCTTCAGCAGGTAGATTCGCCAAACTCTGCGTTCAACTGGGTATGACATGCAGGCTTTGAGGCCATGATGACATGCCTCAGCTGAAAACCAGCTTGTGTCTCCTCTTTCGAGACCCAAGAGCCAAAGCAGGAAAAAAGCAGGTGAATGAAGTCGGCTTATGTGATTAACATTTGATCCTCAAGATGTAGATCAGTAACTTCTGAGATGGTAAGGGCATCCTTTCTTCCACGAACAGCAATACACTTAAAGCCACTCAAATTTTCTTCTTTTCCTATGATGCTTTTTACAGTGATGCTTTTTACACTTACAGTAGCAATTTGCCCCCAACTTGATTGCATTTGATACATAATTCAATGTAGATTATTATTAGCGATATAAAGAGCAAGATGTGTTGTAGAGAATGAATAAATATACCCCTTTCACATTGGCCAAAAACCTGTTTAAACCTGGGAACAAACGGTTTTGAGTGGTAGTGGTAACAGTTCACTGACACGTGTCTACCCCGTTCAAACGACCCAGTTAAGTCCAAAAAAACTAACTTTTTAGAGTAATATACATTTTCTGTTTCACCTTTGCACCGGCATTTCACATCACTACTTGAGGCAGTATCAGTAGACTGGAGTGTGCAAAAAAAAATTGTCTCTTAGACCAAAAAATAACTGTTAGAAGGGCAAGTAGATATACATTGCGGGGACTTCTTTTCCAGAACAAGGTTTTCTTATGTCTTTACTGCAGGGGCATAAAATATCCCACATTCTGTATTTTATTACTCTTTTGCATTCTCTTTGTCTGTGGATGATAAGTTACGAGGGAAAAAAGTCCCAAAGGGGACTTTGAATTTGTGCATGTTGTTCAGACCAAGCAAAATAATAAATGTTTTCTACTATGACAACTCTGACTCCAATTACGTTCCTATAAAAGAGTACCTCATATTATCACTGCGCG
Organism: Cyprinodon diabolis; assembly: GCA_030533445.1. Lineage (NCBI taxonomy): Eukaryota > Metazoa > Chordata > Actinopteri > Cyprinodontiformes > Cyprinodontidae > Cyprinodon > Cyprinodon diabolis. Next base: position 14,105,736 of record CM060075.1, on the reverse strand, counting down.
CGAACTGTAGGGATGTGGAGAAACAACTTTGGCATTAGTTTACCAGGCCGTAATGGTGCAGCTGATAAACACAACTGCAAGATAGCTTATCAAAGCAGAACGCTGTGTCTACTGTTGTTTTAAAGGCTTACTGTATTCTTTGTTTCTGTTCTCCCCAGTTAGATAGCCAAAATATGGAGGTTGAACAAATCAAACAGGCAGTGGTAAACACAGACACATAAACACATGTAGTTTATTTACACATATAAAATTATGAAACTAGTTTTATTTCACATAAAAACAATTTTAGTTTACTATTTTCCACAGGGTGAGCAGAAGTCACTGGAGAGGCCTAGCTGCTTGAGCTGTCCTGACACATTTGTGTGTTTGTGTGGGTGAGTGTGAGTTTGATGGGGGTGAGGAGTTGGTTTTGGCATTTTCAGACTGATATGTCTGCCCCTGAAAGGTTTATTTAAGATCACTAACACCCTGCTAGACTAAGTTTGGTTTATAAAAACATATGTTAACTTGATAGTAGGGGTTATCCTGATATAGTTACAAAGATTTGATAGTGTGTGCACAGCTGATCTACTACTTGGGCAGCCAGGATTATGTCTAGTACACAAGTAAAATAGCAAGAAATTTGTATTTGCTTTTATTAATATACAGAACATAGGCTTACTATCATAGCATTCAAAATACTGGGAGGAGGATGTATGCAAATGTACCAGCCATCCATAAAGGGTTTAATCAAAAAAAAATATCTGAAGTAACTGTAATGAGAAAAATTATATAGAAAGAGAGCATATTTATTGGTCAACATATTCAGAATATCAGAACTCAGAAATGTGGACGTCTATCGAACGTTTTTTTTTTTTTTTTTTTAGGAAAAAACCCTTACAGCACAGTGTGCTTTATATCTGGATGGATCCACTTGATTTAGGGCTGTCTTGGACTTGCCCTTGTGTACTTTTAATCACAATCATCAGATCAGGTGGAAAAACTGCAGTATTGATTGATATGTTTGTGCTATTTCTCTCTGTGCTATGAGTGGTACAATGTATATTCTTACCATTTCTCAATTAAAAAAAATGGTGTTTTTGTATTTTTGTTGATTGTGTTGGTTCTAAATTTCTTCTCTATGTCCTTCCTTTTGGCCTACCTGTATCATTTCTCCCTCATTTTATTATGCTTTTCTTTCTTATCTGCATTCATTGCATGCTTGTCTCCCTCCCTCTTTCCATAAATAATGTCTTGACTTCTCTATTTCCATTTCTTTTATTTTCCATATTTATTATTCCATATTTAGTGATATTATTTCTGTTTTTTTTTCTCATTTTATTTTAGTGAGACTTTGAACCTGGGATAGAAACAGGCTGTGAAAGGAGATGGACACTGGTAATGCTCTGTTCTGCTGGAATGTTGAGCTTTGCAAACAATAGCATCTATTGGACATAATCACACACTGCTGATTTAGAGCTTCAGCAACTTTTGAGACATTTTAAAAGTCTGGCTATGCTTCCATCTAACCATGAAAATCCAACCTGTAGTCAGGCAAAGCTTAGGGGCGACCCATCTCAATCCAGCTGCTGAAAAACACTGACCTTGGGCTCACCCCACAAATTGGTATTTCAAGCCTCTCTGCCCCTCTGCGACTGCTTTCGCACCTTAAGTGGTTTATTTTCCAAAACTGTAAAGCGGAAATTATTTGCTCTGTTGACACAAACACATCAAGGGGTTATCATCCTATGCAACACAATCTTCCTGTGATAATAAAGGTTAAATGTATATTTCTGTAAAATTTTGACCTCCTTCCTTATCTCTTCCTGAAATAAAAGCAGAGGCAACTAGTCTGTGTTGGAATTTAATCTTGAAGGCAGCTGTAATGAAGTGCTTTGCTGAGCAATCAATAGGTCACAGCTGTTTCAAGTGAATTACAAGAATTTAATGAAGGATAGTAACCTTGAATAAAAAAAAAAACAGAATTAGAGTCAGCAGTTTGCAGAGTGTGCAATCCCAAGAGCTTTCTTTAAACAGCTACACTCAAATATATCATAGTTGTTTATGTAAATTATTTTTGAAGTTTCTTGGAAAATAATTTCATTGTTGAGCTATTTCACTCCTGAGTAATGTTGCTGACTGTGTCCCTCCATTCATTTCCACAGTGTACTATCACCTGTTCTTATTAGTACTGCTTTAGTTAAGTTGATTTTAAAACCATAGTAAAATATCTCTTTTTAAGAAAGACCACTAAGACTTTAAAAAGTCACCAAAGTAAGCACAGTGTAAAATCCTCGGATAGGCATACTGGTCATTTTCTCCAGGATAATAGACCATGCCCAAACCTGAAACCATATTGAAGTGCTTTTATAAAATATCATATACGGATTTTTATTTTCTTTAGAGGCTTTTGCTGTCATCAGATTTAGACTCAAAATAATACCTTAGGGAAACAGTGGAAGAGGAAATATGTTTTATTGATGTAGACCTGATAATTTGCTGTAACTGGCTGCTACCACCATATTAACATGGAACACAATCTTTGAGGACTGTTATTGACACTGTTAAACCTATGCAAACTGTTACAGGTTTTCCCTGTTTAAAATATTTCACTTGGTGCTAAAAGCTTAAAAAAGCAGTTTAATCCTTTTTCTTGCTGTTAAAGTATCACAGATCTCTGGTCTTTGTGTTTCCAAAAGATGAATACATTCCTAATTCCAGACATTTAGTAAAAGCTCTCATTAGTTGGTACTCTTTTTCAGCTGTTTTAAAAAGCGTAGCACAAACTATGTCTCTTTAAATTAAAGCTAAGGACTAAATATTCAAATCTTGTATTTGTTCAATATATAATTGATCTCAAGATTGTACTGTAGTATTAAGAACCACCAACTTTGACTGACACTGTGAAATACTGACGTTTAATAAGAGCAGACAGAAGTAACAGAGGTGAGAGGGTTAAATTATCAATGTGAAAGAAAAGAGGGGGGTACTGCTGTGAAGAAAGACAAGAGCATGGACAAAAAGACATTAAGGTGATTCTAAGAGAGCATAGAATGACACAGAACCTAAACTGGAAAAGATAAATCCACAGAAATAGGGGAAAAAGGGTGACAAATTGCAAAAAGTGAACAAAACGGAATAGAGTAAAATAACGAGCTGTGATTCGCTAAAATCCGATGTTGCCCATTTTAAAACTTTACAGACTGTCAAATTAATCAACAACCGGTCTGTCTGTTGATAATTGTTTATTCTTTGTTTTAAAACTGAATTCATCTTAGAACTTATTAGTATCCTCAGTAAAAACGTGCAATAAAACCTTGAACCCTCAGTTCCCTTCTATAACAGATCACAAGGATGTAGCTTACAAACAGAGAGTTTTTTCTGACCTTTTGGTATTCGTATCCGGTCACTGTGCTTACATCTAGTGTATTGCTTTAGCATCAGCACTACGTCTTTAACTGAAAACTGACTTGCGCTGTCTTTTAAGGTCTTATTACTATATCTGTTCTAATGCTGAATTCATTCAAAACAGCTTCCTCTAGTGCTGTTTTTGTGTTTTATTATGGTTTTCACTAAACACATGCAGCAAAGAAACAACAACAGAAAAAACCTATCTAGCCTCTCAAAAAAATAAAAAAAACACCTAAAAAATATATTAAAATTCATGCAGATATGATAAGCTGTCATTATTTTAGAAGCAAAGCTGTGATTATTTTGTAAATTATATCAGAGGTCAAAACTAACCAAATATTGCTAGATGAGACACAAAAGGAAGGAAACAAACAAACTTTCAACTTCATGAGACTGAGAACAAAAGATAGATTTTTTTTTTTTTTGTGAGGGCTATGGGGAGCCGGTCTGATAACTGGTTGGCCTGGAGGAGGTTAATTTGATTTAGACGGGCTATATTCATTTCCAAGCAGCATAAAGTTGATTCATAATGATTCCCTCTAATGCCCATGCAGTTGGTTTATTATAATGTGTTAGAAAAATGTGAAGCAGGGAGATGTATGGAAAAGGATCAAAGGTAAATGGAGAAGGCTAAAAAAATGGGAGAATCAGCAATTAGTGCATAAAAGCAAAGTTTATTAAAAAAAAACAGTGTTTTAAACGTATTAGTAAATTTTTGTTTTTACATGTTTAAATATGTGTTGTTGCCACATTACATGAGAATAGAGGGACAAAAGATCTGATGGAAATGTGGCCTTTAATAAGAGCAGACGTGCCAGTACAATGAGTAACAAAGGCAGCAAAGAAGTAAAGAAAAGACAAGACAGCGGATCACAGAGTATGAAAAGAGGACTGGGGAGGGGGAGAGAGCAAATAGTCCATTAAGAGTGAGAACAAACCAGGGCCAAGGACAAAACTTAGACTTAGACAGACTTTATTGTCATTTTGTACACAGAGTGTATACAAAAAGAAATTTTGTTCAGTACACCTCTCAATACATTTTCATTTTTAAAGTCCAGCATTGATAAAATGTAAGCTCCAGTGTTAAAATGTAAACATTAGACTGGTATTATTTACAGTTCCAACATTCAGTGCTTTTTAAAAAAAAAATTCAAAAAGGAAAAAAAAAGAAAAAACAAACATTTTATGCAAGGTGGCAAGATGAAGGACAAAGTGCATCCTAACCAAAAAAGTTTGCCATTCACAAGAACTCAAGTGCAAAACTCTGTGGGAGTCTTCAGGTCCCTCTTGCTACAGCATGTGTAAATAATGATTGTCTTTCAACACAAAAGGAAATGATGGATGAGTCAAGATCAAGCTACAATAACTTGAAAACTTAAAGTAAGAAACAAATCAGTGTGTTTGTCCAGCCTAGAGGACAGAATTGTTTCCATGAGACTGCAGAGAATGTTAATATCATGGTTTTCTTAAGACCTCTGAGCCACACGCAGGAAAATGTTCAAGGAGAAAGCTGCATCAGATAAATTATGCTTACTGAGTAGGAATGAGAACCAAAACCTTGTAACAAAATGGCCCAGGTGCAACATCCGTCGTTACTCATGGACCATTAGTAACCCTATCGGTTACTTTAGTTCCAAGAGCAACTGTCATCTTTACACTGACATTTTAAAATTGCAATCAGGTTCACTTTTTCAGGATCCATCTGTGAGCTCAGGAAGTATTGCTTGAGGTTTGAAAGATGCCCAGACAGCTTAGTCACTGTCATGAAATATATTTGAAGTTATCGTCTTCACTTTGCTCTGAACTGAGTGGTGGTGCAACATTCCCAGCAGGAACTCCCAGACCTCCCTCTCCCCAGAAACCATCTCTAGCTCTGCTGGGGGAAGCCTGAGGCACCCCCAGGCCAGCAAGCGATGAAGTCCCTCCAGTGTGTCCCACAGTAGATTTTCCCCCTACTAGCAAACCGTCACAGTCCAGTCAGCGGCCAGGCAGCGCCCCCCCACGGGCCGTGACAAAAGTACAGCCCAGAACCAAATAAGGCACCATCCCCGAATTAACCTCAATTCAATGCTTTGTGAATTGAGGAAGTGGAAGTTTAGAATTTTGAGATTTGCAGGGAAAGGAGGTTTCGATGGGGTTTGAACTTCTCTGTACGTCCATTTCACTCACTGAACTAACTTCCAGGTTTAGGGTTTCTGAAGCATTTGCTAGATAGTCTCCATCTGTATTTTGGAATCTGACAGTGGACCACTTTGGACCAGCTGCACTTTGGACTTGCAAACAGATATGACTAGTGTCAAAGCTATTTTGTTACCAAACAACAACTTTTAAAGGGAACTCAGACTGCCATAAAGCGGCACTCTGGTTCAAATGAATCTAGTCACAAATTTGATCGTCTCTATCAACATAAGCAAAGTTTTGAGAAGTGCACCCTTCAGGGAGCGGTGATACATGCCAAATGCTGCATATTGCCCTGAAAATAATTCACTATCTCTCAAAATAAGCAAATACTTGGACAAATGTTTTAACTGTGTTGCTTTGAACTAATTTGCAAACACAACCAATCAGATGACTGATTTCTAAAATACATATATTGCAGCTAGAAAGCTTTTCTAATGAGAGTAAATGATACCGTGCAAAAGCATAACTTCCATTTGGTTGTGCTAAACAATGCATTCAATGACAGTGTGTTTTAAAGAAACTGAGATTTAGGTTTTAGTGATATCAGGCATTTGTAGCAGCAACCAGATCAGGCATAGAAAGAGAAGTTTATCCTAAATACATTCAAACATAGCCAAAACAACGCAAGACAAGTTTATTTATATAGCACAATTTATTACAGAGACAATTTTGATCTATTTACATGAATAAGCTGTAAAATGGAAAGAACATAAAGACAAAATGAAATAAAAAAAGACAAAAACATGACAAAAGCAGGTAGTAAAGCAAATAAAACATTTGGAATTCAAACTGAAACTCATAACTCAGTTAGGAGCTTTAGATTTAATTACAAGGCAGTTCCAAACAAATTGGTTTTTAACTTTGACTTAAAAGACCTTGGGCTTTCAGCGCTTTTACAGTCTTCTGAGAGTTTATTCCAGATCAGTGAAGCATAGGAACTAAATGCTGCTTCTCCATGTTTGGTTCTAGTTCTGGGTGGATAGCGTAGGCTTGAACTGGAAGACCTGAGTGTTCTGGGAGATTAATACACTGACAACAAATCTGTTATGTATTGAGGTACTGATCCAGTCAGTTATTTATAGACTAACGAAAAGATTTATAAGTCTATTCTCTGAGCTACAGGGAGACAATGTAAGGATGTCAGAACCAGTTGATGTGTTCTACTTTATCATAATCTAGCCTGGATCTGTCATATATCAAATAACTTTCAAAGGATCAAGGCAAGTTAAATTACAGTATAACAAATAAAACTTACAGGACGCATGTAAGAATTGAGAATATCAGGGGGGACAATCACAGGAACCAGCAGGAAACAGTCAGGGAACTTATGTACAACTGAGAAATGACAGAATACATGGAAGACAGCTGAGTGCTTCTAATTAGGGACACAACCTATTGATTAATAAATAAATTTTAAGTTGACAGATCTAGATTAAAAGACGATTATTTGAGAGCAGCCATTTTTGAATAAAACCTGAGTTTGTGCTTAATGTTTTTAAAAAATGCATCATACATTTTAACAATTTATTGTGACAACCTTTTTAGATATTTAAAATAAACAAAAAATGTTTAACTTAACAAAATGGGAACCTATTAAGTTACTGAATAAAAAGATAAATAAAATATGTGAAACACTTATAACTTTCAACGTAAAGAGATGTAAAACTTTCATTAATAGACAGAATATGTCACTCTGACATGCTGTCAACAATTTGCCACTTTGTTTCAATAAATCGGTGCTAACTGTGATCTAGCGCTCTGTTTTTCATGTAATCCAGCAATCATTGCTGGGGGAGACTGTACTATTCACAGTGCTTTTCAAATGAAGGCTCTTTCTGCTCTCAAAAAGATGTCAACTATATGAAGCTATATGAAATGCATAAACATGCAAACTGTGTATTTTGTGTTTTTTCTTCTGTTATTACATGTCATCACCTTCATGGCAGAGAAGTTACCACTTATCAACAATTAATTATTTCAAATCGTTTTTTAAATCTCTGCTATTAGCAAAGCACAAAATAGGTCTTGATCATGAAACAAATCAAATTTCCTATTGCAATCCTACATATTGCTTAATTCAGGGGCTGCTCAGTTGTGGAGTGGGTAGCACTTTTGATTTGCCGCAAGAAGATTCTAGGTTTGATTCCCGACCCGGGGTCTTTCTGCATGGAGTTTGCATGTTCTCCCTGAGCATGCGTGGGTTCTCTCCGGGTACTCCGGCTTCCTCCCACAGTCCAAAAACATGACTGCTAGGTTAAATGGCATCTCTAAATTCTCCTTAGATGTGAGTGTATGCACGAATAGTTGTTTGTCCTGTTTTTCTCAGTGTTGCCCTGCGATAGACTGGCGACCTGTTCAGGGTGTAGCCTGCCTCTTGCTCGTAGATAGCTGTAGATAGGCACCAGCACCCCTTGCGACCCCGCTTGGGATGAGAGTGAAAATGGATGGATGGATTAATGGATGTTTAATTCAGAGTTCATGTGTTTCCAATCAACACTTACTAGCACCATGCTGATAACCCGTTTTATGAGGCTAAAAAACTCAACAAGAAAATGGAAGAAAAGTTTGTGATATATTTTCAATTATAAGAATGTTACCTCCAGACTATGTCTAAGCTGATTAGCAAATTAAACATACACTAATAAGATACTAAGTAGTAGTCCCTTATTGACATTTAATTTCATTTTGTGTCCTAGAACCTCCCGAGACAACTGAGGAGTGGACATTAGTAACCCTGCAGATGCATATGAAAACTATTCCTTACATTTCTATAGTTTAAGTGTCACCTGCATGCTTGAATTAATTATACCAATACAGACGAAAATATAGTCATAACCTCTACCTTTACAAAAACTCACACTCCCTTTTTCAATAACTACAACTACTGACATAGGTTAAACAGCTGTACGTTTTGTAAATATTTTCTCATAATGTTGATTGTTAAATATTAACCCTTTAACCTCAGTTAAGAACCAGTGAGACAGAAATACTAAAGCAAACATGACTTTGTGTGGTGAAATATGCATAAGGTTTTATTGTAAGCAATGTTCCCCGCTAAATTTATCATCTGAGCTCACATACAAGCCCACTGAGAATCACTGTGAGCAATATCAGGTGTGCACACATGAGCCACAAAGCATGTTATAAACCTGGGATCATAGAAAGTAACATGGATTATTAAAGGAATAAGAGATAAGAGCAGCAACTTCCATTAGTTTACTTTTAATTTAACAAATTTTGCCCACTTAAAATAAAAATAAAAATGTTTTTCATGAGACACGTAGTATGCTATATGTTATTGTCATGCTTTGGATGATGTTGATGGTGCAGATCTGGAAGAAATGTGAAATAACTTTTTTGTTCGCATGAAAACAGATTTTGCAAAACGAAATGCTAAGTTCCTATGACTCTGTCTGTTAAACATATAATAACATGTCCTTTGGGTGCTTCTACCAACAAACATTTTATGATGATAAGCATTATATGATTTATATAGGATTATTGAAAATTTTAAAAAATTTTAATGACATACTGTTATGGTACTTAAAAGTCACTATGAGTGTTCAAACTCTGTGTTAGTTTGCCAAGACAATGATATACAATTTCATTTTCTCCCTAAAACAATGAGGACTAAACTAATTAATAGCAGTCATTTTCATGAAAACGTTTGCTGATCCAGATAGAAAAAATCCATCATACTTTGAAAGGAGCAGCTCTTCTTTCTAGCACTTCTGCAATTAGTTCTCCAAAATACTGACAGCTAACCATCCATGCCATGGTTAAACTGGCATGTGGAAGCAGCACATATGAACCATGGCTAGGCTCTGCTGGAGCACCATGTTTAACTGGGATTGACATCAGGATTGCATCACCACACTACAGTAGTGTACTTGTAGATTTTATATGGTAAACAACAAAACAGATTTGGCTGTTTATTTAACCTGTCCTACAAGCGTCTAATTTTCTGTCCTTATTTAATCCATACACCAATTTAAACAGTACTTAAAACATAATTTTTTCTTCCATCATTAATGACTTAAAATAAGTATTTTAATTAATGTTGAAATTATTTACAACTGCAAATTAACTGTATGAGCCTTTTATAAGATAAAAGTGAAGGAGATGGGATCCAAAGTCTGTACATGTAGTATTTCACTTGTAAAACTGACTGGATCTCCTTTGCCATTCATCAAATGACTTCCTGTCTGAACGATCTGCTATGATCCAGATTGACATGGATTTCAAGCAGCAAGTGGCAAGAAGAGAAGCAGCCAATGGCTGGGGCATCTAGGCGATTAAAAAAAGTGCCATGGCCCTAACATTTAGAGCCGCTCTGAATGACTAGTCTTTATCTTTATTGTCATTGTCACAAGAACAACGAAATTTTAAAAAGTGCCATCGATCAGTATTGCTGCAATTAGCAGAGACTGCCTGGTAACTACTCCAGTAAACTCATTCAATTGATCTTGATGGAGAAGGTCAAGAAAATCTCCTAAAAATAAATACTACTTGGACTGAAATTAAAAATAAAATAATGTATTTATGGTTCAGCCCTACATTCAACTGAGAATTTGTGCAAAAGTCCTTAAAGTAAAGCTGCAGGGTGGTGCAGTGTGTAGTATTGTTGCTATGCAGGAAGAAGTTTCCTGCTCTTAAATCATGGCCTACAGTCTTTCTGCATGGAGTTTGCATGTTCTCCCCAAGCATACCAGGATTTTTTCCAGGTACTCTGTCTTCCTCCAACAGTCCAAAAACATCAATGTTAGGTTAAATGGCGTCTCTGAATTGCCCTTAGGTGTGTGTGACGGGGGTGGATGGATGGGCTTTAAAGTCAATATTCACACAAGCTCTAGATGCAAGTGTACTGGGCTTAAATTATTTTGCAGCAAAGAAGGGGAACAATCTGAGGATCCCAAAAGGAATAACTGATATAATTTATCTAAAAAACATTATGACACAATCTCTTTCCAAAAACCATTGCAAATCACCTGTTTTACCTAAGTGATACCACATTCAAAATCTCAAGTAAATCTAAATTAGAACCAAACACAATAACAATCAGCAAAAAACAATGTTAGCATAACATGTTTTATAACAATGTAAGATATATATAAAAATGTGTACTATCTATTTTAAGGGAAAATAGTTTTAGAGCCCCATCATTAAACAAACGTTGCACACACAAGTCATAATGCTAGAATTATACAACTTGTCTACTGTAGTAATGGAAAAAGAGGATTAAATAAAAGACTACTGACAGTACAGCAACCATTACTTAGAGAGAAGAATAGATACAGTCTGACAAAACACCTGGTGGTGCAATGAATCACAGCCTGCAGTTTCTACATGGTTCAGTGAATTTGGCTTGAGAAATTACTAGAAAGGGTTTAGGGCTGTAAGAATGAGGAGTAGCAGGTTTTTTTTGTAGCATCAGTTGTCAGCTGAAATTTTCACAGGGACCCGGAGAAGACATCTCCATTGAATGCATGTAAAAACTAAGGAATCCTCATCTACTTAATTTATGAAGAAAATAAAGAAAGTAAGCACAGTCAATATCATAATATTCTAATTATAAAATGCACCTTTTATTGGTGTGTTTAAGGTCAATAACCTCCTTTTTGAGTTTTATTTGGGTTTTACCTCAATTTACAATCATAGACTTACAGTTTATTGCCAAACATATCCGCTCATCTTCCTTCATACACCTAGAAAGTTGAGTAATTTCCTATTCTTAATACACGACACAGCGTATTTGAAAAAAGGCAAAGCTATAGTCTAATTCAGGGGTCTTCAACATTTTCCAGCCCAAGGACCCCCAAATTGATGGCGAGATGGAGCGGGGACCCCCTAATTATGTATATTGTATGAAATATTGTAATATCAAACTGGTCCTTTAGTCACTCTGTGGATGGAGTGATGGATTATTAAAGTATTTCTGATTCTTATTCCTGGTTGATGGGACAGGTGTTGTGAATGAAACGGTGCCCAGCTTGAAAGAGCTCCTGTGTGTCGCTGAATGTGTGCACTGATGACTGAAAGACATCTTCTGCCTCCATTTATCTGTTTACTTCAGTGTGTTGAATTCGTGTTAATGTGTATTTAATGACATTTCAATTAGTGGAAAAAAATGTAGGGGGGAATATAAAAAAAGTCTAATCAACCACAAATTTTTTAACCCCCATGCAGTACCGCCGAGGACCCCCTAGTGATGACGGACCCCCTGTTGAAGACCTCCAGTCAAATAAATTCTAAATGTTTTCTTCTAAGTTGAAGTTATTCCTCAACAAACGTTTTTTTTTTTTTTAATAGACCTTGATTTGTGAAATGGTTTTAGCACAAGACTCATTTTCAGTTAGTGGATGCCCAAACTCAACAAAAATAAATATAAACCAGAGGAGGCGTGTTATGTTGCTCTTCATGGTAAGTTCATCACTAGATATCTACTATATAGACTTAGACAAGTTTCATAGTCATTTATGAAATTTTGTTTAGAACAGCTCAGACTCAGACTCTCCTCTCCTACTGTAGGTTCGACCACTGCAGTAAAATGCAAACCCACCAATGGGCAGAAATTGACTCTCTAAGACACACCCCTTCCTCATTTGCATAATGAGGCATAAATACATACAGAAATGTAAAACGATAGGAGATAAATAGCATTGAAAAAATAAATAGGTCAAAAAAATACAAAGGAATAATGAAAATAAAACAGACAAAAATATTATAACATGCGCATAAATAAATACTTTAAAAATAACCAATATAATAAATAAATCATAATAAATAAAGTTGAACATTATAACAATTCAATTTTCAATTCAGTTTATTTATATAGCGCCAAATTCACAACACATGTCATCTCAAGGCACTTTACAGTTCACCCAGATCATACAGTCAAATTGATACAAAGTTTTCTATCTAAGGAAAACCAGTTGATTGCATCGACTCATTGACTCAAATACAATCCCTCACACTAAGCATGCTTGTAGCGACAGTGGAGAGGAAAAACTCCCTTTTAACAGGAAGAAACCTCCAGCAGAACCAGGCTCAGTGTGAGCGGCCATCTGCTAGACAGCTAGGGAATATGTTTCATTACCAACTATGTACACATCTTTTGTTGTTAAGAATGTTTTGTACAGTTAGCTGATAGCTCATAGCAGCCAATGCAGATCCATGTGTGTGTATAGCATTATATTGATTATACCATTTGTTATTGTTATGTTTGAGTAACATAATGGTCCATAAAGAAACCATACAGTTTGTTTCAAGTCTGGAATGTTTCTGTATGTATGTAAGTTATGATAATTCAGCTAATACATGCTACAGCAGAGTAAACAACGTGTCTGTGGCTTATTTACTCACTTATCCCCCTTTTCAGGGCTTTTACATTTGGAGGCACCGCTGGGATGGTGATTGTGAGGCTGGAACTCTACACCAGAAGAGAACACCCCACATCAACCAAACCATTTTCATAACCTACAACCCAGGAAGTGGAGTGTGTAGTTGCAACAAGGTGATACCCAACCAGGAGGACTGTGTATGCTGAGGAAAAAAATAAAATAAAATAAAAAAAAAAAAGAGAAAAATAGGAAAGATAAAATGGATTCAGAAGTGGACAATCTACTGTTTGAGATTAAAGGAGCCCTCTTCCAATCTACCATTGACCATCTGATCAGAATATGTGATTACCTTGGAATTTCAGGAACAGACAGAGAAAATACTACAGGCAAGACCCGTAATGCTCTTGTTTCACTGATCAGCAAGTATATTGACGGTGATGAACTAAGACAACTAGAAGACAATGGGATGTCAGCATTGCTGAGTTTAATGGACATGATGCAATCAGTGCAGGGAGTTGTCAAAAACAGCGCTCAAGAAAAGGAAGATGAGGAACATGAGAAACTGGGCAGAGAACTGGAACAATTAAAACTCATGGTTCAACAGAAAGAAACTGAAATCCAAGCTCTGGCTAACAAAGATGCAAAAAATATTGAAACTGTAGTAGTCCAGGCTGCTCCTGTCCATGTAAACAACCCCTCATGGAGAAAGGACTTTAAAATTGCAGGTCAAATTGGTGACCTGGGGCAAAAAGACAGACTAACATTTTCCAGCTTGGCCCGCCAAATTGAAAATGGTCTCAGTAAAGGCTACCCTGAGTCAGAGATTGTGGATGCTGTTATTAGGGCAATAGTACCTGGCCTACAGCTGCGTAGCTATCTAGAAGGAAAATGTGACCTGTCCCTTCCCACTCTTAGGAGAATTCTTCGTTCACACTATCAAGAGAGAAGTGCAACAGAGTTATACAAGCAGCTTACCACAGAAGTGCAGAGTAGTAGAGAGACACCACAGAATTTTGTGATCAGAGCAATGGATTTGCGCCAGAAAATATTGTTTGCTTCACAAGAGGCTGAGTCTGGCCTTAAGTACGATCCTGCATTAGTGCAAAGCATGTTCATGCACACAGTCCTCACAGGCCTTCAAAGTGACAATGTAAAGACTGATCTCCAACCCCACTTATCGAAACCAAGTACCTCAGATGAGCTACTCCTAGAAGTTTTGAATATTGCCTGTGCTAATGATAAAGAAAGACAGGACAAGAAGAGGAACACGACACAAAGGGTATGCATGCAATTCAGTCCAACGACTCAAGTAATGAACGGAAACAAGGAGGCCACCAAAAGGTTGCAGCACTTCCCTCAGATGTGCTGTCAGACCTAAAAGAAATTAAAGCAGATATGGTTTTGCTCAAAGACCTAAAAACAGAGGTTGTACAAATTAGAGAATCCATTCGTAATAAAGAGGATAAGACTAAACAGCAACCTGCAATGTGTCAAGAGACAGAATATGGTTTCCCCCATCACATGACCTATGCTCCTCCACATCTTTCTTCCTGGAACAAGGAGGGGACAGCCATGTATAATTATCAGGGAGGGCCTCTGCAGGAATATCAAGCTACCAGTGGTCCAAGGTTAATGAGAGGAACTACTCAGTTTCAACAGAGATTTGCGCCACAAAGATACCCAGCGCCCCGCCCCCGACCGAGGTGACTCGCATGCCAGCAACAAGGAGAAAACTTCTGTCAGCACTGCTACAGGTGCGGAAGCAGCGAACATTTTCAGGCTGGCTGTAGAGGATACCGAGGCCTGGCCACCACTACCAGAGAGCATCCTTTAAACGAGGGAAGGTTGCCCCCACGGGACAGGGAGTAACCACACCTGCCAAGATGTCCCAAGAATGTGCCAGCTGTGGAGGGATGGAAGAACACCAACGGTTTGGACAGTGTTCATTGTGCAAAAGAGTGCTCTATTGTTCCAAAGAGTGCCAGGAGAGTCATTGGACAGAACACAAAGAGACCTGCAAGCACTCTAAAAATACCAAAACAACCTCTGACAATGTACATCTATGCAAGACTGTGATAGGTAAAAAGAAAAACGCCCTAGCAAAGAAAGACTCTACATTAATTGACCTGGTTGGAAAAAAATGCCTCATTAGCTGTCAATTACAGTGGAAGAAAACACAGGCACTCTGGGACACTGGCTCACAGGTTTCTGCAATTGATGAAGCTTGGAAAGCGGAAAACATCCCAGATGTGAAACTCAGAGACATAATAGAAATTGTTAGCCCAGGTGACCCCCTACAAATTGAGGCCGCCAATGGTACAGAAATGCCGTATATAGGATGGGTGGAAGTAATGTTTAAACTGGGAGCTGATCCTGAGGAGTTTTATGTCCCAATGCTTGTCATGAGAGGCAGTCAACTTCCCCGCCCCATTATTGGCTTTAATGTTATTGAACGTGTTATTATTAACAGTAAAAAAAAAATGAAGAAGTATGACGAGAGAGAGGAACTTATAAAAATAGTGAAAGCTGCTTTTCCAAGTTTAAAAAAAGGGAATGAAAAGGCTTTCATTAAAGCAGTCAGTGTGGAGCGAATAAGCGAGTATCTTGTAAGAACAGCATGTCAGAGGATGCATGTACCAAGCCATAGTGCTGTCCAAGTGAAATGCACTATAAATGCCAGACCATTCAAAGAGGACACTACTTTAGTGTTTGAACCAGATGAAAACCCACTGTGGCCAGAGGGACTCCAGTTTTGTGACACACTGTTTCAGGTACAGAAAGGCATGCAACCTAATGTTATCCTAAGTGTACAAAACTATACTGATCACGACATCACATTAACAAAAAATTTAGTTGTAGGCACAGCATAGCCAACTACATCCGTGTATCCATTCTACATAGATGACAATGCACAGTTGTCTGCTTCTGTGAATCATATTCAGACTCACAACACCAGAGATAGTGATGTTTCCTCAGAACGCTGGGACCCCCCAATTGATCTCAGTCACTTGAATGAGGCTCAAAGACAGGTTGTAACTAAGATGTTAAGGGAGGAGTCAGATTCCTTCTCGCGATCAGACAGTGACATTGGGTGTATAGAGAAGCTTCAGTTAAAGATTAACTTAAAAGATCCAGAACCCGTTTCTCGGACCTACATGTCTGTTCCTAAACCACTATATGATGAAATGAAGGACTACTTAACCGATTTGATTGTTAATGGATGGATTGAGAAATCTCACTCATCCTACGCTTCACCTGTTGTTTGTGTTAGGAAAAAATGTGGTTCACTGCGTCTGTGCATTGACTACAGAGACCTGAATCGAAAAACTCATCCTGATCGACAGCCAATCCCTAGAGTCCAGGATATTATGAATGGACTTGGCGGAAAAACCATGTTCTCACTGCTTGACCAGGGAAAGGCGTATCATCAGGGGTTCATGGCAAAAGACAGTAAGCCACTGACAGCCTTTGTTACACCCTGGGGATTATATGAATGGGTCAGGATCCCATTTGGGCTTATGAATGCTCCAGCAGCCTTCCAACGCTGCATGGAAGAGTGCCTAGAAGGGCTTCGTGACAAAATATGTGTACCGTATTTGGATGATACACTAGTGTTCAGCAAAACATTTGAAAACCATGTTAATGATGTTCGGAAAGTTTTGCAAAGACTCAGACAACATGGAATAAAGCTAAAACCTAGCAAATGTGAGCTTTTTAAGACCGAAATTCGCTATCTTGGAAGGATTGTATCAGCAGAGGGTAATAAAATAGATCCTTCTGACACTGCGGCTGTCCGGGTTTTAGAGGACAAGGAACCAAAAACAGTTGGTGAGTTAAGGCAAATTTTGGGGCTTTTGAGCTATTACCGCCAATATATCAAAGACTTTTCCCGCATCGCTGGCCCGCTGTATGACCTAACCAAGGGACCAGTTGAAGATCAAAGTCAGTCACCCGTTAAAGGAAGAAATTCACAAAGAAATATGAATCCAAAAGTAGTGTCATCTAACACCCCAATTGGATGGACAGAAAGTCACCAACGATTCCTTGAGGAGCTGATAAATTGTCTGATTCAGCCACCTATATTAGCATTTCCAGATTTTTCTCTCCCATTTGTTCTTCATACAGACGCATCCAGTAAGGGCCTGGGAGCCGTCCTGTATCAAAAACAAAATGAAAAGTTGCGTGTTATTGCATATGGTTCCCGAACGCTGTCGGTGTCAGAAAGAAACTACAATCTCCATTCTGGAAAACTGGAATTTCTTGCTCTTAAATGGGCCATTAAAGAAAAGTTCCGCGACTACTTGTACTATGCTCCCTTCTTTACTGTTTACAGTGACAACAATCCATTAACCTATGTGTTGTCAACTGCAAAGTTAAATGCTACAGGCAGCAGATGGGTTGCAGAACTTGCCGATTTTAACTTCACCGTTAAATATCGTCCAGGCAAAGAAAACATTGATGCTGATAGTTTGTCTCGAATGCCACTGGATGTGGAGAACTTCATGGCTGGGTGCACAGAAGAAATGTCCTATGATGCTGTAGGAGCAATTGTTCTGGCAGTAGAGACCCAGTCTGAGTCAAATGCCTCTTGGTCAATGCCCATCTCTGTCTGCAGTTTGCTGGATACTCATTGGAACCCTGCTTTAATAGCACCGATACATATAGAACAAGACCAAAAAGATGACCCACAGATTAAAGTTTTGTTGCAGTCCAAATTTTCTGGCGTAAGGCCTTCTCGACACGAATTAAACAGACTTTGTCCACAGGGTCGGAGTTTATTCAGGGAATGGGATAAGCTGGAGCTGGATGAAAAGGGGGTGCTCTGGAGAAAGACTGCCCATCGGAAACAATTGGTTCTCCCAGAGCAACACAAAGCAAGGGTGTTACATGACCTACATGACCAGATGGGTCATCAGGGCACTGACAGGACAGTATCTTTGATCAGGGATCGTTTTTTTTTGGCCCTATATGCAGCGGGAAATAGAACAGTATGTGATGAAATGTACCTGTCTGAAACAAAAAAAGCCTAGCCGAGGGATAAGAGCTCCCCTCTTAAACATAGTGACCACGCAGCCATTTGAACTTGAGTCTGTGGATTTTCTCCATCTAGAGAGGTGTACAGGTGGCTATGAATACATACTGGTGCTTGTTGATCACTTCACACGATTTGCACAGGCCTACCCCACGACATCAAAATCTGGAAAAATAGTAGCTGACAAAATCTTCAATGATTATGCGATGAGATTTGGATTTCCAGCACGTCTACACCATGACCAGGGAGGCGAGTTCGAAAACCAACTCTTCTCTCAGCTGTCCAAATATTGCAACATTGCAGGTTCAAAAACTTCCCCATACCACCCTCAGGGAAATGGTCAAGTCGAACGCTTTAATCGGACATTGATTCAGATGCTCAAAACTCTCACTGATAAGGACAAGGCAAACTGGAAAGACTCCCTAAATAAGCTTGTCTTTGCCTACAACTGCACACGGACAGAGGTGACAGGATTTTCTCCATTTTATTCGTTATACGGTCGCTCCCCAAGACTGCCCATAGACACGTTGTTCAGCCTACCAACAGAAACAGGAAGCCATGATCATCATGTTTATGTCGAGCAGTGGAAGGAAAGAATGCAGCAGGCTTATACAATTGCACAAGAAAATGCACAGAAATGTGCTCAGAGAAACAAAAGAATCTACGATGCGAAAGTAAGGAGCACATTGTTGTTCCCAGGTGACCGGGTGTTAATAAGGAATTTAACACCTCGTGGTGGTCCTGGAAAGCTCAGAAATTACTGGGAGGACACCATACATACTGTGGTGCAGCAGGTGGGAAAAGATGTACCTGTGTATGAATTGAGACCTGAAAATGGGAAAGGGAGGTCCAGGACACTCCACAGGAATCACATCCTGCCTTGTGATCACTTACCACTGGAAAGTAAGACAAACACACCGGGTAAACCTAAACAAAAAGCCAAAAGAAGAGAGGAAGCCAGGGAAGAATCAGAAGATGAGGATGATGAAGATGAATATTATATCATGGACTCATCATTGCACTCATCAACTCAGACAATAACATCAGCACATGAGTCACCTGTAACTTCACTTGATGCAGTTGAATCTGGAACAATAAACCATACACTGGGAGTTGACCAGCCTGAACTTCATAATGAGGAACAGTCAGGGAACGAGGACATCCAGATTCAAAATTTACCTGACACTGGGACAGAGACATTAGTGGTTCCCACTGATCAAAACTTAGAACATGAAACTGAGATAAGATCACAGCGACCACAGAGACTTCGACGACCCCCAAAGACATTGAGATACGATAAAATTGGTTCTCCATCGTGTTACAGTCTCGCTACACTTCCCTATTATGCATCACGCCAAACCTGGATAGATCCTGTGGAGCTATGCAACAACCAGCACTTCTATTTGTATAGACTGTAAAATGGAAAATGGTGTGGACATTTCCCAATCACCAGGCGTGAGAAAAACTGTATTAGAATACTGTAAGCACCAGATTAAGGGCATTATAAATGTGAGTGTGTGGCCCATTCAAAACACTGTGAACAGCTCACTATGTGAAAAAGTAAATGTTCTGTAGTAGTTTAAAAAAAAAAAAAAAAAAAAAAGTTTCGTTAAGTACTTTAAGTGACAGAATTGGACTGAGAAGATTGTATGGTTCACAAGCTAAGGCCCCTCAGAACTGTTTTGCCATGTTTTTGCTTTTGTCCTGGTAGAAATTATTTGTGATGTTGAGGACAACATCTAAGTCTGCAGGGGAGTGTGTGATGGATTGAAATGTGTTCATTATAAGTCAGATGTGTTTACTGTTTGTGGTTATATTTGCACACTTTATGTTTTATAGATTTGAAAGTTATTTTTTTATATATCACATATATGATGTTCTTACCAGCAGTTTGGTTTAAGTACAGTCATGTTCTATACATGTAGTGCCATATATGACCAGCATGGGGAGTCTAGCGTGAGTATGCCATACTAAAGAGCACTGGAACTTCCTCCTCAGCTAATACATGCTACAGCAGAGGAAACAATGTGTCTGTGGCTTATTTACTCACTTATCCCCCTTTTCAGGTATGAATCTGCATATAAACACATCTGTGCCTTTGGTAGTGGGTTTACTAAGTGCTAGACAGCTAGTGAATATGTTTCATTACCAACTATGTACACATCTTTTGTTGTTAAGAATGTTTTGTACAGTTAGCTGATAGCTCATAGCAGCCAATGCAGATCCATGTGTGTGTATAGCATTGTATTGATTATACCATTTGTTATTGTTATGTTTGTGTGACATAATGGTCCATAAAGAAACCATACAGTTTGTTTCAAGTCTGGAATGTTTCTGTTTTTCTTTAAGTTATGATAATTCAGCTAAAACATGCTACAGCAGAGGAAACAACGTGTCTGTGGCTTATCTACTCACTTACCCCCCTTTTCAGGGCTTTTACAGAAGCTCACCCTGAAGAATCCTATGTGGATGTTCCCTGTTGTTCTCAGCAATGAGCTGGAAGCTCAGCCTGAAGAATCCTACGTGGATTTTCCCTGTTGTTCTCTGCAGTGAGCTGGAAGCTCAGATCAAGGTCTGCCATGCTAAGCCTGAAGCTAGATGCTTAGCTTCTTATAAACTCAGCTAACCAACAGTCTCCGGTCCCAGTCAAGACTCTAGTGAACCAGGCCTGAACCTGTGCAAGATCATATTCTTTATCGTGTGCTTGTGAACCATAATAAACTCTGTTGAACTTTTACCCAGTTTCCGTGTGTGATCTGCATTTTGGGCTTAACTCTAAGAACCCATCATGACAGAATGGTCTTAAATTTAAATCATGGAGAGTCAGTGTCCTGTATCTTTTAGAAGTTCTCACACCTGAATCAAATGACTAAACGGCCTTTCAGTCAAACACCAGAGAGCTCTGCTAATGAGCTTATATTGAAATCAAGTATGTTGAATCAGAGATTAATCAAACTTTTGCAGGGCAAGGAGCCTAGAGTTAAAGCCACTGATCTAAATACGTTTGTGCTGATTATTTCTGGATAGTTACTTTTGATATTTTTGATGTTTCACAAAATTCCTTTTCTGTAGATGTATTGAAATTTAGGCAAACTTTATTTGATACACCAGAGTGTTCTTTTGTTGGTTCTTTCATGGTAGAAAATTTAACAACTAGAGATGTGGAAAAATTATGTTGCTATCAGTGGCGGCCGGCCCATAGGGGGCGCTGGGGCACCGCCCTCCCTGATAAGAAGAGAGAAACGTAAAATATATTTTTAGAAATTAACTCATAAATGTCAGTTTTACTCTCTAGAGTGTGTACCTATAAGCAAAACAAATTATATAAACTACATTTCCCTACCTACTGTCATTCATTTGTGGATTTCCACAGACAGACTCCTACCGTCTCTGTTCTGGGGGCGCTGATCAGACGGACCCACATTTGCAGAGAATCTGTCAATCATGTACTATTGCTAGGTGAATTTAATGGCCAATCAGCGTCTCAGAACTTTATGGTCTTGGGGCGCTGAAAATGCTGTGCTTTAACAGGCTTCTGCACCCATGTGCAGGTGCACACAATTAGAGGGATGATGGCGAACGTAACAAGCGAGATGCAGCTTCCACCAAATTCGGTGAGATCCTTATTTATCTACCCGTTTGCCAGAAGAACATCCCTGTTGTAGGATATGAAAATTTCCTGTCATGGTTATTGTGACTGCGACGAATCCACCTCGTCGCTTAAAACTTTGCATGCCACACACAC
This sequence comes from Cyprinodon diabolis, assembly GCA_030533445.1. Taxonomy (NCBI): domain Eukaryota; kingdom Metazoa; phylum Chordata; class Actinopteri; order Cyprinodontiformes; family Cyprinodontidae; genus Cyprinodon; species Cyprinodon diabolis. The sequence continues at coordinate 14,084,048 of CM060075.1, read as the reverse complement.
AGTCATGTTATACTGTGCTTGTGAGGACCAATTCACTCGCGCTGAGCCCAGTAGCTCCATTAACTTAAAACACACAAGCTGTTCCTGGTTACCTGCTGGCATATTGAGGGTGCACACTTAATATTTCAGTGGGGTTAGCCGTGTGTGTGTGGGTGTGTGTGTGTGTGTGTGCTATGGGGACTTGTCATCTTCAGTCTGGCTGCGTCTTTGCTGGGTTCAAACCCAGTTTGGTGTAATTGAATAAGTCAATGAATCTGTGTAAAAGAATTAAGTTGTAAAAATTATTTGTTTGTTTTTGTACATTAATTGTTTGTGGAGGTAATATATGGACAAAACTGATTTATGAGAAGAAATCAGAAATAAGAGAGCCTGAGGGTAGGGGCTTAAACTATTTAATGAGGGCTGTGGGAAGAAGAGCGGCCATTTCTGTTTTCTGTTTCTTTGTTACATTGCTGGTAACTGGAGAGAGGCTGAGGCCCAGAGGATCTCGTATATGTTTAGTTTCTTTTGCACCCTGTTTTAAGTTTTTGAGCACAATAAATCACCAACACTGGTAACCAGACTGAGCCTGGATTCTTGGAGGCCAAAGAACCCCGTCACAGTGACCAGTATCATCACTGTTACTGTTATTATATAGTAAATTAAATCATTACTGTTAAATTGTATGTATTGTGCAATTGTTTATTTGAATTCTTATTCCGGATTAGTTGGAGACATACACTAGGCTATATCAGCCCCACCAAAAATATTTTTCACCAGCCGCCACTGGTTGCTATTATAAGAGTGACGGCAGATTAAGGAAAGCAGAAAAGCCAAAATAAGAAAGCATCATAAAAAACATGACAACTGCAATGTACTGTGTTACAGTATGTATATTTGTTTTTACTATCATTCATGTGTAAAAATGTTTTTGTGCTGTTTTATGCCAGAGTGAAGATTTTGTTGTTTATTTAATCAAATTTAAGATGCTCTTTTTGAATGACATATAAAGAAATCTATTTATGTTTGTATCTCCTTCTAAAAGAGTCCATACATGACACTATTTAACCTTAAACACAAACAAAAAGTCCTATTTAGAGTACTGGTGATTCTTTACATCAACTTGTATACATTTTTTGAATTTCCATCCACCCAGACTAGTTCTTAAGAGGTACTCTTATATGATTCCAGTTATCTTATAAGATTCCACTTATCCTCTGGAACAAGCTGGAAAGACGTGGTCAATATTCCACAAGTAGATTTACTGTAATTCAGTTGTCAGAGCAAAATAGCACAAAGAAGATCAACCTCTTGTGCAGCTATCCAACACAAATAGCTCCCCTCTTGTACTGCCCCTCCATCCTACAAGCTTCCACTTCACATTTTCTGCTAACAGCCCCCTTCTGGGCTTTAAAATAGCATTGGCTTTAGAGATCAAGTACAGTGAGGAAAATAAGTATTTGAACACCCTGCTGTGTTGCTAGTTCCCCCACTTAGAAATCATGGAGGGGTGCAAAATAATATCCTGTGGATAATGAATAAATAATTAACTAAAACTGCAGTTATAGTTAATTATTTAACCTATTCAAAATCGGAGGTGAAATCAATTTAGTGTTCTTAGTTGAATAATTGTAGCTTTAATTTGCTTACTTACCAGGGTTTTTGGTTTCACCTCTGGAGGGTTCCTGGACCGGCTGTTAAAATCCAGGTATCCACACCAATCTAGTGACCCAGGCTAAGTTATCAGCAAAGCTATTAATTATCAATAAAGAACCTTTTATCTCTGTTTATTCGCACTATTACCAAAGGGGGTGGATCTGGCCTGAGTGATAAATCGCAATATGAAACACAGAACCACCACAAGTTAAACAATGATGTCTTTATTCTAATAATTCAACATCTAGGCAAACACTACACACTATTAGAAAATAAACATGAGGTAGATTAAATGACTAGTTTAAAGAAAACAACAAAAAAAACATATAAAAAAAATAAAACCCTAAGAGTCCGTTTAACAGGCTTCTGAGATTGTCCAAGATAGGCCAGATGTTAATACATTCACTAATGTCCTTTGGAATAGCAGCAGACCTCCCTCTTCATGTGATGAGGGGGGGGGGGGGGGGGCTTTGGGCCAGCGGCGACACTGGCCCTCAACCACGTGATCACACGCGATTGAATGTGATAACTCTATAACTACTTTAAAGCAGAAACAAACGAAAACAGAATAGGAAAGAGAAGAAGAAAGAAATATCACTTGCAGCTTTCACAGCACACTTAATTCAACCAATGAACCATAGCTCTTATAACCAACACAGACTAAAATCAGCATTACTTCAAATCCCTGAAGCTACCTGTCTCTCTTGCCGAGCGCAGCACCTCATTAATGCATCACTTTGAGTTGCCTTCGGTCCGTGAAGGAGCGGGGTGGGGTGGGGGGGGTTGGTTTGAGGTTTGAGGGGCTCGCGGCTCCAGCTGCGCGGGTCTCCTCCACCACCGGATCTGCTCTCAGGACAGTTTTCAGTCTTGAGGTCCTCAAGAAGGAGGGGAATCTTCACTCAGCAGTCAGCTCCGGAGATTTCTGTTTCCCAGTTAGCACAGCCGCTATGCACGATGGGACACTGCGATCCGTGACTTTTGATGCAGGAAAAACGAAAGCTACTTCCAGTTAGCTTTCTTCTGGCATTTTACATGAAACAAGCCTCTCCTTACAGGTGGTTAGCCCAGGGAAAGAGAAAGATTTAGCTCACGCTCTGGGTTTTAAACCATGAGTGACGTGGGGGCATTTCCTGTTGAAGTATCAGCCTTCTCCATCAGCTGATTGGTCCATGCGTGAGCTGATCGCCTCTTACAGTGGGCAGTTAAAGTACTTTCCAGAGAATCTTTTGTTATCTTTGTGAAAAAGGAAAGGGAGATGGTTTTAGATGGTTCATCCAATTGATTTTGGCTCCATTGTGGCAATATATCCCAACAGGGGTCTGAAATTGTCATTGTAAGTGCATGTCAGCTGGGAGAGACATAATAAAAAAATAAAATAAAATACAGAAATCACAATATATGTTTTTTTTTTTTATTTATTTGTGATAGCTGCAAATCAGATAGAATCCTGACCGTCAACAACCTGTTATCCTGCATTAATAAGTCCACTCCGTTTATTATCTTAAATTAAATTCACCTGTTTGAGGCCGTTGGCACTTGTCCACTCTATTCAATAAAGACACCTGTCCACCCTACACAATAAGAAGGAATCCAACTACTACACTGCTCAAAAAAATTAAAGGAACACTTTGAAAACACATCAGATTTCAATGGGGGAAAAAATCATGCTGTTTATTTATACTGATATTGACTGGGTGATGTTTTAGGAACAAAAGGATACCACATCATTTGATGGAAATGAAAATTATCAACCTACAGAGGGCTAATTTCAAAGACCCCCCAAAAACATGAGGCCGGGCATTGTTGTGCACCAGGAAGAACCCAGGACCCACTGCACCAGCATAGGGTCTGACAATGGGTGCAAGGATTTCATCTGGATTACTAATGGCAGTCAGGGTGCCATTGTCTAGCCTGTATAGGTCTGTGCGTCCCTCCATGGATTTGCCTCCCCAGACCATCACTGACCCACCACCAAACCGGTCATGCTGAACGATGTTACAGGCAGCATAACGTTCTCGACTGCTTCTTCCGACCCTTTCATGTCTGTCCCATGTGCTCAGGGTGAACCTCCTCTCATCTGTTAAAAGCACAGGGCAACAGTGGTGGACTTGCCAATTCCTGTGTACTGTGGCAAATGCCAATCAAGCTCCACGGTGCTGGGCAGTGACCTCAGTGCCCACTAGAGGACGTTGGGCCCTCAGGCCACCCTTGTGAATCTGTTTGTGATTGTTTGGTCAGGGACATTCACACCAGTGGCCTGCATGAGGTCACTTTGTAGGGCTCTGGCAGTGCTCCCCCTGCTCATCCTCGCACAAAGGAGCAGATACCGGTCCCACTTATGGCTTGTAGACCTTCTACAGCCCTTTCAGCTCTCCTGGAGTAACTGCCTGTATTCTGGAATCATCTCCATGCTCCCCAGATTGTGCAAGGAGAAACAGCAAACCTTCTGGCAGTGGCACGTATTAATGTGCCATCCTGGAGGAGTTGGACCGCCTGTGCAACCTTTGTAGGGTCCAAGTAGTACCTTATGCTAACAGTAGTGACAGTGACCCTAGCCAAATGCAAAACTGGTGAAAAAGAGTCAGAAAAGATAAGGGGGGGGGGGAAATCAGTGGCCTCCTCCTATAAAACCATTCCAACACCAAAGACCTGTCTAAAGACACTAGAGGCAAAATTGTACACCTCCACAAGGCTGGAAAGGACTACGGGAAAATTGCCTAGCAGCTTGAGCAAAAAAGGTCCACTGTTGGATCATTAGAAAATGGAAGAGGCTAAACATGACTTTCAATGTCCCTCGGACTGGGACTCCATGCCAGATCTTGACTTACTTGCCACTTTAAATGTTGAATCATTATGGCTTAAACATGTATAAAAATGTACTGTTTATCAGACAATATTGTCCCAGAAGTTAGAAAATTTCTGCTTAAAAAATTCCTTTCTTAAAATCTTTGTTGTTTTTTTTTCGTTATTTTATGCAGGCCAGTTAATTATAGATCAGCTTGTACACCTAAATTCGGTCAATCATATATCAGTGGTCATCTGTCAATCAAATTTTTTCAGTCCTAGTATCATATTTCGCAGCTAATATACGCAGTGGTTGAAATAAGAATAATTTTACTTTCCAATTGAGTTACGTCCCAGTGTTTCTTCGGCAGGCATAGAGCTACCAGAACTGTTGTGAGGCAGGGGCTCAAACATGTACGGCTGTAAGCCTTCTACACCAAATTAAGCTTCTGCCACCCTGGCGTCCTCTTCCACAACATCTTTGTCCCTACTTTCCTCCTCTAAATAAAAAAATAATATGACGTAGGAGACTCCTCCAGGACCTCCGACACTAAACTCTCCTCGTATTGCATGTTTCCGCTGTCCATAACTAGGACTAAGTTGCTAATTGGTTAGAAACATGCTTCCGACAGAACAATCCGGCCCCGATGATAAAAGACCAATCAGATTCACTTTTTTCACTCGTGTAGAGTCTGGCACCACTCGGGAGAATTCTGAGAGGCAACGGTTAAAACAGCCATTTCCCTATGACTTTAAGTTTGCCATTTAGATGATCCAGAGGAGTCATGGGAAAAACCCATGTGGTCAGATGAGACCAAAACAGAACATTTTGGTCATAATTACACTAGCCCTGTTTGGAGGAAGAAGAATGAATACCATCCAAATATTACGATCCCTACTGTGAAGCATGGGTGTTGGTACCATCATGATTTGGGGGTGTTTTTCTGTACATGGGAAAGGGCGACTGCACTGTATTAAGGAGAGGGCCATGTATTGTGACATTTGGGGTCTAACTGAATTGAGGCTGGCTCTTCCAAGCTTACAATGACCAAAAGCACATAGCCAGGATAATCAAGGTGTGGCTCTTTAAAAGCCTAGCAAGTCTCTAGACATAAACTCAATAAAGAATCTTTGGAGGTAGCTCAAACTCCATGTATCTCAGCAACAGCCCAGAAACCTGACTGATTTAGAGAAGATCTGTGTGGAGGAGTGGGCCAAAACCCCTGTACTAAATATTAACCTTGATCTTCTCAGTTGTTTGAATACTTATTTGCAGTTGTATCATACAAATAAATACTAAAGAAAATCATACATTAAGATTTTTTTAATTTTGTTTTTAGATTATGTCTCTCTAAGGTAGACATAAACCAACAATAGCAATTTCAGTTACTAAAAATTATAAATTATACTAATTTAATTAAATAATACTTAAAAATTGCGTTTTGAAGAGACACCAGCATGTTCAATAATTCAGCATCATGTCATGTTATATTTTCAGAAAATAATATTATATTCATAGCTTAATTCAAGTAGCAGGTAAAGACTGACACACTTGTATTAGCAGTTTAGGGGTTTCATTTGGGGATTTAGGGATTCACTGGTTTATCATTAAAATTGACTCAAACTGAGCTCATAACAGAAAAATGTTTTTTTTTATCATGAGTGTCACGTTAGCCATTTAGACATGTTACTGAGACATGAAGCACTATATAAATAAAAATATTACAGTATCCCTCTTTGATGATTAAACAAGATTTTTGCAGTATGATGCAATATGCAAGCCATTATATTAATTTGGGACATTGGGGACCAATAAATTAAACATTGTTCAAAGAATGTGCGGTTTTGCTCCGCTGTACCCTCCTCTCCAATGAATGCAATTCCACCTCTGAGAAGATCAACACAAGACATTGCAAACTGGGAAATGTTATGTCCCAGTTTCCAGTTTGTTTAGGGAAAACGCACCTGCCTCATACACCTCCTACTCTTTTGCAGATGATCCCAAGCTAGCCACATCAAAGAGACCCCATGAATTGAAATATATACAAGCCGGAGGATTCAGATCCTTCTGACTGACAGAACTTTGAGATGCTAGATACTGCAGGCTTTCATCTTAGAGGAAAGGAGTTTAGCTCACCTGCTGCAGGCCTGACATTCTTAGCTTTCCTGAACATTGGAAACACCTCACCTCTCAAAAATGGAGATCACCAAAGATTGCATGATGAGCAAATTTGGGGAATGCTAAAAACCCAAACAGTTTGGAATTTTGAGGAATTTGATCATGTCATGTGTTTGCTATGGTGTAAAGCAATATATAGACACAAGAAGCTAATGGTGACAGCATGGTACCCCATGCTGACATGTCTTGAGCTGTTGTTTGTAAAGCTAAGACAAACATTATTTCACTAGGGTTTAAACACCAATATAAAGAATAATGCTTAATTTTACCTTATATATCATTACATTTGACTGCCAAAACATGACCAAATTGTTATTTTTAAACAAGATCCCTTGTTTCAGCTAGCTACTAGCTCAATTGTTTTATATGCCAAGCTTAATAAGGAGAAAAGGGTTCGAAACCCTGATTATTTCATTGGTGACAAACACAGAAAGCTAACAAAATCATATTGATTTCTCATTAAGCTAGTCATTTAAGAAAATATTGTTTTACCAGAGAGTGTTTTATTTAACTCTTGGATTTGAATTAGGAATTGGTTTGAGCATGTTCTAATTGCCCTTAATTGGTTTAGCAGTTAATTTTACCTCACTGAATGAAATCCATGACAAACGAAGAATTGCATCATTTTAATGATAATGGTTTTAAAGCATTTTAAACAGTCTAGTAAAAAGTGTTTTACTGAAATATGGTTGACTTGGAGTTTAATGATTTTTGTGAATGTCTTCCATATTTTGTTATGTTATTTCCACCCCGCAAACCCAGTTCTTCAGTGCTGGTTCCTTGTTGTTTATTGCCTCCTCATCTCTGGCTCCCCACGTGAGTTTCCTGGGTCTTTGCTGGTTTTGGTTGTCAGTATTTTTGTGTTTTTTGGTGTTTGTCTCAGTTTTTCCCCATTAAACCTACAAGAACTCATCTCTGCATTTGGATCCTAAGGCAACCTCACTCGGCACGTTGACAGTAGAGTTTACTGTTTGGCCATGAGTTGAGCATGATTCACCCTTCCATATGTTGTTCTAAAAAATAGTCACTAATGTAATAATCTGGCACTGCTGACCGGTCTGAAGGATCGTTAAATGGAGACTAATGCAGGTGGATCAGATTAGCTGGTGTTGAGAACTGGGCATAGTTATGCAGGTGTGTGAAATGAGCAATCAGACCAGACATCAGTGTCAATATCATGACAGTTGTAGTTTGTGGTGGGGATAAGCCTTTTTTTAACATACATTAATATTTCAAATCTTTAAAAGTCTGACACATTATAACCAAATATCTTAAGGAAACACAACATACACAAAAAGAGGAAAGATAAAGTTATGAAAACCAACAAAACCACTTAACTGATGTATTTGGGTTGACTCATACAAATCCAGCGAGGGTCTAAATGACAGGCCTTTGGACTAAAATCATGTGAATTAGAATATAGAGGTTAGTTTTATATAACCCCAAAAAGTCGTTAGCCTCCGCCAGGTCAGTTTTCATTCTCTAATTTAAGCAGAGGTGACCACATTCCCTGGAATGTAGTTGTTTTTTAAGATGTTTCTTTTTTTTGACAAAAATAAAAGCTTACTTAAAACAGCTTTTAAAGTTAAAAACCCTGAATCAAGAGGCACTGTTCAAGCAGAATTTTGCTGCTGGTCTTAAGGGTAACTATGGTATAAGGTGTCAAGCTAAAGTCAAATTTGCAAAGAAGCCTGAAGAAAAGGGAAAGAGCTAAGCAAATTATGTATCACCATGTTTGCTGCCAGGTTTTATAAAGAGAGCTAAAAAAGACAAAAAAGACCTGCATACAACTGCACTATTTAAACCTGAAGATGGAAAAACAGGTGGAAAAATAAGAGGAACATGAGCAGCCTTTTTCCCAGGCTGAAAGAGACATCTCTGACTTCCCGAGGTGTTATATCTCTTGTAATCAAATTAAGAAATGTGTTTACCTCTGCCAATTATAGAGTCCAACGGAATCCTATGTCCCACATGCTTTTGCGTCTATTTGGACTTAATGGTAAACTGTAAAGAGGTATCAAATCCTTGAATTATCCAAGCCTGTATTTATTTATTTTGACATTCAGGAAAGGTATCCTTTGTGTTACTAAGGGTGTTGTCAAGTAAATGAGCAAGCTCTAAAAGAGTGGCTGTTAAGATAGAGACCAAGATTTTATTATTGCCCCTTAACAATTTATCCCTTCTCTTACATTTGGAGTTTTAACACAAGCTCTCCTAATGCCGGGAATTCATAAACATGTTGTGTGGCTTTATTAGAGTGATAATTCATTGTGCATATTCAAAAAACAAATGTACAATTATAGGTTGACCCTGTTTAACTCATATGTCTAATTTAACTTTTGATGCTGAAAGTTAGGCAAAAAAACTAATTTAGTCGAAATTCTGCCCTAAGAATCAATAACTTCTTAAGAATATATAGACACCTTCACAATGAAGTCTTTAGCAAAGGAAATCAGCTACTTTCATGCTTCATCAGCTCTTACTGGTTACTTGCCAGATCAAATCTCATTCCATAATCCTCTGAAGTCTGATACTAATGATGCCAGAAGAAAAAATAATATTTAGTCTGGACGCTGTTAATGAAGGAAGGAGAATCAAAGCTATTTTAACTTTCAAGTGTTTAAAATGCAGTCAGAGAAAATATTGAGTAGGTCTAAAACCCCATATACAGTATGGGATTCCCTTCAATTCAATTTAGTTTATTTGTGTATAAAACGCAAATTCAAAACCCTGCATGGACACATTTTTCAGCATCATCCCTGGACAGGATCATTTTAATTTTTGCAGTATTCAACAGATTAAATAAGGAAATTCTAGAAACCTCTTTGATATGGGATTTAATTTACTTGTCCTGATCCTTCAGGCAGGTCATTCAGCTCTGAAAGCTTAAAACAGCAGATAACTGTTAGGAATTAATAGCATGGAGCAAAAGTACTCTTTATTTTGTTATTACTCTTGTTAGGATAATTATCATTGATGATGTTTGAGTTTATTACACCTTGGTATTGGCTGCCTGTTGCATGGCAGAACTGATGCTTTCCACAATAGTTAATCTTATTAAGACTGTCTGGATATACAGTTCTTATCTTCATTCTGTGCGTGGTAAAGATTTGGAAATGGAATGAGAGTGGTGTCCTTCAGCTAAGAACAAAGTGTAATGTTTGGATAAGGCCGGAGCCATGGATGTCTACTCATCTGCTAACATGTATGATGTAAAATATGATGATGTGGCAGACTGGAGACGTATATAATGCCTTTTTAACTGTTAATCGGGGCTAATCCTGAGAGGTGAGCCGAGAGGTGAGCAGCTGTCATTCTGTAAACTCTAAGCAACTTCTCTGATCTGAGTAAGATTACAATCCTATACGAATCTTTTGTCATGTCTCCTGGTTATTTCATACATATAAGTTATGAGGTGTTATTTAAAAAGTTTGCCCTGAGTGATCTCTTTTTTGGGAAAAGAACCGGAGAGATAGAGCATCAAGGTTCAGCCTCTGTCACAGAACAAGCTTGATTTTGAAATAAAGATGACTTTTGTAAATCTCAGGGTTGTGGGAAATATCTATACATCCTAAAATCAGGCATTTTAGAATGATAATAGTGTTTTTCGTTAATATCAAATGCGAGAACATTTGAAAGTAACTTCGCAGATGATTTTTTTTTTTTTGTAATTCAAATTTTATTGATTTCTTGCATATTGTCAAATAAAATACAAACATGAACAGTAATGAACAGAAAAAGGCTGGTGCTCCCCCCCCCCTCCCGTTCCCCAGGGTACAGCTGTACATATGCATGTCACAGTGTTAATTAAAAAACTTATAGTATCTGGGGAAAAGTTAGTCCAGGAAAAACAAGAAGCTTTATCCAACCAAATCACACAGAAGGATGAATTTGTGTTTTTAAATAATAGAGAAAGTCAGTACTGCAGCTTCTGCTGTCCTGCCTCTTCTCCAAAATATACTATAAATAAGTAATGGTTATTCACAACAGGAAGACTTGGAAATGTGTTTTAAGTGATTGTCTTTATCTTCTTATATTATACTTGCTTAAGACAAATCTGAATTTGCAAAAAAAAAAAAAAAACACAGGTATTTGGCTTCTTCTCTAGGTATCTCATCTGAAACAGAAGATATTATTCACCAAAATGTATGCACACCACGTGTAACAATCAAAGATTCAGGGAAAGAGTGGGCAGTGACAAAGAGGATCTAGTGTTAAATCTGAAGGCAGATCAATGCCCGACTGAATTTGATTATAAGGACCCCAAAAACCAAATACCAGAACATTTTACACCATTAACTGTCCACCCACCTGATGCAAAAATTATAGTTTAGTTTAATCAGAGTAAATTCGCATTGACTCGCATTGACTGAATCTCTAATGTAATGATGAATCCTAATCTCTCACAAACTTTTTGCTACTTTCTCAATTAGCCTTTTTGCCCCCTCAATAGTAATTTCTACGCTAGTATGAATTTGAGAAGTGATTGTCGAGTGCTGGAGGATACATGGTTAAACATAATTAAAGTTTATCTTTAAAAATCATAAATAATAGAACCCAATTTAATAACACATATAATCTTATCATATTTGCTCTGACCATTGTGGTAGTCAAATGGTAGTCTGTTGAACAGTCCTTTTATAAACCTTTCAGTTGAAAGGCCCATTTTTGTCTGTTATTTTCTGAGGTCACAGAGGCATAAGGTTTAGAAGAAAATCCTCTCTCCCTTGCAACATTCTCAAGGTCATTCCCAGAGATCAGAAGGTCATCACCTGATTCCTTAATGGGGATGACCACAAGTCCTACACGGACTTCTAATGACATAATAGAGGTTTCATTCCCTATCATCTGTAAAGCCACCTTCCAGAGGAATATCATGTAAATCAATTGTATCTCGTTAATTATCTCATGAACGCTAATAGGCGAGGGTCGAAATGTAGCTGGATTCGTACATGAGTAGTTCTCAATTTCATCTGTGCTTTTCTTTGCTACAACAGATTGGAGTTACAACAGAACACTGACAAACAAGGGACTAGAATATTTACTGTAAGCATCTCAGTTTAATTCAGACTAAACCCCCAGAGCAAACAATCCATCTTCTCTGAGATGTAGAGATGTTCAGATGCATGCCCTCAGACTTACAGGGGTTTAAGTAGCTTTGCATCATGTTGTTTTTGTCTTAAGAGCAACTCCAGCTCTGTATAATCAATCCATCTTGCCGAAGGAGATTTACACAAACAGCGACAAATTAAGTGATTTAAAAGAAGAGATCAAACTTTTTTGATTATAAGGAATACAAAATGAAATGTGATGTAATCAATCAGTTGTGTTTGGTTGAATATGCTGTGACGAAGATCAGGCTAGATGGAAAAAAAATGTAATCTGTAAATTTAAAGCTTGATTATGTTAGATTTCTGTTACCAGATTATGTATATAGCTTTATGTTTATTTTGTTAATTCAATTATTTTGTAGGTTTTTAAAAGAAGCAGTAGTGACTTAACCTTGGGGATTTGTATGGCCTTGCAGATGCCAGTGATCAAACCAGTTCTTTGGCATTGTTCAAAGCTTATGCAGAAATATCTCTCTGATGATAGTCACTTATGGACAGCTAGAATTACCTTAAATTGATTTCACTCTCCTAACAGTGCTCGACAAAGACAGGAAACTCTCTACCAGGATGTGGTAAAGCAGTTTTGAAGGGGGGAAAAAACAAATCACAGAATTCAGATTAACACCTGCTGATCTTTATCCATTGCTTTAGTCTGGAACTGTGATTGAAGCAGCTTTAAATGCAAATATGCAATTCAAGTCATAATATAATATATATGCCAATAAGGTGAAGACAAAAAAAACTTGCAATTTAGATGTGACATCAAAAAACTTAATTTCAGTATGTGTGTATATATATATATATATATATATTTATATATATATATATATATATATATATTCTATATATTTATATAAATATATTCTATATATATATAAATATATTTTATATTCATATATATATATTCAATTCCTGGCCCAGGGTCCTTCTGCATGGAGTTTGCATGTTCTCCCTGACTGTGGCGAGAGGCGGGGTACACCCTGGACAGGTCGCCAGTCCATCGCAGGGCAACACAGAGACAAACAGCCATTCACACAAACACTCACACCTAAGGAGAATTTAGAGAAGCCAACAGTCATGTTTTTGGACTGTGGGAGGAAGCCGGAGTACCCGGAGAAAAGGTACTCCGTATACAGCTGGAGATAGGCACTAGCATCCCTCGTGACCCCACTTGGGATAAAGAGTGTTGAAAAATGAATGGATGGATATATATATATATATATATATATATATATATATATATATATATATATATATATATATATATATACATACATACATATGGCGGTCTCTTTCCTCCAAGGTCGGGTCCTCTACGTATTAGAGGCCCAGGAGCTAGAGTATTCTGAGCAGTATCCTTGCTGTTCCTTGAAATGCACTTTTGTGGTGCATTTCCAAGAATATTCCATAATTCCATGTTCCAAAATGTCTAATGTATTTCAAGGGATCTGCTGTAACCACTCCTCCAGTTTGGGGGTTACTGAACCAAGTGCCCCAATGACCACGGGCACCACTGATGCCTTGGCCTTACTCTTCTATCAGCCCCTGGTATTTCTCTAGTTTCTCATGTTCCTATTTCCTGATGTTGCAGTCAATTGGTATTTTTATGTCAACCACAACGGCTTTTCTCTGCTCTTTGTCCACCACCACAATGTCCGTTTGGTTCGCCATTATCATTATGTCTTTCTCTATCTGGAAGTCCCACAGGATCTTAGCCCCTTCATTCTCTACCATCTTTGGAGGTGTTTCTCACTTTTACTCTTGGGTTTTCCAGCCCATACTCTGCACAGATTTTCCTGTACACTATGCCAGCCACTTTGTAATGGCACTCCATGTAAGCTTTCCCTGCTAGTATCTTACAACCCACAGTTATGTGCTGGATTGTCTATGGGCTTCTTTGCACATTCTACAACTTGTACCTCAGGTCAGAGGGGAGTTAACATTGACTTCCCCACTAGAGAGTGGGTACCAAGGGTACCCAATAAGTGCAACCATGCTCAGTGAGCCAGCGACTGACCTGAAAAATGTCAAAAAAATGTCCACCAGCCAACCCTGAAGCCAACTACAGAGATTAAGTGAAGTAACATCAGAAAGTCTCCTAGCAGACGTGAATGAAGCTGTGTAAGCAATTCCTACACAATTCCTACAATTTATATATATATATATATATATATATATATATATATATATATATGGTTGGGCGATGTAGAAAAAAAGCTTATCGATAAAAAAAATGCATATTGATCGATATCGATAATTATTGAAAAGATTTGAAACCATATTTTATGTGCAGCTCTGCCTGGACTTTTTATAATATTGTCATGATCGGTTTAGAGATAAACCCACATGCAGAACACCACTGAGACTTGGTAAAAGGTTTAACAGAGTTTATTAAAGTTTTCACACAAACAAGACAAGATTCAGGTTCTGGTCCAGGCAGGATTCTCTGGCGTGTGCAGAGACGGATAGTTGGTTAGCTGGGTATGCAGATAAGTTAAATGGGTTTTCAGATATTTCAGACTTCCAGGTTTGTTCAGAGAGAGGGAACCGATTGGGACCAGAGACCGTTGGTTCAGCAGAGTGCTTAGGCAGTAGCAGCGTCTTACTTCTGACTTGAACAGACCTTGGTTGAAGTGATCAGCTGTTTCCCAAAAGCAGCAGTTGGATTCCAGAATGTAGTCTTCAGGTTTGGCTCTCTAGGGCAGGCAGGCAGATTCAGGTTAAGTACATCCAGAGCTTCTCTCGAGAGACTGGTTTCCTAGGAGCGAGAAGACAGAGGCAATTAGTTTAAGGTTTCTCTAGGAAGATAACTATCAGTAAATTCAGAGGCTCAGGTTCACTAACCAAACTTGGAAGGAAGGAAAACTGCATTTCTTTTTTATCGAACTTTTATCAACACTCTTTTTTTCTGTTGCGCCACACGTCTATCGATCGATATATATCGTTATTGAATTATCGCCCAGCCCTATATATATATATATATATTTTTTTTTTCTTTTTCCAAAAGATCCAGCTCGTTAGCTCAAGTCAGTTTGAGTGGCTTGCACGCAAGAGGCCTGGTTTGATCCCTGCTGGGGCCTAGGGGTTAGGTGCCAGTGTGGGTCCTTAGGCAAGACCCTTCACACTAATGCCTACCACGTACAATGGTGAGATACAATGTTCAGGTCGCCTCTGACCTGAATATCTTTATTAATCATCAAGGTATTAATCTCGTCCATCCACAGAATTGTCTTGCCCTATGATGATAGAGACAAAGAATAGGAGGCTTTTGGCCACCTTGATGACTTCAGCCTGGGTGATGAGTGAATTGGGCAGCTCATCTCTTCTCTTACCACGGATGGTGTGTCAGCCAGATTCAGAACATCCTGAAGGTGTTGTACGTCTCATGATTTTCTTTTAGTGTCCCAACATTTTGCCTACATGATTATACATAACTTTTATGTACTAAATTTGTCATTTTACTGGAATGCCTAAAATAATGTCACTAAATGTATTCGTAGTGTAACAGTTCCCACATATTTATTGCTATCAATCACCCTGAAAATTGTTGGTAATGAGTAGAGGTCCTTTTTATAGCTTAATGGAACTTTTATAAAATATTTGAGAGTTAAGTCATCATTTAGCAGGGGAAATATCCACAAGTCTTAAGGAATGTTCATTAGGAATATTTTATTCCATATTGTTGTTAAAAATGTATTACAGGAACAAAAAATCTTGATTGTTCAAATTTAACTAAGTTATACAATGAAGGGAATTAAAGTGATTAGCTGTATTAGTGCCAGAGAGGTCCATGCTAAACAGCAAACAAAAAAATACTAAGTAAAGGCACTGAAAGTAAGTGAAGGAGATCAGTTAGAACAACATTGGGACTCACAACTGGCAAGAAGCAGTCTTCAGGTAAGCCTTAAAAAAGCTTAAGCATAATCGATAGGGACAGATAACTTTCTGGTTTACAAGCAGAAGAAGACTGACAGGCTGAAAGCGAGTGTAAGCAGGAAACCTGTGGGAGGATGCTGGCAGAGTATAGCATGCAGAATAAGGAGGAACAGCATAATGAACACACATTTAAGTAATCGTCTAGGAGATTTTCTGGCTGCACTCCTCAACTCAAGAAATAAGGAGCAGCTGGGGACTCATCAAAAAAGATGCAGCAGAGCTTGTGCAATCCAGGCATAATCAAAACGCAATGGCTATAGGTCTCATTGGCATTCATAATGCCTTCGTTCAAAGAAGAGGAAACTTGCAGAACTGTAGGATGTGTTGCATCATCTACTTATAGCAGTAGAGCCTTAATCACATACAGAATAATATGGCTTATATGGAATAAACAAGCAAAACCTATGCACAATGTAATTATAATTAACAGCATATATGATGATGTAGAATACAAATTTCGATGAAGCTATGTGTAGTGTAATTAGTTCAGAGAAAATAAAAAGTTAAGTTTCTTTCTTTTAAGTTTCTTTAAAGGTTTAAGCTATGTTAAATAAAAGTATATAAAAAGGGTTTATATATCTAATTTACAGATTGTACACTTTATGTTTTTTAGTCTTTTGGCTGATGTTAAGGTCAGTCTTGTCTGGTCACAACTACTTAACCAGCATTTTGTCTTCCATTGTCCTTCTTGTAAACGGGTAGATAAATAACGATCTCACCGAATTTGGTGGAAGCTGCTGCACCTTAGTTTGCCATCGTTTCTCTGAATAACCACACCTAAGAAAACCTAGGAGATCTAGGAGTAATTTTTTTTTACTCAGAGGGCCAACTTTTGAGCATCCCAAGACTGGGGCGCTGAAAGTCTAATAACTAGACTGGTTATTACGCTGCACTGCTTGAGTGCTTTGATCAGCACCCCGAGACAAAAAACCATCATCTGTTTGTTGAAAGTTCAATGATTAATGAATGAATGTTTTTGGTAAAATGTTTGATTTATGCTCAATTTTGAAGCGTGGTCTGGGCTATGTTATTCCACTCCACAATGCAAGAGGAACAATCGCGAGCTAGCTGTGTGTCTAGATACGGTGGAGGCGGTGAGGAAGTGCAGGCAAGTTTGTCCTACAATTGAGGGACAGGAGGGCAAAAAAGAGCGGAGATCCAGGTGGAAAAAGGGTCCAAGCGTTCTCATGCACCCCGCTCTTCTAGCTGGTCCAACTTCACAAGTCGTTTTCCGCAATGGCGGTCATACTACTGGACTATGCACAGAACAGATAAATAGATGGATGTGCCATAATTTTCTCTGACTGCTGACCAGTCCTCATTATTTTGGGGTAAAAGTAAAAAAAAAAAAAAAACACATATTGTTTAGAACTGTTAGAGTTGAACATTCAACTGAGGTATCATTAATTGTGCTCCAACCGTTTTATCTGCAAATATTTTTTTTATATGCTTTTATCCTGGTTTAATCTTTCCTTTCTTTCACTTTGCTTTTACATTCCTTCTATTTTAATGTTGAATTTATGTAAAGCACTTTGAATTGTCTTTTTACTGAACTGTGCTATACAAATAATCTTGCCTTACCTGACCCAGTTTACATTGCTGTAATATACTTTAGTGTCATGCATTGGACTTAGATACAATCCAAATTAAATGCCTGGCTTTTATCAGAGGGAAATCATTGGGATTACCATCTGTACCTAATAACCAAAACCCCCTTAAAATAAAAACCCCTGCTGCACAGCATGTCTTTAAAATCATCAGTTCATATAATAATCCAAACCTAGAAAGAGTGGCTTCTTCATGTTTCCCAGTGGAATACTGTCCTGTCTGCAGAACACAACATCACACAATCCAATGGTTTTATAGAGATTTTAAAGGGGTGAGTAAATCAGAACAGAAGCTATTAAATGCATTTCGCCTCTTCAGGAGTTCCAAGCTGTAGGCAAAGGTTCGATTAAGTGAGTAACACCCATAAAAAAGCAAGTTCACTAAATAAAACTAATGAAAATGTCTTCTTACTTTACTTATCAAAATAGGGAACCAAGCGCCTGTCATTAAGCTTTATGTAATCTGTATATACATATATATAAGAAACTGTGTCCAAATCTTTGGTCTGTACTATATATATATATATATATATATATATATATATATATATATATATATATATATATATATATATATATATATATATATATATATATATATATATATATATATATATATATATTATAGAAGTCAGCCTTCTGCTCTAAAATTTTTCTTTTTTTAAATAACACTTAGTTCATACTGGGAAAGGCCATTCTGATCCATTTATTGTTAAAATAGAAACTCCTTGAGCAGACCGTCTGTGGGAGACCATTTACTTATATTTGTAGTACCATTTTAAAAGAAACCTCAGCATTTGTAAGGATCTCAATTGTAACCTGACCACAGGGAAAAAGAAAGAAGTAGATGCCTCCCTTGCAATGATACAGAGAAGCTATAAAAACTGATTTGGATATCCACATTCTAGGAACAGCTAGAATATAGGGACGAATATGTTTTGACTCTAGAGGTGGTGATATTTTATATTTCTAGCTTATCTAACACACATTAACCTCACATATGTCACATTTTGCTGAATAATACTGTACTTATCCATCAGAGTCAAACCAAGGACGCTAATGTGTTAGCGAAGTTTACATTTACTGTAGATCTAACAACATGTGGGAAATGTGAAGCTCAACTCTGCTTTGACACATGAAATAAAACATGCTACACAAATCAGTTTTACAAAAGAAAAAACAAAAAAAAAAAATTTAAAATATGTCTTAAATGGACCCTGTCAGTAAGGAGTCTTACTAACTTGATTTCCTTGAAAGTGGAATCATGTGGTAATCATATCCTACAACCCATAACTTTGTACCCGATATTTTCTTATAGAACGATGATATCAGATAATGCTTTAAGGTATAGTTCATGTTTTGGGACTTGAAATTGCGTGAAGCAGTTTAGGCCTGTAGCTGAGATGTATCAGTATTCCTACCATTGTAGGTACCACATCTGCTCGGGCGGTCAGATCTGCTCAGGGCACTGCCCCTTATTATGACGTCAATATATGACAACTGCACTCGGACAAACTGTATTGCACCCGTTTCTTAAGGACCGAATCTCTTTTGGAGTCTCAAAATATTATTATCTGGACTTGCTATTATTTCACGTATCATTCGCGATCTAAAGTAGCCGAAAGTAGAAAACAATCATCCTGAGTCTTGAAGGTAAGTACTGCCTTCTAAGACTGAGCTCTGCAATTTAACAAGGTGACAAAAACGTCTCAGCTTATTTTATTCTTTTTATTAAGATCTGAGGCATCTGCGGACTCGTCCCCGCGGCTCCCGGTGGCTCCGGCATTTCATTGGCTGAAGGACTTCCTCGGGGCTGTCTCTCCTCCTCCCTTGGTGGGGATCGGATTTCCTTGGCTGGCCCCTCCTTGGTGCCTTCGCTCTTGGGGTCCCGTTGGGCGTCTGGGCGTCAGTGCTCTGGGAGGGCGCCTTTTCGGCTCTCCACAACCACTATTGAGCATTTGTACTTTACATGCACAAGTGCACTTTCACAAACAACTACAGGTGCTTGGTTCCAGGTACTCAGAGATTCACTTTCATACAGAAAGTCCATATTCTTATCTTCAGGTAACACAGAGTACATGTCAGATTAAATCATACTACTTCAGCGATAGTATCTAGGTGTTACTTTATTGTATGTCTCGTACCATGTCTGTTGGTGGTGCTGTTCTTTTTACATCTCTTTGCAGGTGATGAAGCAGACTGAAAATGTTTTATCATTATCTCCCTTTTATCTCTTTCTTTCATATTTTCTCCTTTTTTTCTGTTTTTCCTCTTCTGTTCCACTTACATTGCAGTGTCCATATAATCTGTATAACTCCCTGCATTTCTAGTCGCCATCTGGAAGATAAAGGTGAAAGCAGCAGACAAACAAAAAAAAAAAAACAACAAGGAGAAACCAAAACCCAGTTCCCAGCACTCTGGTCCTTCCAAAAAATAGGAAAAGTAGGCAAATTAATTCCCCTTAAGATCCCTATTAATGCTGGTTTATGCTCAGAAACCAGGTCATCTGCATGTGTGTCGCAGTTAATGCAGATATGCCCCTTTCACATACACTTTGGTGCACCTCAATCTACATCCGCTCTACACTTTGCGTATTTCCTGTTTGGTACCTTACCGGCTTGTTTGGTTTGTTCGACTGCCATCGTGGAAAACGAAGATGGACCAGCTAGAAGAGTGAGGTGGGTGAGTATAACCAGCCCTTTACCCAGGTAAAACAAATTCAGGTGCTTTAAATCCCAGGGCTTTATGTAGAAAAGTTGCTAATTTATATTGAGACAAAGGAACATCATCAGACAGTGGGTGGGATAATATTTTTTAGCTATAACAGTGTGGAAAAATATGTTTAGTTAGTGAGCATACTGCCACATTTGAACATGTCATTGTGGCCATGGACATTCAACAGACTTTACTTTCTATAAGGGTAGATGCAAAACAATTAACCACATGCTATAAAATTTGCTTATTTTCAGGCTGTATGATGACTGAAGAGTAAAATAGACCAGAGCCATAGTTTTAAATTGATTTTCATGGTGAGGCAGGTGTAAAAAAAAAAGGGGCATGAGGAGGAAGAGGGGCAGAGATAGATTTCAGTCCTTAGTCCTCAGTCCTCAGTGCATTGTTGACTCTGGTTAGATGACCCATGAGAGATGAAGGATATGAAGGGAGGGTCACAGAGGGAAGATGTGACAGCGAGAGACATAGCAACACATTTGATGTGGACCCCAGGTGTTATGTTTGGTTGTACTCACGGTGACGAATAACCTGTGGGCCACTGCAGTGCAGGTATTCTATGAACTCACATACAAGCCTCTGCAGCAGAGATGACACATAGGGTATGTGTGCACAAAGTGCATCACCACCAAGTGAAGGATTCCCAGCAACAAATACAGATTCAATGTCAAACATAAAGAAACTCACTGATTAAAAAATAAAGTCTCTCACAATTAACTTTTATTTAATGATGACTGCAAAAACAGTCTCTAATAGAGAACTATAATGACATTTTTTTTTAATAATGGTGTTTTAACATAGTACAGTAAAGGGAAGCCAAGACAGTCAGACATTCAATGCTACTGTTCAGTCCATTGGCTGAAATGCAAGTGAAAGATCACTACCTAATCAGAAGGTGCAGGGATGCAAATGTCTTATCCACTGGTGTTAACATAAAAAGGTTGAGCTCAGGGACAATAGAAAAACCCAGCTCAGCCCACCACTCTAGAGTAGAAGAGAGTACAATGTCACTTAAGAATCAGGGTATCAGAGCCTAGGCTGTGCATTAGGTGGAACTGGCTATTACTATGCCTGATCTCTACTCCTGCACAGGTTCACACTTCTTCCCCTTGTGAGTTAATCATCCAAACCCCTAAGTCAGTTTAAGCATGCAGGGATCAGGCAGCTTTAATGTCATACCATCTTTGTACCAGTCCCTCATGGTTCCACCAGCAGTTGGTGGGCCCCCCGGAGGTGCTAAAGGCAGGGTAATCTGCAAGTATATGTGCCTTGTTTGATTTGTCATCATAATCAACTCCACTTGTCTGACATTTTACCCAGAGCTTTTTTAACATGGGAGACCCTACAGGGGGTATTTAGTAATTAGACCTGAAGGACATTGCCCCTTTTGTCATTCCAGCACTCCGAACCCTCAAGCACATGAAGCTTATTTTTCAAAAAGGGGCACAAAGTAAACTGAATACTTACAATTATACTCTAAATAGTTATGATGCACCTTTAAGTTACAGCTCAATAACCACGTATTGAGATGTAAGAAAAGAAATCATACTTACAATGTTTTAAGACTATATTTCAAAGAGCTAAAGAAGAAAAAACTAAAAACTCTAAAATGTATGAAAACTACACAGTACTAAAAGGTGAAACACACACCCCTAACTAATGTGAGATGAAGCAAAGCATCCCAATGAAGACAAGTGCAATTACTTCATTTATTGAAATGATGGTTAATGGTTAATATTCTTCTTTTTTAGGCAGCATACTATTTCACTGGGTTGGCAATATAATTCAAAAGATAAAGCAGCACGGTACAACAACTGTGGCCAAACTTAGTCATTAGATTCTATATAGAGGGTATGTTGCGATGCAGCTCTTTTACAGAGGCATACTATTGTTTTCCATCTAGATAGTTCATTGTGTTTGTTTGAAAGAAGGAATTCCTCTTTTTTTTTCTTCTTTCAGAAGTCTATGCACAGCTGTTGTATTGCGAGACAGTTATTCATAAAACTGTCCAGAAAATGGTGACAAGGAAGAGAATCTAAGACACTCTGTATGACAGCGGCATCATTAGAAAGGCAGCACAAAAAGAGGCCATAAAATGCACTGCTGTGAAACTATTAAAGCCCCGGAAATATGATGGCGAGACACACAAGGGGAGGATTGGCCATTTTGAGGAAGCAATAATGTCAGAAAGAAGAAAGAAAGAAAGAAAGAAAGAAAGAAAGAAAGAAAGAAAGAAAGAAAGAAAGAAAGAAAGAAAGAAAGAAAGAAAGAAAGAAAGAAAGAAAGAAAGAAAGTTTTTTTTTTAACACCACATTTATTTTTCAATAACAATACATTTTAACCTAGCTCAATACATTCTTTCACACAAATATTGAACTGAAAACTAGCTCCTCATCAACCACAAAACACACGACATTATTAAAACACCACAACAATACAAAATCAATTAAGTTGTTCATCATTGAAAAAAACATAAATTCTGCTTTTACTCTTCAAAATAAATATCTTATCCACTCTTTCCCCCTGACCACCATTGACTTTATTTTTCCTATCAACATAGATGGATAATTTTGCTTGTCCAATGAGAAAATTTAACAAATTCCACTTGCTCGACTCCTTTTTAGTGTAACCAGCACCAAAAATAAAAGCTATTTCAGACCAATAAACACCACATTTTTTAAAAACATTCTCTAATAACATAAACAATGGTGAGAGTGTCTTACACTCGAGAAACATGTGAAAAACGGTTTCTATCTCTTCACAAAAAGGACATAATTCACTCATATCTTTCCTGAATTTAACTACAAAACTGTTTACACCTATAGCACCGTGCAAAAAATCCTCCACTGAAGGTCTCCCACCCTCTTACTCAAGGGGGCCTTATAAAAAAACTCTCCAGATTGGTTTCCGACTATCTCCGACTTTAAACTTGACTCTCCAAACCGTATCAGATCTTCCACTTAAATGTTTCTTTTTCAACCCTTGAACAACTAAATTATGCAAACATTTTCCATTCAACATACAGAAATTAAAGTCTCCTTGAGTGATCAAAAGAGGACCCGTTAAATCCGAGAAATCAATGTTCAGTCCCAATTCTGGAAACGGATCTGTAGAATTAGGGAAGTCTTCTCCATTACTCAAGTCCTCCAGAAACTGTTTTTCACCCAGCGTCAGCTTTCCAAGCCACTGGTCCAAAATAGTTCTCATAACTCGGATCGACTTTAAACCAAGCAGTAAAGCCGTCGCTTCTGTGTTTTTAAGTCCTGGTCCAGCCGTCTTCACAATGTGTCCAAATTTTAAAACTTTATTCTGAAGCAGTCTTCTTGACACTCCGACTCCATCTTCTAGCGCCAAACGAGCTTCGAAAATTAAAGGTTCCTCTAGAAGCCAAAACAAGGATGCAGTTGGTTCAAGTCTTTTCCATTCAAAAACTGTCCAAGCTCTAAACAAACTTTTATAAAACATTGGCATTTCATACAGAAATAATGACTTACAATTTAACAAAAACAGAGAAGCATCTAAACCAAAGCTTCCAATTCTCCCAGAATAATACTTGTTATTGGCTTCCACAAAACATCCTCCTCCCTTCCCATTAGATATTTTTGAATAAACTGTAACCTGAACGCAGCAGTTCTGCTTTCCAGGTGAACTAAACCTTGTCCACCCTCCTTCTTAGGTAAGAAAAGCACGGCTTGGGGCACCCAATGTTTATCATCCCAAAAAAACTTAATCATACAAGACTGTATTTTGTTCAGTAATCCAGCAGGCGGTTCTAAACAAGCTAACTTGTGCCACAATAAGGAAGCAATTAAATTATTTAAAATTACCACTCTTCCTCTATAAGAAATCTGCCGTAGCAGCCATCTCCATTTTGCTAACCTTTCTTCCACTTTTTCCATCACTCCCTCCCAGTTCATTTTTTCTGTATCTTCATCCCCCAAATGTACCCCAAGGTACTTCAAACCCCCTCTTCTCCATTTTAAACCACCTGGAAGTCGAGGAAGCCCACTAAGCCAGCTTCCTATTGCTAGAGCCTCATTTTTAGCCCAGTTGACACGAGCAGCGGACAACTTACAAAATGATTCAACAAGTCTACTTAAACTATTTACTTCTTCTTGATTTTTAACCATGATAATGACATCATCAGCATACGCTGATAAAGTAAAAGACACATTACAACTAGGAAACACCAGCCCCTCAATGTTTAACCTAATTTTTCTTAACAGTGGTTCAATAGACAGAGCATATAACATTCCAGACAAGGAACAACCTTGTCGAATACCTCTTGTGACTTTAAAAGGCTTACATAAGCAACCATTAATTTTCAGTACACTCTCAATGTTTTCGTATAAAACCATAATCTTGGCAATAAAACCGAAGTCGAGACCGAACCTTTCCAACACTTTCCATAGGTATCGATGCTCGACTCTGTCAAAAGCCTTTTCCTGGTCTAAAGAAACTAAACCAGCATTATATCCCAAAAAACTGGAGACGTCCAAAATATCCCTAACAAGGGAAATGTTATCAAACATTGATCTGACAGGGACACAGTAAGTTTGTGTTTGATGAACCACCTGATCCATCACCTTCTTCAGTCTGTTTGCCAGCACCTTTGACAACAATTTATAGTCCGTACACAACAGAGAAACAGGTCGCCAGTTTTTAATCTCCTGAAGATCACCTTTCTTTGGTAGCAGTGTAAGAACTGCTCTCCTGCAGCTCTGAGGTAAAGAACCTACAGCAAAACTCTCTTCAAAGACCTCCAAAAGGTCGATACAGAGGACAGACCAGAACGCTCTGTAGAATTCACTGGGAAGTCCATCGATGCCTGGTGCTTTCCCTCCTTCCATACTTCGCAGGGCAGCATGAATCTCCTCCAGCGTCATGGGTTCTCCCAACTCCTTAGAAACATCTTCAGAGACCCTTGGGAGATCACTGCAAAAGTCATTGAAATTATCGTCGTCTTCAACGTATTCAGAGCTGTAGAGATCCGCATAGAACTCTGCAGCTCTCTTCCTGATGTCACCATCAGTAGTCAGAAGAACATCCTCAGACGATTTCAGTCCATGCATAAACTTACACTTTGTCGGTGCGTCCATTAAGGCGACTTTCTGAAATCTGCATCGAACCATTGCTCCTTGGGTTCTCGAGCCTAGCAAATCAGCCAAAGCGGCCTTTTTCAAATTGAGGTTCTCCAAATCACCTCGATTTCCTGTGGAGTGTGCAGAAACCTGCAACTCCACTATCTCAATCTCCAGATCTCTAATAGACTTGGTTAAATTCGACGAAACATTGACTGTGTACTGTTGACACAATTCTTTCATTTCAATTTTCCCCCGATCCCACCACTGTCTTAAAGATGCAGTCATTTTTAAAATGAAGTCATATTTTCTAGTTTTATGCATTTTCCAAAAAGAGACAAACACATCATTAAAATTTGCATCTAACAACAAAGCAGTGTTAAAATGCCAATACGCTGATTTATGTTTAATGTTGGCAATAAATGCATTGCAGGAAACCAAAGCATGGTCTGAAAAGCTTACAGGATGGATACTACAGTTTTGAAAAATTCCAAAATTATGTCTAAAACTATATATCCTGTCTAACCTAGCTGCAGAAAAAGAAGCATCTGTGTTTCTAGTCCATGTATACTGTATTTCATGAACATGCATTTCTCTCCAAATATCAACCAATGAAAATAAATCAACCAAATGCTTTAAAAATATTGTTGAGGCTGGATGAGGCTCAAAATGATTCCTGTCCAACTGATCGTTCTCTGTACAGTTAAAATCCCCACCCAAAAAAAGAAAATCATCCGTATCACACTTAGACAATACATCTTCAATTTCATGTAACAAATTAATTCTCCCCACTCTTGTATTGGGGGCATAAACATTTACAAAAACAATATTAAAACACTCATATTTTGCTTTCACCACCATTAATCTACCCTTGACTACTTCCTCAAAATGATAAGACACTGGAAGATAATTCATCGAAAACAAAATTGCAACTCCCCCACTGGCTTGGTTTAAATGGCTCAAAATAATTTCTCCTCCCCACTCCCTCCTCCAATCTATTTCATTTAAAGAGTCACTATGTGTTTCTTGTACCATTACACATTTATATGTTTTAAATTCATTAACTCAAAAACACTAATTCTCTTCTTGACATCTCTGGCTCCATTTAAATTTAATGTGGAAACTCTGAAATGACTCATTTTTGCCAAAGATGAAAGAAAAAACATTAAGAGATAACACAGACATTTAAACCTCAGATTCATCATTGTTGTTGAATTCTTGCTTGATTTTTCCAATCAATTTTTTTAACCGGTAGACTTCTTTATCATTATATCCTCCTTTTCCCTTGTTTTTCAACTGAGATCCCACATACATGAAGAAAAGTTTCTTGTCAGGAAAAAAATCCTCTACTTTCACATTCTTCATATTCTTAGTTACTTTTATAAACTTTTTAACATCTAACACACCATAACCTTTCTTTCGTTGAGCTGGTGTTAGGGATCTGCTAAATGAGGCTAAACTGTCTTCTGTCCAGCCTTCATCTTCACCGTCCCCCTCCTCTTCCTCATCCAAATTACTTTCTGATTCCAGAATTTTTTCTGAACATTCCAATTCTGTATCTCTGTCATCATTTTCAATTTGAGAAACAATAGAGCCTTCAGAAAATGTCCTTTTCTTGGCAAGTTCCCAACCATCTTCCTCCATGCTCTGACTAGAACCCTCAATCTCAGTGTCTGTTTTCTCAAGAGGAGACTTTAGCAAACTCTGACTCTGTCCCTCCTCACTGCTGTTTTCTTGCTTTTCTTGTGAATCATTTACCATTTGACTTTCCAAGGTCTGTTCTCCATCCTCTAACACATATATCTCCTGCACTTCCCTTTCGCTGCGGACATTTTTCTCAGATATTTGCCCTTCTTTTTTTTTTGGACTCCGCATTCCTCAAATCTGAATCTTCAGTTTGATTCGTCAAATGTTTGCCTTCTTTATTCTCATTTTGAGAATCATCAGGAGAAGAGTTTTTTCCCGGACACGCTCGAACTAAGTGACCAATTTCACCACAACCGAAACACACCAGAGTACCAGAGTTTACGTAAATGGCGTAATCAAAACCATCTACTCGCACATTGAAAACAAAATTCAGATCTTCATCCTTTTTATTCAAGATCATAAGAACCTGTCTCCTGTGTGAAACGACGTGTTTTAACTGCAGTGATTTGCAACCTGATGGTAATTTCCTGATCGCGGAAAAAATTTTCCCATGACGCAACAACTCTCTCACTAACAAATCATCACTAATGAAGGGAGGAATATTCGCAATCGAGACTTTTTTAGCTGGATTACTCAATGGAGAAACAGACAAAAAAACGTCATTGACAACAATGCCTTTTTCGATCACTTTGTTTGCCTTCTCCACGCTGTCAACAAAAATAACCACAGCGCTGTTCATCCGAGCAGCGGATTTAATGCTGCTACAGCCTACAACTTCTCCCACCGCTAAACTACATTCCTCCACTGTCAGAGTGGGACTATTGGGTATGATCTTCAACCCATGTTGTCTCGTTAATTTGGTGAAATTCATTTCTGGCATTTTGAGCCAAAAAGGCCAAAAATGCCGGAACAACCCACAAAAAAAATTAATCAAATACACTCAATCTCACTCCACAACCACAGTATTTAAAGAACAATACCCATACAACTACCAAAAGAGGTGAAAAAAGCAAAGTTAGAAGTTCTCAATCACTCACTCCACTCACCACACGCTCCTCCACCAACCCCCAGCATGCAGTGCGAAAGAAAGAAAGAAAGAAAGAAAGAAAGAAAGAAAGAAAGAAAGAAAGAAAGAAAGAAACCTCCACAATCGATTTTTTTTCTTTATCTAAATGATACATTTTCAGATGCATTATATTCTAAAATTACTCTTGTTCTAACAGTACTCATGAAGAGCTTTACACAGTTAGGGTTTTGCTAATCATCAAGGTTATATTTTCTGCTCAAATAAATTGCCATTTTAGCTTGACCAAGGAAAAGATAAGTCCTTTTTCTTTCTTTTTTCATATTAAAATCCCAAAATAAAAAAGATTGCTTTGTAAACTTTCTCCAAATAATTACTCAATGTCACTAAGCAGTGTGAATAAATCCCTCATTTGAAACCATTGTACAAAACAATAAAATAGTATTTTCTTTTAGCAAACGAAAAGGACATATATCTTAAATGACAGAATTTATGATATATGCAACTTTAAATATATCATTTAACTTCACCTTGTTTAAAGCCTTAACACATCTCTTATGTACCTTGTTTTTGTTCACAGAAGACACCATTGGTGTCCGTAGACTTTTCTCCTTTTCCAAAAAGGAACCCTCAGCTCTGGCATGATGTACAATTTAAAAGAAAGGCATGTTTTATTGGGTGTTAAAAACACTGAGCCATCCATATATCAGCCTTTTATTGTCTTCAGATAACACTTGCAATCCTCCAGTCTTCCTGCGGAGGAGGCAGCATCTTTTATCTCACCACCAGGTTTAAGTAAATGTCTTTAAGCAGTAACTCCCTTTTCCATCAAAAGTTCTGAAATCATTGCCATATCCCAGGAGGAACATAAAACAAGATCCTTTGAGGAAAGATTCCAGTAAAAACCAGTGCAAAGAATTAGATTTCCTTGTACCTTCTGCCCCTTGTTAACATTTTCAGAAATTTAAAGTTCTATTTAATTTTTTTATGTGGCCACACAGCTCTATTTATCTGGTAAGCTTAACTCCAATCTCTCTCCCTCATCCATGTACCCCCTGCCTTGCTAAGACTGAAGACTGGTTAACTTTCTGAAGCTAAAATGTAACAAAGCAGAAAGGAAGCAAATCGGGTTTTATGCAAGACTGACAATTTGTTTCTCTCAATTGAAAGTTCTATCCCTCTCCTAAGGTAAAGACTTTGGATGTCATCTTTAATAGCACTTTCTCATTCACCTCCCACATCAATAACATTACCTGAACAGGTAATGTTATTGTAAACAAAACAACAAAACATTCACCTTATTGGTCCCTCTCTTTACCTATGCTCTGCTTCTGCTGTTACTATCCATAGCCTTGTCTCTTTCCATACTGATTTCAGCAACACTCACTTTTCTGGTCCTCTTCAGAAATCCTATAATGAGTGTCATTTGATACAGTATTCAGAGGCTTGTTTAATTACTTAAATCCCATCCCTTCATCACATCAACCCAGTCATTCTTAGTGACTCCCTCTCAATTTCAGAATTCAGTTTAAAAAGGTCACTCATAATCTTGCTCCCTAATACCTCTCAGATGTCCTTTAGATCACTGAACACACCTGAATCCTTGGATTTTTTTAAATTCACGCCCAACTAGTGTTTGCAATTCATATACTTTACCTGTTCCCTGTTTAAATCAAGGCTAAAAACTGTACAATGTGTTCAAAATGCAAGTTTAAGAAAATGAATCTGTTCAATACGGTAGTGTATTGGAATTAGTGCCCATATCCAGAGCCTAAAGAACTAATATGTCAAGACTGAAGTGTATGGTTAGATTCAGCTTTCTTTTTACAGTTTTTTGGCTTTTCTTTAAAGCAAAAACTGAACCAGTAAAGATGTTGGATTTATCCGAGCTGTAACATTCCTTTACAGCTCTGCCTATCACGACGCCTCATACTCGTAAGTGACAGATATCTACTTAAGGCTGGACTTTGTGATAGGTTTATTTTAATTAATTGGCATTGAATCTAGCCTTCCTCAATGCGGTTCTTTGAAAATGGCAGAGGGTTGTAAGAGAAAAAGGGTCTATAAAGTGTATGAGAAGAAGAGAAAGGCCTAAGAAGGGAGAAACAAGACCAGAGGGTTTTTGGGAGATTCCTTCACACAATGGCCAACCCAGTCTCATGGGAAAATGTACCTCCACTACGTTGGTCCACACTGCAAAACGTAGTGGAGGTACATTAATGGCCATTTTTTTGTGGTACTGTTACATTTCTTCTGCCTATACGCTTTCTCTTGTTTTACTTCCTAGTCATGTGACTTTCAAGATTCCAGCTGGGAGAAGAAAAAAATATATATATATGGCCGACATTCGCTCATTTTGTGGAAAGATTAATAACTTGAGTTTGTTTTTGCATTAAAATGAGTTTTGATTACATTTACACATAAATATAAAAGATATTTATAGATTAAGGAAAGCATTATTTATTTATCTTCAGAATACAAAATAAAAAAATAGAATTTAACAGATCTTAAACAATGTTGCTATACACTCATGAACAGTAGGTGGCGGTATGCACACCCCTTCCCTAGAGCCCGGGGGGACCGAAAACATTTTGAATGGAAATCAATGGGGAGAAATTAATAAACTTCTGGTCCCAGTCGCTCTCTGTCATTGATTCCAGATATGCTGGTTGTGTATTTAAATTGTTTTGTTTTTTTTTGAGTTCCTCTTTGGTCAAAATCTGGTCAAAACCCATCAATGAGATCCCACCAAACAGGAAGTTAAATGCACAAAGGATCTGGTAGATTTCCAAATAAGAATTTCCCATGAGACTGGGTTGCAATGGCGTACACTGAAAGCACAGGTCGGGCTTCCCACTGATGCCACGGTTGTGAAGTTTCTACTCGACAGGTTAAGTTTGGCATGCTATTTGGAGAAATCCATTTCACATCACTGCTGGTCAAAAGCTATACCTCTTTCCAGGGAAGATAAATGTATTTATTTTGTAATTTGCATTGTTAGTAGTTATTCTGTGGCCACAGATCTTTATGTTTAATAGGCGTACCCTCTTTAGGGGCGACAGTGGCGTTGGATGTAGGAGTTTGCCCTGAAATCGAAGGGTTGACGGTTCAAGCCCCGACTCCGACTTTCAGTGTTGTTGTGTCCTTGGGCAAGACACTTCACCTGCATTGTCTACTGGTGGTGGTCAGAGGGCCTGGTGGCGCCAGTGTACGGCAGCCTCGCTTCTGTCAGTGAGCCCCAGGGCAGCTGTGGCTACAATGTGGCTTGCCACTATCAGTGTGTGAGTGTGTGTGTGAATGGGTGAATGAATGTAGTGTAAAGCGCCTTGGTCAAGTCTCCTAACTTGAATAAAGGCGCTATATAAGTACATGCCATTTGCAAAAATCCTACACTATTTCTTTAAAATTTTGTGAAATTTACTGAATAGAAGTACTTTGTCAAGATTCTCAACGCTACAACAAAATTACAATTTAGAAAAAGAAAAATATATAAAACTGAAAGAATAAACTTTATAACCCAGTGATAAAGTTTGAATAATCTCTCAAAAATACTCAAAAAATATGCCAAGCAGATCCTCAATTTGAAAGCTCCATGAGGCCTTGCTGCTTGTCATAGAAATCAAAACAGATTATAATGAGAAAAAAGATCTGGAGAAAGAACTGACTAAAAGTATCTCTAATATAAGAGGACTGTAAGCTGGTGGGTAACCTGAAAAACTAGAGTAATAATGTGTGGAACTCAGATTTGTTCTACACATCACTCATCTGGGAATCCTCTGATCAAATCTATTCTGGCAAAGGAGTGAGTTTCAGCAGAATCATTCAAGCTGATTAGGGAAAGCGTCAACTAATGCCTGCATACCAAAGTATAACCTGCCCTAAAATCAATACTTTATAATGATGTCAGAAAGAAAATTAAGCTGACTTAAAATTAACCGTGACTAGTTCAGGAAAAATCAGAAAGTGGGAAACAAATTATACTAAATTAATATCCTAAATACTCCAGTAAAAATAAATTTCTCATAAAAAAACTCCAACATAAACTGTATATTTATTCTAGATATTTTACAAAGTTCTTATAGAGGATGGGAAGTGCTGTGATCCAATGAATAAGTAACTAATCATATTCCTGCAATGAAGCACACCAAGAATTAATTTAAACTTTCACTCATCCATCAAAGTCAAAAGGGGGTATTATAGCAATCTACCTTAGAAACCTTTACATCCGATTGTCTGCTTCTTACCGAGAAAGACAGGACAACATCTTCCTGGTTTTCTTTGACTCTGAAGTCAGCATTTTCATTGGAAAAGTCTTAAATACTTTTCCAAAACAGGTTTCTATTTATTAACAGTATAGTGGGTAACATATTCCAACACCTGTATATATATAGTTTTATCTCTAAAAAGTGACTATATTTTCAGTGGGCAGGGCTAATTAAGATTCTGCTGAAGTCTGTGGCAGGTCTCGCCATCCTAGACAACACCAAGTTCTCCTGTAAGATTATTAGATATATTTCAGACTGAACCAGGTATATAAAGGCTAGAGTTGGTCACCCAGTGTGCTATACAAAAAAAATGCAACATCTTTCTGAAAATCTTTTCAACTTTTTCAGAGAAAATCTTTATTTATTTATTTATTTTTTAAGATTGTATTTCTTTAAACATAAACCAGGGGCGAGTGTAAACACAGTCTTGACTTTACAGTAAAAGAATACCAGAAGAAAAGTTCCAGAAGAACATATTAAGCTTAAAATAATTGGGGAATAAAACAAAACAATAAAAAAATAAAATAAAAAAACTTTTGCGTGAAGTGTGTTGTGCCAACTCTCAATAAAAACAAGGTCTCTTGACCTTCAGTTCCTACGACCCCATTTTCCCAGCTCTATTGACTTAATAATCAACAGAGCTGTGAATAATCTGTCGTCTTGGCGTTTATGATTAGCAGTTTCATTTACTCCGCTTCATTTGTCTAATTGGCCCAGCGGCTCATTAACGCTTATTGTTTCCACCTGGTTCCCTCCGCTATTTGCAAGGTTCCTTTGCCTAAAATCTGCGCCAGATTATTTGAGCTGTTGTGTGAGATTAGCTCTAGTTTAAAGCAAGTGTTCTGTGATTCTGATTCTGATCCATTTTCTGCCTCTGGATATTCAAGTTTTGGCCTTGTCCTTGTCTGCTCGGTCAGTTTTATTTTTACACTGAATTCCTGGATTCTGCTGGTTTACCAAACTTGTACTGGGTTACTGACTGTGTTAAACAAGATCAAACTAAGTTGTATGTTTAAACAAAGAATAAAACCTTTAAAAGTTATATTAACCGAAATAAATGTTTTCCTTCCACAAATCAAGTTGCTTAGGCCAATAAATATGACTGAACTTCTTGTTTTGGTGTGTTTCAAAGTCCATTTCTGACTTCTCTCTGATGTTAATAGACATTAATCATGAAAAAAAAGTACAAATTTTTTTGTTTTTATTTCTTTTTGTTTTTCTTTTAAGGGAAATGTTCTAAAACACTAGACAACGCTATACGATTTGGATGAAGGTAGAAGTCTTAAGTTTGCTTTAGACATATCAGTTTGTGTGCAAAAAAAAGTAAAAAAATGTAACACCTTACTCAGCTCGAATTTAGCCTGAAATGATATTTCTTTTAGCAGCATGATTTATATGGAGAGCATCTGAAAACACAGATCATCTTAACAACTCTATGGTCATAGATCATGCATGTGGGTATTGCTTAGAAATCCTAGGAGCACAATCTCTTGACTAAAACAGTACCTTAGCTCAATATAATGTCACTATGAAGGCTAGAAGCATTAGTTTAGGCCCAAGCATTAAAATATGAATTACAAATGGTTCCTAGTATGTAAAATGGCAAAGTGGTTCATATTACTGAAACAAGATATAGCCTACAGGTAGACACATTTAACCAAGCTTAGTGATAAATTAGAGGCTGCAATTTTAGTTAAAAGCATTGTATTAAATCTATATAAGCAACAAAAGAATTGTATACTAAGTTTGATGGAAGTCAGAAGATCCAGTGGTGCCAGTCTATGGCAGCCTTGCCATACACTGAGGAGAAAATTAAGGCTGTTCTGGACTGGCCCACACCTGAGACCCGAAAGCAGCTCCAACGTTTTCTGGGTTTTGCTAACTTTTACTACAGGTTCATGCGCAACTACAGCCAAACTGCTCTTCCTCTGACTGCCCTTACTTCCACCAAGGTTTCTTTTGTTTGGTCCCCAGAGGAGGAGGCAGCCTTTGTCCGTCTAAAAAGACTCTTTGCTAATGCTCCTGTTCTCATCCAGCCAGATCTCTCCAGACAGTTTGTGGTGGAGGTTGATGCCTCAGATTCTGGAGTTGGAGCCGTTCTCTCCCAAGTTTCCGGTGGTGATCGTGAGCTTTTAGCAATAAAGCTGGCTCTGGAGGAATGGAGACGCTGGCTAGAGGGAGCTGCTCATCCAGTTCAGGTTTGGACAAATCACAAGAACCTCTCTATTTCCTGCCGCCCTGGCTCTCGGAATGTAAAACCAGATGCCCTTTCAATGAAGTTTTCCCCCGGATGAATCTGAAGAGTCAGCTGCTGCCATCCTGCCACCTAGCTGCTTAGTTGCCACAGTAACCTGGGAGATTGAGGATCTCATTAAGCAGGCCCAACAGTCTGAACCTGACCCCGGTACCAGACCTCCCAACAGAATTTATGTTCCTTCCTCCATTCGAGCTCGTGTAATTAACTGGCTTTACACCTCTAAGTTTTCTGCCCATCCAGGAATCAACCGAACCGTGGCCAACATCAGTCGAAGTTTTTGATGGCCCTCCTTATTGAAGGATGTTAAGGATATTGTCTTAGCCTGCCCCACCTGCGCTCGTAACAAGCCCTCTCATCAGCCCCTTACAGGACTGCTTCAACCCTTGCCCATTCCCAAGCGACCCTGGTCACACATTGCTATCAACTTCATCACAGGACTCCCCAGTTCTAAAAGTATTACCACCATCCTAACCATCATTGACCGTTTCTCCAAGGCCTGCCATCTTTTTCCTCTGAGAAAACTCCCTACAGCTCTGCAAACAGCCCAGCTTCTGGTCAAGCAAGTTTTTTTGTCTCCATGGAATCCCACAGGACATTCTGTCTGCAGTTCATCTCCCAGGTATGGAGAAGCTTTTGTTCGGCTCTTGGGGCCAAGGTCTCTCTCACTTCCAGTTACCACCCCCAATCCAATGGCCAGGTGGAGCGTATGAATCAAGAGTTGGAAGCCAGCCTCAGATGTCTCACTGCTACAGATCCCTCTGAGTGGAGTCAGTTTCTTCCGTGGGTAGAATACGCCCACAACTCAAACATCTACTCTGCAACTGGACTATCCCCTTTCGAGGCATTTATTGGGTACCAGCTGACCCTTTTTCCGGCTGAAGAGGCAGCCATCGCCGTACCCTCCATTCAGCACCACATCCGCCAAGCTTTTGCAGCTTAAGTTTTGTTGATTAAGCAAACCATGGGTCACCCATTGAGGGATTCCTTCATACATTGGTTTTTCAAACGGCACTAACCATTTTACAGAACATTGAGCAGATTAAGAAAAACTGATTATGGGATTTTTTTTCCCTCTGTTATTTTAAAATAACTTTTGAAAATAGCCAGAAATCTATTTTATTTTTTCCCATTTAGTCACAAACAATCCATTTAAAATGCAGCTGCCACCTTAGTGTTTTTAAATCTGCTAACAACAGCTCAGCTTCTGTTTCTACATTTGGGTCCTCTTCAAACCTTATACAATTTTTTAAATAATGGCTAGGGATTCCATGCAGGTATGACATACAGTCCATGAGAGAGAACTAAATCACAAATTCATTCAAACCTTTAGTAAAAAAAAATAAAAATAAATAAATTGTCACTGCTTAACAAATTTCTTAACAATAAGCCTAATGAAAATGTCTATTTTCTTAAGAAGTGAGATAAATTAGAATAATAATAAATGTCTTCTTAAAATCTGGCTGGACCTAAAAAAATTAGCCAAAGAACAATTTATACCAGAGGTGAAAAAAAAACAAACATGTAAAGCATTAAACACTTTACTTACCTTAGTTAAAAAGGACACCTATTACAACCAGTCGATAATCTTCACTAACCAAAGACAACACGGTGTTAAATCTTTAAATTGTGTTATACATTACAAGAGTTTTTCCCAATAAAAGTTAAAAATAAACCACTGGACATTGTTTTTTCGAAGTTTGAATACATTTTGCTTCCCATCCAGAAAACTTTCTTAATTCAAAAATGTCTGTAGCCTTGAGTTCCAGGCTTTAAAGAGTAGCCCAACAAAAGCCTTGTTATTGCTTAGAAAACAGGTGCATCCATTTGTAATGGTGAGTCGTTGAGGTCGTTGTCTGCCTGCAAATCAACCCAAAACTGGCCCATACCTCACTAAAGAGGAGTCGTTAGGGTCTTCGTTTGCCTGGCTAAACAGGCGCAATGTTTTGACCACCTGCATGGCGATGGGGATTGAGATGATATTGGGAAGGAATCTAACTTTAACGCTGCAGTATAGGTTATCGAGAGCTGAAACCTGAGTCCATCCCCTCTGTTTGAGGTTGGTTTTTCTCTCTTAACGTAAATGGCTTCCTTCCCGCCCCTTTCAAACCACCTATCTTCTTTGTCCAAAATGTGAATGTTTTGGTCCTCAAGCAAGTGTCCTTTTTCTTTAAGGTTTAGGAAGACAGCAGAGTCTTTTCCAGAGGAGGTAGACCGCCTGTGTTAAGCCATGCATCTGTGGAGAGGTCGTTTGGTTTCTCCAATATAAAGGTCAGAGCATTCCTCACTGCACTGAACTGCATAGACAACTCCACTCATATTAGATTTGGGGGTTTTGTCCTTAGGATGCAACAGCCTCTTTCTAAGGGTCTTTTTGGTTGAAATGTACTGGGATTTTGTGTTTGGAGAAAATCCTCTTTAGTTTTTCAGAGACTCCAGCAACATAAGGGATGGAGATGTTTTTGCGTCTAATCTTCTCACCATTACATTCTGCAGTATGTCTGTTGAATTTCCGTGCTTATTTGACTAAGGCCCATTTAGGGTATCCATAGGTTGGGAGAGCATCTTTGTTGTGTGTCTGTTCTTTTCCTTGCCCTCTGTTTTAGTAGGAACATCCTTGGCCTGGTGTTGTAAGCTTTTAATGACAGGAAGTTTGTGCTCCAGCGCATGGTGTGAGTCCAAAAGTTGGGTGAGCATGGAAGGAGATGGAAACCTCTTACCTAGTTACCCAGTCTAATTTTAAATCGTCAGTATAGTTGCTTCAATGAATAAAAAAAAAAAAAAAAAGCTTTTGCTGCTTCTCATCTGGGATAATTCTTGTGGTGAGAATCTTTACTGTTAATCTGCAACCACCCAGTTACATATCAAGCTGTCAGGTAGAGTAATGTTCATGGGTCATTGTTGATGTTTTGTTCTTGACTTTAGTGGTTTCTGTTCCCAAAGGTGTCTATGATCTAAAACAGATTGGAGCCTCGGGCTCTCTCTGCCTCTGGGAAGCAAATAATTCTCAAAAGGTCAAATAAGGCCTGAAAAAAACATTATACAGCAGTTTTACAACATCAGCAAATGGGCAAACACGTACTAATTCATGCCTTACAAATGCAAAGGCTTGCAGTGCTAAACTCCATTAGGCTCTCTGAACTATTTTGTCCATAAATTCACTTTCAAGCAGTGGGCCATTGAATTACCACTTACAAAATTTTAATGTGAATGGACTAAGAACATGATGATTTATTAAATGTAGAATATGGTCTAAAAGCCAATAAATGTTGCTTACCTTTAGCAGGCATGTTTTAGTTCTCATTTCAGTATAGCTATGATTGCAAAATATACCTTATGATGCAACACTATGTTAGCTGAGTTTTGACTGTCTTTTATTCCCCTCCACCTTTATTCCTGCACTGCTGATGTGTCAGCTACAAGTCATACATCCAGAAAACAACAATTTAGAAAGGCCAGAAGGACTCCCGTTCTCTACCAGTTGGGCCGTACTATCTCTTACCATGTTAACCCTTTTTGCTTAAATCTATCAAAATCTTTTTTTTAACACCTCATTTACGTTTAGTCCTTTTATTCCTCAAACATCATAAGCAAAACAGATCATACGCAAACAGATTTTATTAAGAAAATGTAGATATCAGACAGGACAGTAAATAAACATGGAAAAAAATCAGAAATAGAATATTAGCATGTTAAGAAAAGTCACACAGATCGGAATACAATTCAGTTGCAGGTGGTAACAACAAATTTACCTTGCTGCTTTTTAAAGATTCATATTTTTAAGAAATTGCCTGTTTAAAGACAGTTGCTGTATGGTTAAAGCCACATCCAACGAGGTGAACTTTCTTACATTACCTATAATTATTTTTCGCCGCATAGAATAACACTTTTTGATCATTTATTATTGGGGCAATTAGCCTAGCTATGAGCTCAGTAAGTTAGACTTTATTATCTTGCTTAAATTCTGCTCTTGTATTATACATACTAAGAATGGAATATTAAGTGTCATTGCTTAAACTAGTGCTATACTAGTATAAGCAATGCTATACTTGATCTGAACAGTTTATGTTCAAATGAGATTTTACATAGAATGACTGAAAAAAAAGGTGGTTGGGGGATAGGGGGCAGCTCTGACAAATCCAAAAGGCTAATCCAAACAAGATCAAAATCAGGGCTACTTAACAATGCACTTATTTTGGGAATTATTATTTCAAGCCATCTAATTTTTTGTGATATTCCAGTGAAAAGGTTTTGGCATTTTCAGACTTGACTCAAACCTCACATTTGACACCCACATCTACTACTTCTGTAAGGTATTCTTCCTCCACCTCAAAAACATTGCGGAACTCTGCCCATTCCTCTTCCAATCGGATGCTAAGAAGTTGATCCACACCGTTATCTCTTACAGGTTGGACTACTGTAATGGCCCATTTGTCAGGATCCCTGGAAGAAGCCTGTAAAAGATGAGGAGGCGCAAATACGATAATATCACGCTGGTCTGGAAATCCCTCCACTGGCTACTCATTCAACACACAATCCAGTACAAGATCTGTCTCCTCTCTCAGCAGTGCCACTGCCTACATCAGAGAACTCCTCACCCCACACACCTACTTCCAAAATCTCAGATTGACCACCACCTTCTGCTTCCACCATTCATAGACTAAACCTTTCCATATTGGAGTAAGGGCCTTCCAGGCAGTCACCCCACTACTCTGGATTGCCCTTCCACATCATCTAAGCACCTTAGCTTTATGAGTCTTTTATTGTCTGGTGTTTTAATTTTTTTTATATTTTGGAAAGTGTTTAAATTCCTCTTATTGTAGCACTTTGAGAATTTCTTTAAAAAGTAAAGTGCATCACTGTGAAGGACCAAGCAGTAAGTCAGGCACAGCTTTCCAAAAAATAGGGTTCTTTTATTTAAGCCAAAAACATAAAATGTAACAAGTTCAAAATGGATCCAGAAAAGAGGTCAAACAAAAACTACTCAAAAAAACAGTAACAGAACTAACTCAAACAAGCTGACCTCCTTTATTGATAGGGATGTTATGATATGAGCCGAGGCTTCGAGTAGTGTGTCAAGAAATGGTCGGGGCATTTCCCCAATGTGTGTGTCGAGGCATGATTAATTTAGGGGAGGGGCCAAATCGATTACATCCGAAGCCTCTCTACCATTATACCATGTGACTGCTTCAGGAAGTTTTGTGGTCAGTTGGATGTAGAGTTTTGGAGAGAATTTGAAGATAATTGAGAGGATAGGTATGGAGCCAGCAAGAAAGAGGAGGATGTCCTCCTTTATGTGGAAGCATTTGGACCTGATTACTCCCTCTAAGGTAAGATAAACCTATTGAATCGAACCTATTCATTAGATTTTTTTTCAAAAGTTGTTTATTTTCATTGACTCCTAATGTATTTATAGGTGAAGTGTTTATTGTGTTCCAAGGAGTTGGGATACAAAAACAACACCTCCTCCATGCTGAGGCAATACTGTGCCCTGCATGAGAATAAAGAGGCAACTGGAGCCACGCCCAGCAATGATAAGTTATTAGAATAGCATACACACACAGCCAACATTTTTGTTTATTCTTTATTCGTTGAGTAAATGAATAGCTTGAACAAATAATGGGCACTGTATTTATTTCTTTTTAACCAGCCACAAGGAAGCAATAGCTGAATTAATTCCTGGTCAGCCTTGTAATGAAGGATACACAACCCTTCAGCATTGTGTATGGGGTTGAATCAGGGCATTTGTAGCCAAATTGGATCTTTATTATGTTCTTCCAGCTGGCAGGTGTATACTGTATGGATGAAAGAGTACTTTGTTTGCCTCATGATTTAGATCTATGTTTATTTTTACTTTAGGATCTAAAGGCTATGGTGGAAGAAACATTTGAATCTGTTAAGGAGAAGGCTACGGTTAAAGTAGGAGAGGCGGCAGCTTTCAGCCTTACCACTGATATGTGGACATCCATCAACATGGATGCCTAGCTAGCTGTAACATGCCAATTCCTTGATGACCAAACTAGGCCAAATGCAGTGCTGCTGGGAGTGCAGTAATTCCTCCAATCAGGCATGGCTGAAAATATAGCTCGTGTGAAAAGATCCATGATGGAGGTGACTAACAAGGTGACTGTTATAGTGACTGACGGTGCTCCTAATATGGTTGGCTGTGTGAGAGAGCTGAAGCTTCAGCATCATATTTGTATCGCCCACACAATGAATCTGGTGTTGAAGAAATCACCTGACCAGCACCATATGCTCTCTGGCATCAGCGCCAAAGCACGGAAGCTGGTTGGCTACTTTAGACGCAGCAACACTGCTAAGGTATGCTCTTTCCCCCTTATTACAGTTGATCATAAATCTAATTTCTTAGTTTTTACTGCAGTGAATTAATTGTCCTTTTTATCTGTGTGTTTAAAAGGAGAAGCTTTCACAAGTACAGCCTTATCTGGGGCTACAATAGCTGAAGCTAATGCAAGAGGTGGAAACCAGATGGAACAGTACATATTGTTGCAGCATTTGATTGAGTTAAGCGAGCCAATTGGAGCAGCAATAGCTGGTCTGCAAACTGACATTCCGATTCTAACATCCAAGGAGTCTGACATCGTAGGAGGGTGCCTTTCTTTGCTACGTCCAAAGTCATTACCCTCATGAAGATGTTGGAGCAGAGCCTTCAGGAGGTGATGACAAAGCCAGCACCACCAGCTTCCCTTGAAATTGGAGACCACCTCGTCAAGCAACTACGGGATAGGTTTCAATGGAAGTAAACTATGAGCATCCTAGGTTTAGCTACCTCCCTTATTCCCAGATTATAAATTATTGGGGGTTTTTTGTAGCCGCACCAAAGCTACCGGGGCAATTAAGAGATTGACCTCCAATTGTGTCTTTTTAGTATTGGCATAAAATTGACTATGCCATTTTAAGAATTTAGAAATATACAAAGATAAATCCATACATAGAGATCAATTAAGCCTATGCCTTCTTCGTTGCTGTGTCTTTGGAAAAGACACTTGAGCCACTTTCCCTCTGGCTGGTGGTCAGAGGACCCTGTTGCAACAACTGTGCGGGAATCATGTAACAATATAACAATGGAATCGTTGTATTTTGTATACAGTTATATGCAAGCTATATCAGATTTTTTATGACAACCCAAATAACATGTCTAAATCCAGTCCAAAATCAGATGAGTATTTGACTAACTAGGGTAATAATGTAGCTTGCCACAGTCAATATGGGAATATGTGCGTAATGATGTTCATTACTTAGTGTGGTGTTAATGCATTAGTGTCCTTGGACTCTGCATATGGGAACACACAATGTTAAATTGTTTAGGAGAAAGCTTGCCGTGACTGAGTGAATGTGCTCTCTTCGTCCTCTGGCATGGGACCTGGCTCGGAGCTCGTCTGCCTGGCTGTGTGTTACCAGCTGCTTTTTGTGTCTCTGCTTCTGTCTCCTTGAACCCCAGTCGGCCACAGCAGATGGCCGCTCACACTGAGCCTGGTTCTGCTGGAGGTTTCTTCCTGTTAAAAGGGAGTTTTTCCTCTCCACTGTCGCTAGCATGCTTAGTGTGAGGGATTGTATTTGAGTCAATGAGTCAATGCAATCAACTGGTTTTCCTTAGATAGAAAACTTTGTATCAATTTGACTGTATGATCTGGTTGAACTGTAAGTGCCTTGAGATGACATGTGTTGTGAATTTGGCGCTATATAAATAAACTGAATTGAATTGAAAGAAAACCTGAGTTCTCAGGAGAGAAACCACTCAAAGAGGGGGCAAACGTTGGAGCTAAACACAAAAAGACGTCAGTGAACGTAAATATGAAGTTATAAAAAAAACAGTAATACAGTTAGCTAGCAGTTTGCATTTATTAAGCCCTGAACACACCAAGCATGATTTTGCTTCCGACCCAACAGAAAACGGTGTCTAATGAGGTTGTCGTGCAGAGCATATCATATTATAAATTGCTCAGACTATCATACCCAGGAAAATCTAATAGGAGGATATTCTGGAAGTCAGGCCAAAAATCTTAATTCTCTTTTACCATGGCTTATCAACCAGCCACACCTGAGAGATCATGAATGGAGGTCCATGGTCACAGCAATCAGAACCTTCTGACTATCATAAGTGAAGTGGGCGTGATTGTAATTTCAGAATCAAGTTCTGCAAACAGACTTTCTACAAAAAAAAGAAAATTCTCTCTGAGTTTGCAGGAGTTTCTTGGATGGGAAAAGACTGAAACCAGACAGGGACAAAAGACAAAGGCCTAATGGTTAGGCCATCTAAACAGGCTCATCCAACATATGCTTGACTAAGCTTTCCTGGACTTTGGAGATACTTCATCTTTCTACAATGGAAATATACAGAGGTTGCAGGTCTGGCAAAGTTAGGGGGAAAGTGTTCAGCTAAACAATTTGGCTTTTGATCATGTCATATTTTTAAGGTAAAACAAGCTAAAAGTGAGACAACAAGAAGCTAAAGGTGACCACATGGTACCCCATGCTGACATATCTTGAGCTGTTGTTTATAAAGCTAAAACAAAATTCATTTCACTGAGGGGTAAAACACTAGCATTATAATGATGTTTATGTGTTTCATCATATGGTGATTACGTTTGATTGACAAAGGATGAAAAAAGTCCTTTCAAATCAGTCCCCTAAAATCCCCAAAATAATAAAATTTTTCAACTCATACCCTGAAAATCTAACACCCGATATTCAAGCTAGTTTAGGAGGACAATATAACTTATTATTTTCCTGGATTTTCAAAATATAGAAAATTGGACAAAAAAAAAACAAAAACAAAAACGTACAAAGCGTAACTCAGATGATATAAATCATGAAAATTTTATGTATTTGACTTCCAAGTTAATCTGATTGCTTCCCCAAATTGTTGCAGGTCATTTGTGGTTTTTATAACTACATTTTATAATTTAACTCCACAGTAACAGTTAAAAATGTTCTTCTGTTCCAAAAAAGGGTTGGACACCTCAATTTTAACATAAATCTTTTGCATAATAATCTGATAAGACATGAGGTCCAAACCCACCTAAACAAAAGGGAGTGGACTCAAGACAAATTGCTAAAATCCATTAAAGAAAGGTGAAGCATGAAGCTAAATTCTTATAAATCCTTAAAAGTA
Organism: Cyprinodon diabolis; assembly: GCA_030533445.1. Taxonomy (NCBI): domain Eukaryota; kingdom Metazoa; phylum Chordata; class Actinopteri; order Cyprinodontiformes; family Cyprinodontidae; genus Cyprinodon; species Cyprinodon diabolis. The sequence goes on along the minus strand of CM060075.1, from coordinate 14,040,659 downwards.
AGGCTTTTAGCCAGACTGCTAAATCCTCCAAGACCTGTTAAGCATGGGCTAAAAGGTCAATAAATCCATAAACAAAGTTGTAGCATCTTTAAAACTGAAAGAATAGCATTTCTTTTTTTTCACAGTTTGAAAGATAACCTTACCCTTTGTGAAGAAAAAAATAACTAAATAATTGCTTTAATTCAAACTCCAAATAAAACATTGTGATAACAGATGTAGTGAGGGTCAGCTTACCCTGATGTAACAGCATAAATCTGAAAACTGAACAGTACGGTCAGTTAAAGGTCAAACACAAGATAAACCTAAACAGAGTGAATGCTAAAAAGCTATGATGAGAAAAGAGGAAGATGGAAAAGATCAAAGATTCAAGAGACTTTATTGTCATTCACATCACGTGTTACATGAGGTAGAACGAAATTGAGAGTCACGGCCCCAGTTACATCCGAATATAAAAAATAAAATATAAAAACTAGCTACAAGATCAAATTGTGCTAGCTACAAGATCAAATTATATAAATAGAAAAAATATTTACATGTATATAAAAACAAGAAGTAGAGAATAAAATGTATATTAATAGGAATGTACAGGATGGATGAAGTATGAGTAATGTAGCAGCGTGGGAAGATAAATTTAGCAGTGCAACATTTTAAAGTGTCCGAGTGTAAACTGCAAATACAGTGTCATTGGGGGGGTTAGGGGTTGAAGTGACCAAGTTATTGTTAGGGACAGTGCAGTGAGAGAGACTGAGAGGAGTTTGAGAGTCTCACAGCTTCTGGTATGAAGCTGTTTCTCAGTCTGGTTGTCCTGCAATTGATGCTCCGCAGCCTCCTGCCTGAGGGTTTTGCCTGAGGGCAAAAAGTGAGTGTGCTGGGTGAGTGGGGTCCTTCATGATGCAGGAGGCCCTTTTCCTGCATCTGGAGGTGTAGATGTCTGTGGTGGTGGGGAGGTTGACTCCAACAGTCCTCTGTGCAGCCTTCACTACTCTCTGCAGAGCTTTCCTGTCTGCAGCAGAGCAGCTGCCGTACCACCATTGATGCTGGAGCATAGCATGCTCTCCACCACACATCTGTAGAAGGAGATGAGGACTGAGCTCCCCAGTCCTGCACGCTTCAGCCGCCTGAGGAAGTAGAGCCGCTGATTCGCCTTCTTGACCAGAGCGGAAGTGTTGTTGCTCCAGGTGAGGTTGTTTCTCAGGTGCACACCCAAGTACCTGTAGCTGGAGACAACTTCCACCGCAGATCCTCCGACGAGCAGGGGAAGGTGGGCGTGTCTGCTCCGTCTGAAGTCCACAATCATCTCCTTCGTCTTCTTGACGTTGATGCAGAGGTTGTTTTCTCTGCACCAGCCCTCCAGGTGTTCCACCTCCTGTCTGTAGCTGGACTCATCACCGTTTGTTATGTTTCCAACCACTGCTGTATCGTCTGCAAGCTTCACAATATGACAGCCAGGATGGAGAGGAGAGCAGTCATATGTGAGCAGCGTGAACAGGAGGGGACTCATGCATGGTCTTCACATGAACTTCACATGAACTAACATCCAACTCTGTGTCCCAAACTCACAATGCCTCAATACAGTGCCTTATCATTGGCAAGAAGAGAAGTTTATATTTTTATTTCTAATTACACTTTTGGACTCTTCAATTTAATTTCCGTTTTTAAACAAATGTCAAACAAAGGATTTTTTTTAATCAACATAAAGAACATTTGCTCTGGTGTTTTGACTGATGTTGGGTAATTTTGCAAAGATAAATATAATTTTTGTGAGATTAAATTTTTACAGACATCCCAATGATCATCATTTATATATATTTTTCTTATAACTGTCATAGTTTTGTTTCTCTTTAAGTTTTCTTTTTGAGTGTTCACCGATTTTATTTCCATTTTGTGTTATTCTAGTTGTTTTTGGTTGTATTTGAGTTCTTATGTTTTTCAATCTGAAAAAACTCATATGAAGAGATAAGACAATTGGAAGAAATGTATTGATACAATTACTTTGTCATGTTTAGGTTTTCAGACTCGATTGAGGTCGTGGTACTCAGAGGGTACCAGAGGGTACCAGGGACAGATCAGGAGGGACCTCAGGACAGACTGGGGCGGCAGAAGAACGAGGAAGAGCTGACTGAAGACATGAAGCCAGACAACTGGAGCTCCAGGTCTCTATTCTGGATTCTCTCCAATTAATATGGGGATTGTGAGCTGACAACCAAGGGTAGCCAAGGACTACAGGTGAGTGTTTGGTGGGAAAAACAAAAAAGGAAATGGATTCATGGTGATTACCGGAAGTTATAAACTGAAAAGGAAGTGTCTGTTGGGTAATAGTTGCTAAAGGACTACCATCTAAAGCTGCAACAGAAATGGGAGACGGTAACGTGCGGACCGGGATCTGAAAACGATTAACCAAAGTGGGATCTATTAAATTCTGCTCAGAGCCCGAGTCCACTAAGGCTGAAACATGGTGGCGAGAGTCCTTAAGGTGAATAACGGCCTTTAACTGAAACCTAGGACTGGGGTTTTCAATACAAGCGCCCGCCAGTATCCCCAGAGTTACTGACGGACCTGGTCTTTTGGGCGGAGGGGACACGACAAACGGAAATGTACGGTACCGCCGCAGTAAAGGCAAAGTTGGTCCCTTATGCGCTTATCCCGCTCCTCAGCTGACAGGTGGGCTCTGCCTATCTGCATTGGCTCCTCGGTGGGCTGGCTAAAGATGGGCCGGGCTTGGGAAGGCACGGGAGGAGCTGAGGGGGAAGAACGCTGTGCCGGAGACTGATCGTGACTCCGCCTCTCACGAACCCTCTCCCTGAGTCGCTCGTCTACCCGAATAGCAAGATCGATTAAATCCTCAAGACTGTCGGGTTTGTCACGGCTTGCTAGCTCGTCCCTTAATTTTTCTGACAGAGCATTGAGGAACACAGCTTTTAAAGCACGGTAGTCCCAACCAGCTTGAGCTGCCAAAGTGCGGAAGTCGACTGTAAAGTCGGCGACCGATCGACTTCCCTGTTTGAGCGACCATAATTTCTTAGCCGCCTCCTCCTCCCCCATGGAGGAGGCGAACGTTCTTTTGAAGCGGTCCAGAAAATCGGCATAGCTGTAATCGTGGATTGTACTCAGATCTCCTGTGAAAGGTTCGGGGGCCGGAGTGGAAATCCCCACGTCGGGCGCAGATGACGCTGCGGGGACAACGGGAGCACTGGCTGCAGGCGGAGGAACAGAGGTAGGTGGGTTAACATTCAGCAAGGTCTTCACATCCTGCAGTTCCCGGGTTAGGGAGCTCATAGTCTGCATAACCTGTGTCTGCTGTTGTATCATGGTCTGAATCAGGGCTTCATGCTGGCCTAGCAGTAAACCCTGGTGGGAAATAGCACTGCGTAATTGCTCTCCAGAGTCAGCTTGGTCAGTTCGTTCTGTCATGTTTAGGTTTTCAGACTCCGAATAGGAGCATTCACGGAGGCAATGATCTGTTAAAGGTTTTATTGATGATTTGTGGTAGTACAGAGAGGAGTCCGGCAGGCAGGGTTGTCAGGATACGGCTGGAAGAAGTTAGGTGACAGGTGAGCAACCGTTCGGTGCTGGTAGAAGAGTGAGGGATGTATGAGACTCACAGAGAGGACGGTTTGGCGTCTGTTTGGGAGGATGGTGTCCAGTGGTCCAGCCTATTGGTGCAGGTCCGGTTGGCGAGATCGGATGGTGGTGTCTGAGGGTGGACTGGCAGGTGCGCTCAGGCAGGAGGGCGTCTTAAGGTTCTGAGACCAGAAGCCTCACAGGTTCCTAGAGGCTGACTGAGTGGTTTCAGGGCTTGGGATCCTGGGTTCTAGGAGAAGGGAGCAGAGAGGACAGGGTTAGATTCTGGCAAAGCTTAGGTTCTAGGCTTGGTTCAGGATCAGTTGTACCAACGCTGAAGCATTAACGAACTGACGTCCTCCTCCTGGTTCCAGCTCCTTAAAAAGGGTGGAAATCAGCTGATGAGGAGCACCTGCCCATCCAGCCCTGCAGAGAGAGAAAAAAGGAAAAACAAAACCCCAGCCTGCACCCAGGACTGGGAGTATGACAGCACCCCCCCTTTAACGGACGCCCCCTGGCGGCCGTCCGGATGAAGGAGACTCGAACTCAGAAATAAGAGAAGGGTCAAGAATAAAAGAGCGAGGAACCCAGGAGCGTTCCTCAGGGCCATAACCCGCCCAATCCACCAGGAACTGGTGGCCTCGACCACGGCGCCTAGAGGCAACAATCTTGTGGACTGTGAAGGCCGGGTGACCATCCACAACCCGGGCGGGCGGAGGGGGCTCGGCAGGAGGGCACAGTCGGCTGGAGGAAACAGGCTTGATCTGGGAAACATGGAAGGTGGGATGTACACGAAGATGTGGAGGGAGTTTGAGACGGACAGCTGATGGGCTGATAACCCGGTCAATCTTAAATGGACCGAGAAACCGGGGAGCCATCTTTCTGGAAACAGCCTTCAGTAAGAAGTCCTTAGAGGAGAAACAAACCTCCTGTCCAGGCAAATAGGCGGGTGCAGGAAGGCGTTTGCGATCTGCAAACGCCTTGTCACGGATGGAGGCACGTTCCAGGGCTGCTCGGGTCTGGTCCCAGATTCTACGGCAACGGGAGAGGTTTGATCTGATGGAAGGGAGGACAGAGTCAGGGAAGGATGTGGGGAGGAAAGATGGCTGGTAACCCACAGAAGCTTCGAATGGAGAAAAACCAGTGGCCGCGGATACCTGGGTATTATGGGCGTATTCAACCCAAGCGAGATGCTGACTCCAGGTGTTGTGGTTCTGGGAACAGAGACAGCGGAGGGTGTTCTCGATTTCCTGGTTGAGCCGCTCGCATTGCCCATTGGACTGTGGGTGAAATCCTGATGAGAGCAAGACCCCAGCTCCCAGACTCTGACAAAAGTCACGCCATACTCTGGAGATGAACTGTGGACCGCGGTCAGAAACAATCTCAGCGGGGAGTCCATGAAGCCTGAAGATGTGCCTGATTAGAAGCCGGGCTGTCTGATGGGCAGACGGGAGTCCCGACAGGGCCACCAGGTGGCAAGCCTTGGAGAACCGGTCAATGATGGAGAGGATAACTGTTTTGTGGTTGGAAGGAGGAAGACCAGTGATAAAATCTAAGGCAATGTGAGACCAGGGGCGGCTGGGTCTGGGTAAGGGTTGGAGAAGACCAGTAGGTGGTTTGCTGGAGCCTTTATTTCTGGCACAGACAGGACAGGCAGAAACAAATTCAGAGACATCTTTATTGAGTGATGGCCACCAGTAATACCGCCGGATGAGGGCGATTGTGCGACTAGAGCCAGGATGACCAGAGAACTTTGAAGAATGACCCCAGCGGATAACTTGGGAACGGACTGTGGAGGGCACATAGCGTCTTCGTGGGGGACCGCCTCCAGGGTCTGGTTCGCCCACCAGTGCTTGCTGCAACTGTCTCTCTAGCTCCCAGGAGATAGCTCCAACAACGCAGGACTCAGGGATAATGGTTTCTGGATCTCCGGGGTCTTCAGAGGAGGAGAATAGCCGGGACAGGGCGTCAGGCTTAGTGTTCTTAGAGCCAGGGCAATAAGTGATGGTGAAGTTGAAGCGGGAGAAAAACAGAGACCAACGACTCTGGCGGGAGTTCAGACGTTTGGCGGACTGGATGTAGGAGAGGTTCTTGTGGTCGGTCCAAATGATGATGGGTAACTCTGTCCCCTCCAGCCAGTGGCGCCATTCCTCCAAGGCCAGCTTGACGGCCAGAAGCTCTCGATCTCCTACGTCGTAGTTTCGTTCTGCAGAAGAGAAGCGTCTAGAGAAGAAGGCGCAGGGATGGAGTTTCCCGACGGAGGCTGACATCTGGGACAGAACCGCTCCAACTCCTGTGTATGAGGCGTCAACCTCCAGAGTGAACTGGACCAGTGGATCAGGGTAGGTGAGGATGGGGGCCTGAGAGAATCTCTCCTTAAGGAGTCTGAAGGCCTGATCTGCTTCTGATGACCACAGGAACGTCCTTTTGGTCGAAGTGAGAGCTGTAAGAGGGGAAGCAATGACACTGTAGTTCTTGATGAACACTCTATAGAAGTTTGCAAACCCGAGGAAGCGCTGAAGCTGCTTTCGGGACGTGGGAGTGGGCCAATCAGTAACTGCTTTGACCTTTCTGGGATCTGTCTTCACCTGTCCACCCTCAAAAATGAAACCGAGGAAGCTGATGGATTCTTGGTGGAACTCACATTTCTCTGCCTTTACGAAGAGTCGATTTTCCAGGAGGCGCTGTAGGACCAAACGGACATGCTGCTTGTGTTGTAGTGGATCCTTAGAAAAAATAAGTATATCATCAATGTACACAAAGACAAATTGATTAATTAAGTCTCTGAGAATGTCGTTTATGAGAGCCTGGAAAACAGCAGGGGCGTTGGTCAGACCAAATGGCATGACCAAATATTCAAAGTGGCCGATGGGGGTCTTGAACGCCGTCTTCCACTCATCCCCATCTCGAATCCGGACCAAGTGATAAGCATTGCGGAGGTCCAGTTTAGTGAACAACGTGGCTCCCCGAACTGTATCGAAGGCTGATGCCAGGAGGGGAAGAGAGTACTTGTTTTTAATAGTAATCTGATTTAACCCCCGGTAATCGATGCAGGGGCGTAAGGTCTTATCCTTCTTCTCAACAAAGAAAAACCCTGCCCCGAGGGGTGAGGATGACGGGCGAATAATGCCTGCATTTAATGAGTCATTAATGTATTTCTCCATGGCCCCCTGTTCAGACTGGGATAATTTGTAAAGACGGGCCGAAGGCAGCGGAGCCCAAGGTAGAAGATCTATGGAACAGTCGTAAGGCTGGTGGGGTGTAAGACAGAGAGCCAGATCTTTACTAAAAACCCGATTGAGGTCGTGGTACTCAGAGGGTACCAGGGACAGATCAGGAGGGACCTCAGGACAGACTGGGGCGGCCGAAGAACGAGGAAGAGCTGACTGAAGACATGAAGCCAGACAACTGGAGCTCCAGGTCTCTATTCTGGATTCTCTCCAATTAATATGGGGATTGTGAGCTGACAACCAAGGGTAGCCAAGGACTACAGGTGAGTGTTTGGTGGGAAAAACAAAAAAGGAAATGGATTCATGGTGATTACCGGAAGTTATAAACTGAAAAGGAAGTGTCTGTTGGGTAATAGTTGCTAAAGGACTACCATCTAAAGCTGCAACAGAAATGGGAGACGGTAACGTGCGGACCGGGATCTGAAAACGATTAACCAAAGTGGGATCTATTAAATTCTGCTCAGAGCCCGAGTCCACTAAGGCTGAAACATGGTGGCGAGAGTCCTTAAGGTGAATAACGGCCTTTAACTGAAACCTAGGACTGGGGTTTTCAATACAAGCGCCCGCCAGTATCCCCAGAGTTACTGACGGACCTGGTCTTTTGGGCGGAGGGGACACGACAAACGGAAATGACCGGTACCGCCGCAGTAAAGGCAAAGTTGGCCCCTTATGCGCTTATCCCGCTCCTCAGCTGACAGGTGGGCTCTGCCTATCTGCATTGGCTCCTCGGTGGGCTGGCTAAAGATGGGCCGGGCTTGGGAAGGCACGGGAGGAGCTGAGGGGGAAGAACGCTGTGCCGGAGACTGATCGTGACTCCGCCTCTCACGAACCCTCTCCCTGAGTCGCTCGTCTACCCGAATAGCAAGATCGATTAAATCCTCAAGACTGTCGGGTTTGTCACGGCTTGCTAGCTCGTCCCTTAATTTTTCTGACAGAGCATTGAGGAACACAGCTTTTAAAGCACGGTAGTCCCAACCAGCTTGAGCTGCCAAAGTGCGGAAGTCGACTGTAAAGTCGGCGACCGATCGACTTCCCTGTTTGAGCGACCATAATTTCTTAGCCGCCTCCTCCTCCCCCATGGAGGAGGCGAACGTTCTTTTGAAGCGGTCCAGAAAATCGGCATAGCTGTAATCGTGGATTGTTTCCTCATCAATAAAAGACTCAGCCCATCTTAAGGCTCTGTCTCGGAAAAGACCAATTAAATAGGAGATCTTGTGGGAGCCTTCAGGAAAAGACCGAGGAGAACGACTGAAAACTAGAGAGCATTGTAAAAGGAATCCCCTGGACTTACTCAGATCTCCTGTGAAAGGTTCGGGGGCCGGAGTGGAAATCCCCACGTCGGGCGCAGATGACGCTGCGTGGACAACGGGAGCACTGGCTGCAGGCGGAGGAACAGAGGTAGGTGGGTTAACATTCAGCAAGGTCTTCACATCCTGCAGTTCCCGGGTTAGGGAGCTCATAGTCTGCATAACCTGTGTCTGCTGTTGTATCATGGTCTGAATCAGGGCTTCATGCTGGCCTAGCAGTAAACCCTGGTGGGAAATAGCACTGCGTACAGTGGGGCAAAAAAGTATTTAGTCAGCCACCAATAGTGCAAGTTCTCACACTCAAAAAGATGAGAGAGGCCGGTAATTTTCATCATAGATATACCTCAACTATGAGAGACAAAATGAGAAAAAAAAATCCAGAAAATCAAATTGTCTGATTTTTAAAGAATTTATTTGCAAAATATGGTGGAAAATAAGTATTTGGTCAGTTACAAACAAGCAAGATTTCTGGCTCTCACGGACCTGTAACTTCTTCTGTAAGAGGCTCCTCTGTCCTCCACTCGTTACCTTCATTAATGGCACCTGTTTGAACCCGTTATCAGTATAAAAGACACCTGTCCACAACCTCAAACAGTCACACTCTAAACTCCACCATGGCCAAAACTAGAGAGCTGTCAAAGGACACCCGAAACAAAATTATAGACCTGCACCAGGCTGGGAAGTCTGAATCTGCAATAGGTAAACAGCTTGGTGTGAAGAAATCAACTGTGGGATCAATTATTAGAAAATGGAAAACATACAAGACCACTGATAATCTTCCTCGATCTGGGGCTCCACGCAAGATCTCACCCCGTGGGGTCAAAATGATCACAAGAACGGTGAGTAAAAATCCCAGAACCACACGGGGGGACCTAGTGAATGACCTGCAGAGAGCTGGGACCAAAGTAACAAAGGCTACCATCAGTAACACACTACGCCGCCAGGGACTCAAATCCTGCAGTGCCAGACGTGTCCCCCTGCTTAAGCCAGTACATGTCAAGGCCCGTCTCAAGTTTGCTAGAGAGCATTTGGATGATCAAAACGATGACTGGGAGAATATCATATGGTCAGATGAAACCAAAATAGAACTTTTTGGTAAAAACTCTACTCGTCGTGTTTGGAGGAGAGAGAATGCTGAGTTGCATCCAAAGAACACCATACCTACAGTGAAGCATGGGGGTGGAAACATCATGCTTTGGGGCTGTTTTTCTGCTAAGGGACCAGGACGACTGATCCGTGTGAAGGAAAGAATGAATGGGGCCATGTATAGTCAAAATTTGAGTGAAAACCTCCTTCCATCAGCAAGGGCATTGAAGATGAAACGTGGCTGGGTCTTTCAGCATGACAATGATCCCAAACACACCGCCCGGGTAACGAAGGAGTGGCTTTATCAGAAGCATTTCAAGGTCCTGGAGTGGCCTAGCCAGTCTCCAGATATCAACCCCATAGAAAATCTTTGGAGGGAGTTGAAAGTCCGTGTTGCCCAGCGACAGCCCCAGAACATCACTGCTCTAGAGGAGATCTGCATGGAGGAATGGGCCAAAATACCAGCAACAGTGTGTGAAAACCTTGTGAAGACTTACAGAAAACGTTTGATCTCTGTCATTGCCAACAAAGGGTATATAACAAAGTATTGAGATGAACTTTTGTTATTGACCAAATACTTATTTTCCACCATATTTTGCAAATAAATTCTTTAAAAATCAGACAATGTGATTTTCTGGATTTTTTTTCTCATTTTGTCTGTCATAGTTGAGGTATATCTATGATGAAAATTACCGGCCTCTCTCATCTTTTTAACTGGGAGAACTTGCACTATTGGTGGCTGACTAAATACTTTTTTGCCCCACTGTAATTGCTCTCCAGAGTCAGCTTGGTCAGTTCGTTCTGTCATGTTTAGGTTTTGAGACTCCGAATAGGAGCATTCACAGAGGCAATGATCTGTTAAAGGTTTTATTGATGATTTGTGGTAGTACAGAGAGGAGTCCGGCAGGCAGGGTTGTCAGGATACGGCTGGAAGAAGTTAGGTGACAGGTGAGCAACCGTTCGGTGCTGGTAGAAGAGTGAGGGATGTATGAGACTCACAGAGAGGACGGTTTGGCGTCTGTTTGGGAGGATGGTGTCCAGTGGTCCAGCCTATTGGTGCAGGTCCGGTTGGCGAGATCGGATGGTGGTGTCTGAGGGTGGACTGGCAGGTGCGCTCAGGCAGGAGGGCGTCTTAAGGTTCTGAGACCAGAAGCCTCACAGGTTCCTAGAGGCTGACTGAGTGGTTTCAGGGCTTGGGATCCTGGGTTCTAGGAAAAGGGAGCAGAGAGGACAGGGTTAGATTCTGGCAAAGCTTAGGTTCTAGGCTTGGTTCAGGATCAGTTGTACCAACGCTGAAGCATTAACAAACTGATGTCCTCCTCCTGGTTCCAGCTCCTTAAAAAGGGTGGAAATCAGCTGATGAGGAGCACCTGCCCATCCAGCCCTGCAGAGAGAGAAAAAAGGAAAAACAAAACCCCACCCTGCACCCAGGACTGGGAGTATGACATACTTGGTCTTTGGCGTTCAGACCTCGGCTGGAAACATTGCACTGAGTTTTGATAGATATGCATGAATAGGAGCAAAGAATAGGGCTGTTTCCCCTCAGGCCTGAAACTGGTGGTGGAGTGGAGAAAGATGAAGTTTGTGAGTCTGTAGACTGCTGGTTAGCGCGAGGGTATGCTGAGCTTTATGGTGAGATCCAGTGGATTGCGTGAGCTGATACTAGAGCTTCACTCGGGGATCTGGAAGATGGAAGTCCAGTTTGGATAACACAGGTTGAGAGAACCTATCAATGATGAGCAAGCATGAACTGATAGTGGAGAGGAAAAAGTCCCCGTTGGGAAGAAACCTCTGGCAGAACCAGGCTCAACATGGCGGTCTTCTGCAAGGAAGGCAGTAAGAGTCCGGGAGTAATGAAACTCTGATTAAGTTTTAGCTACGATGGTGGAGGAGGAGCTGGAGATGGGTAGAAACGGGGTTATCTGAATGAAGTCACACAGCGCATCCGCTGCCTGCGCACTAGGAGCAGACAAGTTGTAGATCGGAGGCCTTTGAAGATGAACTTTGGATGGCGACTGGCTTTCGTGGAGGTGTGGCTCAAAGCTTATTGGCTGTATCGTAGGTGGATGTAGGAGAACAATCAGTTTCTTCAGCTGAACTTCCGCCTACAATCCATTTGTTGTTTACAATCTGTTGCCCTCCTGTGTCAGACTCCTCCCCCTTCTAGATTTTTCAGTCCACACCTGCTCCTCACCTGCTAATTAGTCCTCCCATTTTTTGTTTCCCATATATACACCCCCTCTTCAGTTACTATTTGCTGATTCCTCGTTGTTTCTTAGCTCCTCATTGTTGGGATCTGGAGCTGTACCACCTTCCTCCAGCAGAGTGCGCCGTGGGTCTCCTGGAGCTGGAGTTTTCCAGCACACCTAAGACGCATCTACTCATCAAGAGACCTGCCCTTTATAACCAGCTGCCAGACCTTGCTTCGACGCCGCAGTGTTGACCTAGTTTTGTTAGCGACCTGAGCCTTGAACCTGAAGAATCTTAGCTGTCTCTTGAGAGAGATCTGATTCTAACTCTCCCTTGTTTTTGCCTCACAGGAAACCTGTCTCTGACCTGAAGCTCTAGATGAGCTTAACCTGCCGAGATTGCCCTAGTGAGCCAAACCTGAAGATTCCTTTGTGGATTCCCCTGCTGCTCTTAGTAAGAGCTGGAAACTCAGATCAAGGTCTGCCTTTAAGTCAGAAGCAAGATGCTGCAGCTGCTCTTGGACTCTGCTGAACAAACAGTCTCTGGACCCAACGGTTCCCTCTCTCTCAAAGAGAAGCCTGGACTCTATCAAGGTAAACTCTTGATTTATAAAAGACTCAAAACTCATCAGCCAGCTTCCTAATCAAACTATCATCTCTGCAGACTTCAGTGAACCAGCCCCGGACCAGTTCCTGATCCAGTTCATGATCTTGTGTTTTTGTGTATACTCAATAAACTCTGTTAAACTTTTACCCAGCCTCCGTTGTGTTCTGCATGTGGGCTAAGAAACTTATACCCATCATGACACTCATGTGTGTTTTTCCCCGACGTCTCCTGGGTTTTGTTTTTTTCTGTAGTTTGTTTTGAACTTTGTTTCTGTTTCCTTTGGATCACATAAAGTCTAAAAGAAAACCAACTTAGCTTCCGTCTCTGTATTTGGTTCTTCTAAAAACCTCCACACTACCTGACAATAACAACTTATAAATTGGCATGCACCATCCACAGTAACCTTCTAATATCAGGTAAAACAACATTCATTTTGTCTTTGTTCTTATTTTGAGGTAAAATAGAAATGCACACATGACTGCAGAATTAAATATGGTCAAACAGTAGTTAAAATTAGTTTCTTAAATTTTATTAGGTATATAACAGTTTCTGAGGATCTTTTAGACTTTCCTCAGAAAAATTTTTAAGGCGACTGCATGTAGCATAGAAGATTTTGTTTAGTTATTTCCATAGTTAGACTTGAAAAAAACTTTTCCTTATTAGACTACTTTAAAAAGTTGCCTCTTCTTTAAAGTTGTCTAATAAGAAAAATAATTTGTAGTTAGGTGAAAATGAAAAGTAACAATCCATCCAATTATGTAAGACTATGACATGCTCATTATTAAAGTGTGATAATGTACTGTAGGTGAGATGCATTCTATAAGTGCCTTACAAGTTTTCTTTTACTATTCTTGTAGCTGAGTCACTTTGTGTTTCTCTTTGAGTCTTACTTTCCTAATTACTGTCCTCTTCTGTGGTTTTGTTGCCCAATATTTATGAGAAAGTCTGCTTTCCCGACTTTGCTCTACACACACAGTCACATCTAACTCTAACCTCTTGCTCGTTCCCTTTATCTGCCTTGGCCCGTGGCTTACGTTTGGGCATAGAAAGACACACAAGTTTATTTATAACTATACTCATTAACTTTAATGCAGCTTTGAGTCTGCTCGAACCTGAACATGTAGTAATGTAGGAGTGACCTATCTGCTTGATTTTAGGGTCTATATCAATAAATATTATTCGGTAGCAGTGATGGGACTAACGGCGTTGAAAGTAACGGCGTTACTAACGCCGTTACCTTCTTTTAGTAACGAGTAATCTAACTAATTACTTTGACTGTAACTATAACGCAGTTACCATTGCAGACACCCCGTTACTGCGCGTTACTCAGGTCGCACAATGAACCTTTTTTCATGGTAGGAATCGTGCGCAGCTGCGTGAAGCTGACACCCCACCCACGTCAAAAAACTCTGCAAATAGACTGAATGGTTAGTGCAACGTTAGTGCAGATTTGTGCAGAAAAAAATATTGTTTGTGCTACTTTTGTTTAAGAGATATTAAAGATTATTTTTTAGGTCATCCAGAGGTGCGCGCCTTGTCATGAGAGAGGGGAGGATGAGAATGGCTGATGTATAGTGAGATTCCGTCTGTCAGGTGGGTAGGTGTGTGTTTCCGCTGGCGGGTGTTAACGTACAGCACACACAGAGAGATGGAGAGTGAGGAGGATCCAGCAGCAAAACAGCGTTTTCCTGATGGAAATACCGGTGTTACGTCGAGCTGCGTTTCCCCATCAGATACGGTTTCCTCTGCATCTCCGCACAGCGCAGTCACGAGTCATCGCGCAAGCGACAGGAAACGCGCATGCTCGCTAAAGGCGCGCACCAGTCGCCCTGTGCTCGCGCCACAGGAGAACTATGGAGAGCGTGAACGATCAAATGAAAGGGAGAAATCTGGATGGATGGATGGATGGATGGATGGATGGATGGATGGATGGATGGATGGATGGATGGATGGATGGATGGATGGATGGATACTCTGCCTTCTCAACCTACTGTATTTTTTATTTTAAACATTATTTGATGGTCTTTGTGGCAGGGATGGAGATCCATATTTTATGTCACACACAGAGTATACATCTAGATAGATAGATGTATAGATAGATGTTGCAGTATCTATAACAACCCAAACACACCGGATTTCAGAATTAGACATCCCCAGTTATTAATTTCATATACTCACCAGATCTGAACGCCCTGTTAAAAAACTTCACATGGCGTTCCCCCCTGATGTCATTTACATTGAGTTGCAATAAATGCAAAACTCTCTGCAGGTTCTTGTCTTTGTCGTAGCTCTATTCAGCCGGCTTTTGAATCACGCCGCAAGAAGGTGGGGGCTGGGTGGTGAGGGGTACGGGGGCGAGAAACGCAAAAGTAACGCAATAGTTACTTTTACTAGTAACTAGTTACTTTTATTGTGGAGTAACTCAGTTAGTAACTCAGTTACTTTTTGGGAGAAGTAACTAGTAACTATAACTAATTACTTTTTCAAAGTAACGTGCCCAACACTGTTCGGTAGACATTCAGCATGTGAACAAATCAGTAACACTATATTGCCTAAAGAACAGGGTCCCTCAGCAATTTCAATGAATATAAGGCTTTTGGGTCACAAAAACTTGAAATCTTTAAACATCTTAGTTCTTCTCATATTTTATTCAAATAATTTACAAACAAACTGTTAAAACTATTTAACATTTTTTGTACAACTCAACTGAAATCCAATAGAAAGCTCAGAGGGAAACATATATAAGAAATATAGAGAATCACAAGGCTGCAATAAATGGATTTTATTCACACACCCTTAAACTACCACTTTGTGGAAAATTTTTTAACTCATTTGCAGAATTCAGTCCTTTTGAAGAAGCAACTTTTATCAATTAAAATCAGTGTTTTTTTAACATTTTAAGATATCTTTCAATATAATTTGAGTAAATTTGAACAACAACGAAAGGATTTTCTAGGATGACATCTGCTTATTTACATCCTTTAGATAAATACGTGACTTATAGACAGCTACATAAGATTAAAGTCATCTAAATACAAGAAAGCTTAAGTCAGGAGAAGGAGGATAATTCCTGCACATTTTATACCAGTAAAATGAAGGCATAAGATAGAAAGTAAAACATATTAGTATTATTATGTACAAGTCTCTGTCAGTGATCCACAGTATGTCTGTGTGGGACAGATGTCACACATTTTAAGTTTTTAAGACAATGCAGTGTTTATTTGATTAACAATCTCATTTGATTTGACATATGTTTTTCCACATTTTGCTACCTTATTCTGAAATGCATTCATCCAGCACTGTCAAAGCATCACACAAACTTTGAGGGTCTGGTTGTTTGTGGTTAGATTAGTGGAAATTAATACAAGCAAGTAATGAAGGAGACAGACATGAGGGGAAAGAGGACACCAGTGATGAAATGAGGAAGGAATAACAATTTAACATATATATTTTATACAGATATGAAAGAGATCATCCTAAAGTGCATAACTTTGAAATAGAAGGGAAAATAATGGATGATTTAATTTTTATATAAATAAAGTAAATGAACCACCTACTCAGTCTCAACCTTTTTAGAACCTCTATTTGCTTTCCTCAAGGATTTCCTTGTATCCGCGCTCATCAATCTTCCCATCTACTTAATCAGTTTTGCTGTCCCTGCTGAAAATATACATTGCCACAGAATTATGTATGTAAACAAAAGGACTTAGTTTCCAATACTCAAAGCATTTTGAAGGCTATCTCATCTGACATAGCACCCCACAAAGCACTTAAGGTATACAGCTAAGCAGTGGATCTCTGCAGCTGCTCCTCGGTTACAATGGCTCCTTGAATGTTTCTGATTAATGCTTTCTTTCCCAAATATGTTTGTGGTGTCTAAAAGCCATGTTGTGGTAATTTTACAGATGAGCATGCCTGTGTAAATTCTCAGTCGGGTGGGTCATGGCAACCATAAAACATGCTTAGATTGGGCGTAGGGGCATCCTGCTAAGCACAACAAAAATAGATCAGGGGGCGGTTATTTGCATCTGCCTTGGAATGTGCTTGCAAGGATGGAGCCCCATGCTGCTTAAATCAGAACAAGAGATTGCTCTAGTGTGAGCTGAAAGAAAAGACTCCTAGATAGTTGTTGAAATGTCTTTTAAAAAAACTGAGCAAAAGTTTAGTTAAAAGTCCTCCTGAAAAATCCCTTAATATGTTACATTATGCTAATACTTTATGCACACAATTACGGTCACAATTACGCACCGTTGCATTAAAAATAATTGTATTTACCTCCAGAGTAATCAAATGCTATTGATAAAGTTCAAAGGTTTACTCAGATTTTCTAGATGTTTATATGGGAAGGAAGAATTGCAAGTAGCAGTCTGTCCAACAGTAGATCTGAAGAAACCTCTGACTGAAAACACTGTAGTTGAACATTCTCATGAAGAGAATCCTCAGGGATTTTCATTGTGTTTTTATTATATTAAACACAAAATCTACTTCATTTACAGATGTTTTAGAGCTGCTACCCCATACAGGTAAAGGCAAAAACATAAAGTCTAAATGATTGTCTGATTTGTAAAGAACAGGTAGTGCTTTACAGTCATTGCTTACTAGATTGGGGTGTGCAGGTGGCGCAGTGGTTAGTGCGCAGGACCCATGTCCTTGACGCAGTCGACCCGGGTTTGAATATGGCCTGCTGTCCTTTGCCACATGTCTCTCGCCCTCTCTCATACCCCCTTTTCCTGTCAGCCAAAACGAGCCACTAGTGCTGTAAAAAACTCAAAAAAAAAAAAAAAAGATATGTTGCTACTATTTGTATACATATAATACAATTGAACTTTATTAATCTCATATTGGGGAAATGTACCTCTGCATGTAACCCATCCCCTTAGGTAGCAGTGGGCTGTCATTGTGGGGCGCCCGGGAAGCAGTGTGGGGTTAAGGGTCTTACTCAGAGACCCAGAGTGGCACCCTATGGGAGTGGGACTCAAACTCAGAACCTCAGGATTCGAAGCTCTATGCCCTAATCACTAGGTCCCTACTCCCCCTTGTTCGATTTGTTCCACATCATCAGGTGTGTCTGGATCAGAGGAGGCAAAACGGAAGCCCTTTAAAGTAGCAGGAGACAAGTAACCAAATTATTTTGGTTTATACCTACTTGGTCTGTCTGATATAAACAATCCAAATTTAGCCCATATTCTTTACAGGTCTGGGCGCTACTTGTATTAAAGTTACTGTTACATTCAAAACAGCAATTATCAAACCACCGGTGGAAAACCGAAACTTTAACAAATGAATCCCTCAGAACTACAGGCCCGTCTTAAACATCCTGTTCATCTGTAAAATTATTGAAAGTAATTGCATTTTGACAGTTAAATAACTTCTAAACAATGAACAGCTGCTTTGATGTCTTCATATCAGGTTTATGCTGCATAAAGAAGCACAGTCCTGCCATTATTGGACCTCAGTGCAGCGTTTGGTACTGTTGATGACTTCATTTTTTTTAAAGCTTCTTGAAAACTGAGTTGGCCTTTCTGGTACCACACTGGACTGGTTTAAATCCTACTGGAAGGACAGGGACTTCTATTTGACTTTTCAAATTCTAGAACCTTGCTACTTAAGTTGGCTACCTGTTGGAGTACCTCTGCTAACTTGAATCCTTCAATTTTTGGATCAGAGTTTTTTTTTTTTTTCCAAAATTAATTTCCCTTTGGGATTAATGAATTATTTTTGATTCAGCTTGAATTGAATTTGTCAGTAGTGAACGTTAAATCAGAGACCAGAAAAAAAATCACATGCAGGGATTCTAAAGGCTCCATGATGGGGCCCCTCCTATTCAACATAAATCAGTTGCTATAACTTTGTAGACGACACACAGCTTTACATCACAATGTCAGCAGGTGACTATGAACCCACCAAGGCGTTGGCTAGATGTATGGAAGAAATTAAACTTTGGCTCAAAGCTTCAGTTGCTACAGCTAGAAACCACTGATTATGGCTAAAATCTTGGTATGATGATTGACTTAGACCTGAACCTTCAGAGGCACATAAAGGCAGTTACTAAATCAGCCTTTTATCACCTGCAGAACATTTCTAGGATTTTAGTACTAATGTCCAAGTAGGATCTAGAGAAATTCATAAATTGATTTAGTAGAATTGATTACTCCAACACTGTCTTCATAGGTTTGCCTAAAAAGTTAATCAGATAGCTGCAGCTGATCCAAAATGCTGCTGCCTGTTTTCTCACTGGAACTAAGAAAATAGAGCACATAAACTATTTTCTGAAGTCGGAGAAGCAGCATTTAGTTTATATGCTCAACTGATCTGTTTCAAACTTTCTGAAGACCGTAAAAGTGCTGGAAACTTTAGTTCTTTTGAGTCAAAACTAAAAACCCAATTATTTAGAACTGTTCACTATTAATTAATTTAATCTTATGGTCCAACTGTTCTTTTTGTTTTACTCATGTTTTTATAACTACTTGTTTTTATTATGTTTTTTCCCACTATTTTATGTTTAAATTAATGTAAAGCACTTTGAATTGTCGTTGTACCAACTTTTGCTATACAAATAAAAGGGCTATGTCATTTTTAAATGTAATATACATTTCTAAGGCAATGCAAACATAAAAATAGACAATAATAAATTACATACTTATGTATAATATATTACATTTCTGTCAGTTAATCCCTGCAATTATTACACACTTTAAGCTAAAGTATAAAGTATTCAGAGACATTTCTTATGATGATAGCACTTTATACTGTAGAAAAATTTAATACTTATATCAATAGGTTTTGTTTGTTTGTGTTACATTAGAACTAACATCTGTTTTCAATTTAGAATCTTCTCAATGCAGAGATTTTTTATTTCTAAATTCTAAATTCTGTTCAGATAACTTCAGGCAGTAGGGGGTTAAAGCAAAAAAATTCCCTGTGATTTGCAGTATCTGCCTTTTATTTAAACAGTAATATGGCCTCACCATTATCTTCAGCTTTTGTGCAATCCCATATCTCTTACGGACTGACTATCATCTGACTATCATTTCGTAAATCCCATACACCGAGACATCACTCAGATCCCACAAGATCTTGCTATTGAGCTTATAAAGATGATTGTCTCAGTACATTTTTTTCTTCTACTATTTCTTCATATTTTGAAAAAATTGTCTGCCTATGAATTGCCATGTGTCTCATTCAGATAATTATCATGGAGATGAGACAACTACCTCTCCTTCAGAGAGCTTGATTGTGACTCATATTTTGACTTTTGCAAGTCTGACTTTGATTGATGATAGCTTCTTTTCCTCATTACTCTAATCTGTCTGTGGTTGGTCAGTGGGATTTGATCTGAGAAGCCCCATCAGTAGATTAGCAGCAATCATATAAATGCTGCATACACCAGTGATTTTCTGCTCTGTCATTAGGCTGTGTTGAGTTTTCCTGCGTCATTGCAGACAGGGGGACATGGCCAGCCTTGGAAAGAAATCTGCAAGCATTCTAGAATAATGCAATCATTTAAAATCTGTAGCAAAGACTTTAAGGGTATATAAATAGTGTTTATGTGGTACATTATACCTGCAGTCACATCAAGTAACACTCTGCCAGTTTTGCTGGTTTGTTCTCTTCCAAACTCTGTATAGAATATCAGATGTTCATTCTTTGTTTTTTTTACCTCTGGCACTGAATTTAAACAAGATCAAAGCCAAACAGAGTTTGTCCTTTTATAATCATAATGGCATTATTTGCAAAGAAGCTTTAATTTAAGGTTACTAACTCAAAGTTGCATTTAACCAATAGCAGCCTAGATTAGTACTGCTAAATGTATTTGTTTTCATTTCATTTCGGTGAGTTCTTTGTTTTGTGTAGTAAAACTTTAAAGCAGTGGCGGTTGGCCAACAGAGGGCGCAAGGGTGCCGCCCCAACCAACCAATTACCCTGATTAAGACAAAAAAGTTTTTTTTATTATTATTATTCAATTTTAGATTAAAATTTCAAACATTTCCAAATAGCTCAAGTCTGATTAAAAAGTGAAATGGTTCAGCTGTCAAAAGCCCAGAACAAAGGAGACGTCTGCCACAACTGGACAGTCCCCAAAGACAAAAATTCCAAATAGGAAGATCGAGGCAACATAAATTCACCTGATTTCTGCAATGAAGGATGACCTTTCCTGCTTTCATTGTTTTTATCAGTTCTTTATTATGTATGTAACATTAAGCCAGTTGTTACATTTTAGTCCTTATAAGACTGTTTCACCATTTTTATATTTGTTTACAGCTATTTTCCAGCGTTCTATCTCCAAGCACTTCAAATGTCTCTGAAATTATCTGTAAATGTATATTGTCTACCTGCAGCCTTAATTCAGACACAATAACCCTGGTCAAATGTTGTCTTATTACTCTTCTCCCAAAACATCTTCTCCAACTCAACCTTAGATCTAGAAAAACATGAATTGTTGGGATCTGGAGGTCTGTCCACCTTTCTCCAGCAGAGGGCGCCCTGGGTCTCCTGGAGCTGAAGCTGACTACCACACCTGCGGCTCGTTTGCTCATCAGGAGACCAGCATTTAAGCAGTGGCTGAGTTACACTCCAGGGCCAGAGTGTTAAGCCAGTTACGGTTAGCAAGCCAGAGCCAACCAACCTGTCTGATTATCTGGCTCCCCTGAAACCTGAACCAGAACCTAACCTGTTTTTGTCCTCCCTGCTTCCTAGGAAGAACCTGACTGAACCCTGGAACTCTGGAAGAGTTTCTCAGCTGAGATCAGCTGTCTGACCTCAGAAGAACCTTGGAAAGTCAAACTGTCTGAACCTGCCTGCCCGCTCTCAAGAAGAGAACTGGAAAGTAACTCTGATCTGAACACTGCAAAGTCTGAAGTCAAGCCCTGCCTCTGCCTAGCCCTCTGCCTACCTTCTGCCTCTGGACCCTCCTGGTTCCCTCCCTCTGCCGCTCAGCCTAAATCACTGAACAGGTACAGACCTGCATTACTCAACAAGCAACAGTATTTGGATCTCAGCTAACCGAACTGTCCCTCTCTGCAGAGAACCCATTTGTGACCAGTCCTGGATCTGTTTCCCAAGAATCAGTTCTTTAATATCATTGTGTTTCAATAAACTGTTGAACTTTTCCCTCTGAGTCCGTGTGTTCTGCATGTGGGTTAGAAACCTTGGTCCCAACATGACATGAATAATCTCCATGCCAAAATTCCAATCGACATTTCATCTTCAATACGAAAAACAGTTGCCTCTCAGCGCTCCCATTTAATCTATAATGACCTCTAACAATTTTAGTCTGTCTTCCATCCCTTCTACTACACTGAAACTGCTCTCATAAAGATATGTAAGGACCTCCTTATGGCAGATATTTCTGATTTAATTTCTCTTCTCATTCTACTGTACCTGAGTTTTGTCCTCGCTACTTAGAAGCTTGTCCATGCTTTTGTCTCCCAGAAGACTGGTTGCGCCCAGGACATACCTTTAAACGATGAAGCCTTTAAGGCCACGGCTCCTTGTCTATGGAAAGCTCTACCGGACCATCTCAGACCCACTAGATGATGGATGTTTTTAGGAAAGTACTTAAAATTTTTTATTCAGAAATGCATATTCTGCCAGTTTTCCTTTCTTTTTTTATGTGCAGTTTTTTGTCATTCAAATGTAAAATACGTCACAAATAAAATGTTAAATAGGTATTATTAAATTTGAATTACTGACAGCCTCCTTGACAGTTTATATTCTGTGAAAGATTAATTTCTTTTTCGTTTTCTAGTTAAAACTACTCATTCTATATATCTGATCACTTTCTAAGTCAGCTTGAATGGTATTCCAATGATGAGGAGAGACGTTCTACTATCACCTTATGTGGTAATGGTGCAGTGTGGGGGAAAATGCAGGGTACTGACTCTTCAGACTTTGGAAAAGGCATCTCGTGGGTGGGTGTGGCCTTTATGGTTAAACTGCAAAACATTTAGTAGTTCTGGGCAATTTAATTTGTTCAGACAGCTATGGTCAAGAAGACAGACCTAAGACAAAGATGTTGAAGACTTCCTCTACAATTTGAGCTTATATCAATGATTTTGTTAAACATGACTGGAATATATTCTGTTAATACTTAAAGATGTTTTCTTCTTTCTGTACACTATCTGAAAAAACATTTCTCCATAGATTTGGACCAGGTGATCAAATGATGATAGAACAATTCTTATCTCTCCAGTCATACTCATTTATTTAAAGTGCTTCAGTTCTTATCCACCCCTTTCTTAAAGGGAAACACCATTTTTTTTTTTTACATTGGCCCCTTGATTTTACGTTAATACATCATGTTCTACTCACCCTTAGTTTTGTGTAATTTGGAGCTGTTCTGAAGATATTCGGTTTTGTTATATCGAAGTAACGTTGTCCTATGGGCAACGAGTTGAAGGCACAAACTACACTTTTCATAATGTATTCTTTATGGTACGCCAGCGTTCATAACATGTAGGCGAATCACTGTCCCCCAGACATCCGCAGTTATATTTTTTATATTAATATTTCTTTATAAACAAAGCAGAGTGTGTATGACATCATCAGACTCACAGGCTCTTACCAGCAGTCTGCTTTGCAGCATTCTGGTTCTGAATTAGGGATGTAAGATTTGATGATATTAGATTGTAAAGAATTAGTGTAGATGATCCACCAAAGTGAAGAGATGGAAGGATCAATTAGGTCACATTCCTTCAACTGCAGTTTTGTGATGATCCACCTCACATGTTACATAGTCAACCTGACTGATCAACCACAGTCAATATACCAGTAGAGACGCACTGTCTTACTTGCGTCTTTGTTTTGTGTGTGTAGGAGTAGCCGCATGGAGAGCCATGGCTGAGACCCAGAAAAAGGACTCAAAACAAAACCCTGCTACTATTATATGGAACTGGTGTGGCTTTTCCCCAAATGCAAAAACAAAAGTAATTATCAACCTTTGTTCAGACAGGGTTCGAATGTCGGATGACAACAAATCCTTGAAAGGATTTTGTTGCTTTATTGTTCTGATAATGTGTGATGATGTAAAAATGTGCCTTTTACATCCAATTCATATGATGCATGTATTTAATCATAAGTAAAGTGTCATTACAGCTGATGTTTATTGCTTTGAATATTTTTTTAGATTGGAAAGGTAAAGCCAGGCCTTTAAAAAGTGGTATTGTCTTGCTGTAAGCTCCACCTTGAAAGTCAAAAAAGGAAGGAAAAAAAAAACACCAACTAAAAAGCATTTGAATTTCTACATTTGATTTTAAAAAATCACATTGAGAATTTTGGTAAATTATTCCGTTTTGAACCCCTCTCTTGACTTTATGAGGTAGAAAATAAGTATTGAAAAACTTAAATTTTTCCTGCTAAGAAAGTATTAGGCCAACAGCCATATCTTGCAAGTGGAAAGCTCCAACTCATTCTACCATACAATAGTGTTTACAAATCCCAAAATGGTATGTAACCTAAAATATGTTTCTCTCAAGTTACTTAAAACTGCACTGAACCTTCAGTGACAAGATAGAGGACTGAATCACTTTCTGGCCACCAAAAATCATTATTATACTATTATTATACCTGTAGGTGGACAGGGGTGAGTGAGTCTAACATGGCATTATAAAATACGAGCCAAATGGTTTGGTTACACTTACCAAGAACTTGCAAATTAGTCTCAAAACTTCACACAAGATGGTGGTTAAACTAAAATTGTGATATAATAATAAAAAAAATGTTATATGGCATTTTTGCCATATAGCCCATCTCTATTCTGAATACTGAGCAAGAGCTGAAGAATAAAGTCAATTTAGCCATGTCTGTGCCCTCCTAGATGTAGCACCTCTCTGGAATCCCACGAGTAAAGTAAGTGTGTCTATGAGCAAATCCCTTTTGTCCCAAATACAGTGCAGGATCACATGCTTCTGTTGTCTTCGAGAGGCAAACAGACTTCTAGTTTTATACTCTGCCAAAGGACAACTGTCCAAAGTTACTGTCCTGGGTAGCCAGTCCTTGAATATTCACAATCACTAAGATCTGTGGGCATTGATCATCTCGAGTGCAGCTACTGTACTTAAAAAAAATAGCATTTTAAAAGTAATCTTTACTTCAATCAGAAAGATCACTGCATTGACAGATGATGTGGTGAAGAACAGTTGGTGCACTTTTAGCAAACTGCCTTTTTATTCACAGGTGTTAAATCCATTACTGATGCCACTGGTGATCCTCTAATCACAGGAGGTCTGCACTGTGTCCAAATGGATAATTAGCCCCCACCATTAACGGAAGTTTTAAATAGAACATGTTTAAAAAAATAAAATAAAATTGCAGCAAACAACTGAGCAAGGAGAACAGCCAGAGTAAGGTAAAAACAAAACAGGGCGACATTATTTGTTGATGTAGTTAGTTGAACTTGAACCCATTAGAATCTCACACTGGTAGATATAGCAAAAAAGATTTTATCGTCAGCCAGAGGGGGAGCTTTAACTTTTAACAGTTAGCTGAAACCTATTGTAGATTTGTAGGTAAAAGCTGAATACCAAAGAAATCACTGAACTAGTGGTTTTCTGTATGAGATGAATAAGCAAACTGATTGAAGGAAACCAGTCCTATACTGTCACTGTCATCTTAAATATTTCTTAGATTACTTGTTTGTGATTTTGAAAGAGTTTTCTAGAAACTGTGACATATCCAAAGTTGCCATGAACACTATAGGGATGTATTTGGAATTTAAATAACTCTTAGGCTTTAAATTCCGAAAAAACTTGACCTGGAACTTATTAAAAAATATTCTGTACTTTGCAAGTATTTCCATATGAACTCGGCACCCCTATCACAGACAAGGAGAGAAGCAGAAAAAACTATTTTACATGTATATTATAAGCATGCAAACATCCTCAGTAGAAATTTTAAAAACAGGCGAAATCTGATCATTTCTTTATCTCATCGATTACATTTACATACTCTGAAGTAATGTGATGTTCAAACAAACCCTTGCCTACATGTTTCAGTCTTTATCTTTAGTGGAGCTTAAAGATTGTTAAAATGTAGAGTGAAGAGAGACAACTTAAGAATATTAAAGCGGGAATTTCGGACACTGTGTAAACATAAAAAAACATTCTTTCTCAGGATATTTCTTGATTTTATCCAGCTTCTTCCGGAGAGAAGAGGAGATTCAACCCGCTCTAGAAGGAAGAGGCAGCTTTCAAAAAGAGAATCATTTAGCAGTGCACAACATGGCTACACCTCACATTAAACACTGTAGATGAATCAATTAGATGAGCCCTAACAGACTATTTACTGAGAAGTTTACCAACTTCACGAGCAAAAGTCATAGATGTTAACTGTTACGGGGTGGTCCTTATTTAGCCACTCTGTTGCTGGCTGTTTCTTTGAGCATGTACACAAGTAAACCAATTAAAGGAATCAGGTAACTATGTTCATATAAACAGAGTAATCTCAATACTTGAGAGAAAGTTATCTTTGCTAATGTGATTTTTGGCAATCAGAAAACCTGATCTTTCCGATTTTGCCCATCAAAATTAGCATTTTTTTCTGATCGCTTCAAAAAAAAAAAAAAAGTTCAATCACATTTCTGTGTGCATGTTCCACGGCTCACTGTTTGCTTATTTGGTGTCTTTATGTTATGTTTATATGCCTATAGGTTTAGGATCTTGCTGATGTCTATGGGACATCATTTTTCACCCCTGGATTTTTTCTAAATTTCCCCTGCAGTTCCTTTTTGCTTCGTGACTCTGCCTGTGCTTTGTTTAATTTTCCTCTTTATTAAATGACACTGATGATCATCTCATGTTCTTGTCTGCTCTTATGTCAAGATCCAAACTCATACTACATGACAGGAGGCAGGAGAATGGCAGAAATAAGAAATGGTCAAATGAAAATAAAGCCCTTGATGATTTTTCACTGTCTGGTGGAACAGTTATATATAGATGTCTGTATCAATACAAGCAAAAAGAAAAAGGTGTGACCCTCTGGTTGAACAAGAAAACTCTCACACTTATGGTGCAACAATCAGTGGCCCAAGTGGGTCATTGAGTGGTGATGCGTGGCAGGCGCATGACATGTTATTGCCATGACATGTTACAGCCACTCATGGGTGGGGAGCCACCCATGAGTGGCTCCCCATTTACTCTGACAGAGATGCATGTCCATTTTTGTTTTCTATTCGTGTTGGAGTACGTTTTGTGCAGCAAGCAACAAAGGCTTGAAATGCACCCAGAGAGAGAAAGCACCAAAGAGCAATTACCACGAATGGCTGCAAGGTGAGACGGGGAGCAAGAGGTTGAGTAGAAAGAAATCAAAGGGAGATAAACTGATAAAAACGAAACAAAAGAAAAACAAAAAAGAAACTGAACAAATGGGTAGAGATGACAGGGTAAACCAGGAAGGAAAAAAAGAAAATAGAAATCAAGTTCAAAATCAACTTAAAACAGACTTAATTTCAGGGAAAAGGAAAAAAACGTGTTTGAAGCTACATTGGGAGAAGTAAATCCATCTGTCTGTTCCCTTCTATGGACAACAACTCTCACCCTCCTAAGTCCAGCTTTTCCCCTTTCCTCCCCCATCTCTTGTGATCATCAGTATCTTCAGCATTATTTCCACTCCCCTGTCTTTTTTACTGTCCCTTTCCTTTCCCCTAGCTTGGTTCCCCTGATAAGGATGTGAGTCAGACCATGAAGAAGTCTGAATGAAAGGAACCAGGATCAAAACTTTAGGGGATATTTTATTTTTTATTTTGCCAAAGTGTAACTGCTAAGAATTGATTGGATTTTTTGTACAAGCAGACCCCAAAGAAAGATGAAAAAAGCAATAAAATATTCATTATGCTTATGATGTTCAATGTACAAGATTATTTGTTTTGTTGTTTAGTTTTTTTTCTCTGGGAGGAGGTACTTTTTATATTCATGTGATATAATGAGAAATGCCCGGTCAGATTCATTCATCTATAAGATATCTGCAAGCTACAGAAACACATACAAACACTACAGGCATCAATACTGGCATTTTGCCTGAGCTATTGGCCTTTGTGACAGATGTATTACGTTGAAATCAGTGCGGTCATGTATTAAATTTGTAAAATGTCATACAGAGGTCCCTGCAAAATAGGTTCGACCCTGCTGACTTTTGCTCTATCCTGATGTTTTCTCTCATCAATCCAATGGCCTCTAAACAGAGGTTGAGCAGAGTTTTTCCCTGTAACAGTGAGGGTAAGCGAATGCTTCCTCTCTCGTGCTCTCTCTCTCTCTCTTTTGCGCTCTCTCTCTATCTATATATCTATATATTTAGATAGATATATACATATCTATCTGTATATATCTCCTGGTTCTTCTCTTCTTATCTTTGGACTGAGATGCTGCCATAAACACAGTGAAGCTGATTCCTAACTACCTCTAGGTTTCAGAGTGAAGGATCTATCAACTCTTACCTTATATTTTCTAATATATTGTCAAAAGCTTGGAACCTTAGACCAAATATTCAAGCAGACAGATCTGGATGATTAATCAGGTGGTTTTCCTTCGATAGAAAACTTTGAACCAATCTCATTGTGTGATTGGTTAAATTGTCTCTCTAAAGCCGGGCATACACTGTGCGATTTTCGGGGCGATTTTCCAGTTGTACAAGAATCTTTCGATCGGGCCGACTTTCAGACTGATAGTGTGCCGTGAGTCGTGTAGTGTACAGGGGGTAACGAGGGGCAATCAGCCTCTCACGACCACCTCCTGATCAGGAATCGTGAGGTCAGGAGAAAATCAAACATGTTTGATTTTGCCCAACTGTCATAGGCAAACCCTCAGGGCGCATGCGCAAAAGAGGTTTTTTGTTTTTATTCTTCCTCTCAGATGTAAAATGAGAGCATTGGGCCGAACATAAATCGTGAGCTGTGAACACTGTACAACCCTGTAAACCCTGTGGTTTAGTCGTACAGTGTGAGCAGTAGCTGTGTGCAACAATTGAAAAACATGCCTTATGATGACTGTGTTGTGAATTGGCGCAATATAAATAAACTGAACTGAACTGAATCCCAATTCCCAAATATAACAGGCTTTCATAGGAGCCAGTACCTACATAATTCTGGTATTAAATTACGTTAATGCCGATTAGAATATGACATTTTTTTAAAGTCAGATTTTTTCTGTATTACGTCTCAACAAAATACAATTATAAAAATACAATTATATCTTTTTCTCATTGACTTTAAATTTACAGTCAGTGCACAAGTAGTTTACATACAAAATTACCTTCATACAGCAGAGTCTATTTTTTGTAAATTCGGTTATCTTCTCTTTGGAATAAATATATTCAAAGGTATAAAATGATTGTACTTGAAATGAATTGATATATTCCAAGGCTTTTAAGCCATTTTTATCTGGAATACCAAAAGTGGTGAGGGCACTGTATGTGCAGTTGTCTTAGTAGGCCTTCTCAACTCTGCATTCTGGATCTTAAGTGATTAGTACAGAACCTGCCCGCTAAATGTGTCATTTATCCAACAGCAATGAAGAGGGCGTTTCTCTGTACTTTCCATGTCACTACTATCCGATGAAGCGGCTCAATAAAGCCATATGCATAAGGTTTCAAGGTTTTTAACCATTCTCCAATGAGCTTTGACCATTTTTTTTTCGCTTACAAATTATATTATATTGCAGTTTTCTTGACCTTCTAACAAGAGAAGTCAGGCTGAGAGCAGAAGTACTGGAGCACTACAGTTATACTGTAAGTTTGTGGTAAAAATCCTTGTCGAAAATGTCTAATCTGTTAACTAAAGGAATATTAATTTAAATGTTCTCATAAAATATTCTGCATCTAAGTACAAAGATTCCATCCTAAAGGGTATGCTCATTATTTTTAATTTGATTGAGCACACACCCTGTTGCTATTTAATGACAAGCATACAAATGGGGTTCAGATGGTAACTTCAAACTAAAACCAAAAAAAAAAGAAACAGTTTCCAAAAATGAAACTCTAAGCATAACAAAACTGACCTATTTAAGAGAGCTTGTTTTTCTTAGGATTAATATTATAAAATAAATAATAGTTCTACTGTGGTTTAATTGTTCTTATTTCATTAACGTAACCCCTCTGAGTTAAAATGTAGAGCTGCGAATCTCCCTTCTGCTCCTCTTTCATGTTGCCTCAAGAACTGCCACATATAAATGTCTACATCTTGTTCATTCAGTGAAGATAGCATTCCTAAATAAAATGTACATTTATCAGAAAGTTATTGGTTGTGTTTGACATCTGGGACTGGATTTCAGGCATGTAGTGAAATGTACAAGTGTGTATTTTTTTGTGGCAACACTGTGGAAGCTGTAGTACATCAGAAACTACTCAAGGGAAGTTGCTTTAGCACAGGGGTTATACACCTACATAAGGAGTCTTTTTTAAGCAAGCTAACACATTTTTAAACCTCTCTCTTATGATTTCTTGTAAATATGTCAACCATGCATTGCTAGCACAAACATACATTGATTTTTTTTTTCAGTTTACAAGTTGTATCAGGCCATGAAAACAAAACTAATTAATTTTATTAGGTGTTCTTTGTAAAACTTTCTCCACAGACCTTTATCAGTTTCTTGAGTTGTTTCTAGTAATTTGTTGCTACTGTAACAGAGGCAGAGAAGATCAAACTCTCTACAACACACCCATAGAAGATATAAGCCAAATTGCTGCAAAAACTCTACTGTCCAGGTGAACACTAAACTCGTATTTCACCACCACACCCACTTCTTCTCCCATGATGATAACATTCAACTTGTTTGTGAATCTGAAAACATCTCTTTTGTTTCATTAACATTCAGGAGGAGATTATTGTTTCCATACCACGACACAAATGGTCCATTGGCTTTATGTTCTCATCTTCTTGTACATCTCTGTTATACCCAACAACTGAGCCATTTAAGTAGTTCTCCAGATTACAGTCAGTTAAAGGGACTCTGTCTTGTACTGACAGTCAGATGTCTACAGAGTAAAAAGAAGTAGTGAGGGTATTGTCCCCTGTGTTGCTCCTGTGCTGCTGACTACTTCATTCAATCCCTTCAATCTAACAAACTGTGGTCTGTTTATCAGGTAGTCCAACCGTTTTGGATGTGATCAATCATTAAATGGCCATTATTAGCAGTTATCAGTTCCATAGAATGGCCTCAGACTGTAGCTCCTCTACCTTCTGGTACTAACATCCCCAAAGTTTGTCCTCGAGGGCCACTGTCCTGCAGGTTTTAGATGTTTCTCTGCTCCAGCATAGCTGATTTACATTGATAGTTATTAACACGCTTTTGTTGAACTGCAATCATCAGAATCAGTTTTTAGAAACCTCTGAAGCCTGCGGGACAGCGGCTCTCGAGACAGACTTGGGGATGCCTGTCCAAGTAGGTTTCTTATGTAAAAAATGTAATATAAATCCATTTATTGTCCCACACAAATATACTGTAATTATTTATTTATTTTTTTAACAGAAATTGACAACAGTTTTAGAGAACTTTATTGGCAACTCTTTTTCCTTTTAAATGCTGTAAAATCTAATGTGGCAAAATATGAAAAAAAGAACCAGGCTTAACCACTTTTGTATGGTAATGTAAACTACGGAGAGTAAATTGCATCAACAAATATATCCTAAAGATTTTCCAATATGTTTTAGTTATTTTTAACTATTTAAATCTGCAGGAAAAAATGTTGATATGAATGTTATCCAAATTAAAATCAGATCAAGTGTCATAAAACTCTAATTTTCTGCCTGTAATAAATAAACTGGTTACCAACATTTAAAAAAATTACTAAATGTCTCAAACTAAATTCAATACTTCATATGTCAAATTAATAGTGATTAAACGGTGATTTTCAATTTGCAAATTGATCTCTGAACCATATTTTCTCCCTCGGATTCAGTAGTCCTTAAGTAAACCTCTCAGCTGGTATTAACCTGTGTGTCTTTGAGAAACTCTTCTTCCTCTAGAGTTTCATCCAGTCAGAAGGGCTGCTGCTAAGCTGAGCTTGAGCTTTCCAGTTACTAAAGGTGAACACATGCAGGGACAGCAGCAGCAGTAGCACAATATTTAGTGTACTGAGAGCGCTGAGAGAGATTACTCAGGAGGAAACTTTGACACTAGCTGCGTTGAAGGATTATGACTAGCGGGATGACCAGGAGCTTCCCTTCACCCTGTTCTTACTCATTTCCTAAAATGTTCTATTGTGTTTGTGAAGGTGAAGTTGCTTTTTCTTCACGACACAAAGAGGGGATGGTCCTCACAGAATAATTCCTGTGCCTGTGGGAATACAAGAAAGAAAGACAACATGCTAGTATATTTCCCTCAATGTCAAACAAGGCTTTTTAATCCAATCAGCACCAAAACGCGGTAACAAAAATGCACACATTCAATTCAGTGAAGCATGAAATAAGATGAAAGAGCATATTCATGGAAATCTCACTGGACACATGGAGTTATTTTTTTCTTTCCTTGTATTGATGTACAGAACAGATATGACAGACACTGATTTAATTTCATCAGTGTTTCATCTAGTGTATCTTGGATGGATGGATGGATGGATGGATGGATGGATGGATGGATGGATGGATGGATGGATGGATGGATGGATGGATGGATGGATGGATGGATGGATGGACAGACAGACTGACGGACGAAAGAATGAACAAATGGATAGACAGACAGAAGGAAATATTCTGCCCTTCTTATCTGTGGTACTTCACTGATCAGCCAAGCAAAATTGAAGGAAGGTTATGATGATGCCGCCTAGATCAAAGTTGAAAAACTGTAACAAGGTGCACACTTGCACTTGCAATGATATAACACAAAATTTTAATCATCCTTCTTAGCCATGTCAGATTCCATGCAGTTAGATGAACCGACTTTTTGAGATTTGTTGATGGAGAGGATAAACATCTTTCTTGGTTGTCAAACTTAAGTCTGGTCAAGGCTTCTTTAAATCTTTCACCAGCTTCATTATCACTATTCCATTAGCAGCACTCAGCAATCCCACAATGCATACTGCGGGAGGGTGTCATGATCAGGTCAGTAGGTTGCTGCCTTTTTGCCTTTGTGAGAGGCACCAGCACATCCAGAGATGTCCAGTGGACATCCAGTGGCCTGTATTTGGTTTCTTTTTTGTCAACTTTATATTCTTAATGTGATGGCTTTTTTTGCAATGATACGATACAAGCAGAATGCCACCCATTTATATTTCTGATTTTCTTCTCTAATAATGTCAAAATAGACATTTTCTCTGTGTGATTCTAAAGGAAAAATCTGATGAAAACACCCTTTATTTTTTAGATATACAATGACTGACTGACTTCTGTCAGTAAAAGGCAAATCTAACCTAACTACGCCCAGTGAAATCTCCCCATTATTTTTAAATCAAGATTTTTTTTTTATATATTGTATATTAAATATAGTGTATCTAGATATACTGTGAGGATTACAAACCAAGTGAGAGACACTAAGGTAACAACCTATTACAGTTCAATTTATAATCATTTGCTTTGAGAACAAAGTAACCAAATCCTGAGAAAGCGAGAATTAAAGACAGCTGATATAGAAAAGTATATCTCATTTTCATGTAGTAGAAATATATGGTAAGCTTTTGTATGTTAAATCACAATATTATAATTCTCAAATGTTTCACTTTCTGTAATGTTTTCCAATTTAATAAAATGTTTTAAATTTGATAAAAACAAAACAAAAAACAGATCACATAACAGATAACAATTACAGTATAGTCCTAATCCTCTGTGCCTCATCACAGCAGTATCAGTCATAACACTCATCTTTGCCATTGTATAATAAAAAACTCCCCCTGAACCACTATCCCATAAGGGGGATTGCACTAGTGGCAGATGCAGTGACACAGTTGGGGGGGAAATGGCTGAACTGATGAGTTGGGAAACTTATCACACCTCTGCACAAAACCTTTTGACCTGAGGATGCCATTCAGGGCTTAACTCAGCTTGAGCTAAAACAAGATATTGAACTGCTCTGATCTTCTCTCTTCCTCCTCTTACAAGTGATTTTGTTTTCCCAGTATGAAAGCTTTTGATTAAAGAGGGATGACAGGTTGAATGCAATGCTAAAGAAGTCAACATTCTGGTGTAAAAGAAAAGTTTATATTTTGTCTCAACATATTAAATATGACTTATAAAGGATGTCATTTTGAATTGGAAATTTCATCCTCTCTTAAATAGCACTTTTAGAGTACAGGTGACAGCCTTTTAGTTAATGTGATTTAGACCTCTAGAAAGAGTGGCTATAGACCACAGGATTTATGCCATTGGCCTTGTGTATTCACTTTATATGACTGCTTAAAGGATAGAATTCAGTGCTGCACTTTGCACAAATGATTTATATGTCCTCTGTGATCAGAACTTTCAAAGCTCATAGTAAATTATGTACAATTTCTTTCCATTTCCTAAAAGAAGGGGGGCATTGTGAATTTTATCCACTGTAGGTGATGAATAAGTAAACAACATTGTTTTTCTTGGACAGTTTCATTTTTCTTCTTTATGATCATGCTGCCTATATATAATGTTTAAAACTTGTCTTTGTTTACATGATTTTATTTCTGTAATAATGTATTGCACATGTATGCAGTGTAGTGAAATTAAATAGTTTGATGACAGAAGCCAGACAAAAAGACAGGCACAAAAAGAATGGTGTATATAGCATGAGAAGAACACTGGAATGGATGACATAAAAAGCTTATAGCATGGTAATCGAAGGGTACACTCTAAAAAAACTAAATATTTATAAATATTATAAATATTTAAATATAAATTTATAAATATATATATATATATATATATATATATATATATATATATATATATATATATATATATATATATATATATATATATAGATAGATAGATAGATAGATAGATAGATAGATAGATAGATAGATAGATAGATAGATAGATAGATAGATAGATCATTGTTCCATCAACAATCCAAGCTAAGTGGTCTTACTAAATCTCAATCATGGTGATATGTTTACAAAAGGCAGTCCTATGTGCTCATTAACATTTTCATTTACCGGTGGTGAGTTGGACAATAAAAAAAACTGCCAATCTTCTTCTGGAAAGTAAGCTTGTATGAGCGATGCAAACAGCAACATTTAAACAGAGTGTGCACAAGAAAAAATGGGCTTGTAGATATGCTCTCGGTTGTGCATGTGCTTTTTTTTCTTTAAAGTTAGCTGAGCTGATAGAGTCTAGTTTCAAAGGTGTGCCTCACAGAATTAGCAGAAACAGGTTAGAACTAGTCCGACAATTACAGTGATGTGACGCAAGAACACTTTTAAAAGAAAACCCCTTACAGCAGACAGCTTTTGAAATTTAAAATATATATCTTTCAGGGTTTTGGTTGAGGACCCAAATGCAGAGGCAGAGAGGCTGAGGTGATTTCTTGGTGTTTTAATGGTAACACAAACAATAGAGGCAAAATCCAAAAATCCAACAAAAAATGTACACAGACCAGAACCATGGAGACATCAGGGGAAAACAAGCACGGGGAAGCCAGGGAGAGACAAGGTGAGAAGACAGCAACGACAGGACCAGCAACAACAAGGAACCAACCAGGAGTGACAACAGAGGGAGAGTATATATACAGTAGCTGACTGAGACAAAGGCAGGGCTAACGAGCAAATAAGGACCAGTTGTGAGAGGAGGCAATGAGGAAGCCAAGGGAAAAGGAACACACACACGAGAGCCAGAGGACAACTAAGAAAAACCTGAGAACTAAAATACATCCAGAAAGTACAACAAAATAGGAATTAAACCAATAAAACTAAAAAACATGGAGCAAAGTAAAGCATAACAGAACCAAGACCATGACAATATCCTACTCAATGGGGATATTATAAAGGTCATCACTAAGACATTGCTCTGTCGCTGCTGCCATCTTGACTGTACTATTATAGAAAAGTGCTGTAGGTAATTCTGTCACTCTAGCAGAGCGTGCTCTGTTTGGTCTAGTCTGTTTTAGACCTGAAAGTCTGAACCTTACCATACTGACTTATGCCCTATGTAAGTCAGTCCGGCTGACCAGGGTACAGAATCTCAATAAATAAACTAGAAAACTTTGAAGAAATTGTTCACCAGCTAAGCTCTTCTTCCAACTGTCTTGATGTTTTACCAATAGTTTTCCTCACTCCATTTTCTCAGAGCAATTGAAAAAGATGGGTAGGCCTCTTGGGTACAAAGTGGACTGGTTTAAATCCTACTTAAGGGACAGTGTCTATTTTTATCAGTAGATAAAGACCACAACAATTACATGTGGTTTTCATGCCTTAGCATCAGTGCAATGTAATATAATTTTCTTTTTCATTTGCAACACTGAATTGTCATGCTAGTAAAATGCACTGTATTGTTAACCTGCCTTGACTTTCCCCTCCTTATTATCTTGATTTTGCATTTTAGTTATCTAGATATTTCTAACTGTGAGGATCTCTCATGTGCATAGGCCCTTAATATATTTACACATGTTGTAAATTCAGTTTATTTTTTTGAATACGGTTGACCTGAACTTTATTTCCATCAATGATATACTGTACAACTGCATTTTGTTTTGATGTTTTCTTCAACTCAGTTTGGTTATCAAAAAGAAGTATTTCGCCACGTTCAACTTTTTACTCTGACCGCTATTTTAAAATATTCAAAGCTTACTTTATCCTGAAATATGACTATATGATATGGAAATCTTAAAAAGGACAGAAAAAAGCTATGACAGGAGTTTTTTTTCTTGTTTTGTTGTTGTAGAAGTTCATAACGGAAAACCATGTTAGAACTAATAAACAGATTATCACAAAAAAATTATGTCAGCATAAATTAATAAAATTTAAATAGATAGGTGTTAATAACTTCCTATCTTACCATTGTGCGTTGGTCTGTCATTCTTGATAGCAGTATTTACATATAGACACATAGAAATGCTTAAATCCTATGTATTGCGTCACATTTATTTCAATATGCCCACGATCAAAATAAACATACTGGCATGTATGTTAAACCACTTCTGCGCATGGTTTATGTACCTACTCGCATGCCAGCTCCTCCCAGGCATGATCTGAATCATGTTGGGAATCTCACCGTGCCCACAACTTTCTATCCAGCGGTCACACTCGAGGATGGGTGCGCTCTCGAAAGTGTCTCTGACCTGTTAGTCTGCCTTCAAAATGTCTACCTCCTGTTTGAGGTCTTCTGCTGCATACAGGCACCTGTCCACCCCATACAAATGTAATAATCAAACTATTAACATGATCAAAGAGCTATACAAATTGCCAAGCAGCTTGGCAAAAAATGGTCCACTGTTAGAACAATCATTTGAAAATGGAAGAAGCTAAACATGACTGTCAATCTAAACGGGACTAGGGCCCCATGCAAGATCTCACTTCGTGGGGTCTCAATGATCCAAAGAAAGGTGAGAAATCTGCCCAGAACTACGCGAGAGGTACTGGTCAATGACCTGAAAAGAGCTGGGACCACTGTTTCCAAGTTTACTGTTGGTAATATACTAAGATGTCATGGTTTGAAAACATACTTGGCACGGAAGGCTCCCTCTGCTTAAACCAGCACGTATCAAGGCATGTCTTATGTTTGCCAATGACCATTTGGATGATCCAGAGGAGTCATGGAAGAGTGGAAGTCATGTGGTCAAATGAGACTAAAACAGAACTTTTTGGTTATAATTCCACTAAAGACCTAAACCAATTGAGAATCTTTGGAGGGAGCTCAAACTGGGAAATAGGAAGTCATCCAGCAAACTGGATTTTTCAGACCTTCTCTCCCTGGAAGGATCAACTGAGCTTCAAACTGAGCTGAGGATATTAACATTGACTTTCTTTAGATGTTCAAATACTTATTTACAGCGATATTATTCATACAGTTAAAAAAAATAATACTTTGTGATGTTTTTTTTTTTTTTTTAGATTATGTCTCTCACAGTGGACACCTACAATGACAATTTTGGACCTCCTGGGAAGCTAATGTCATTAGATTAATGTCTCCCATCTGATATTTTACAAGTGGGAAAACTTACAAAATAGCAGAGTGCTCAAATTTTAATCACTGTTTGTGCAAGGCACATCTGAGCTTCATAGCCACAAAGTAAATCCAGAGAGCTCCATTCCAGACTCATAGGGCCGGATTTATCATGATCCAATTTTGCGTGCAGTAATTTGCGCTCGCAAACTGGAATTTTGCGCGAGGGGCTGAACCATGGTTTGCGGGTGATTTAACAAGAGTGATTGCGTAACTGGTGGAAGGTGCAAAACTGTTGGAGACGCCCTATTTAAATTATGGTTTTGCGCGTTTTGTGGTTTGCGGCAAAGTAGTTTGTAGTCTGTACAAACTACTAGTGCATTAAGAAATTTAAATCTTACAGTGACCCCCAACAAAAAAAAATAAAATTATATATATATATATATATATATATATATATATATATATATATATATATATATATATATATATGTAAAAATTGGCAACCTTTATTCCCTAAGGTGGTATGTGCTGCACTAAAAAAAAAAACAGGTGTTTTGTATTGGCCTGTGACTGTGGATGAGATCCCCGCAGTATTTGGCACGTTGCTCCACAGGCGCAGGGGGAGAACCCCGACCCCGTCGGACAGCACTTCGGAAAAACGAGATTGGGAGATCCCAGCTCTCGCTGCAACCGTACGCTGGAATGACCCAGATGCAAAAAAGTGCAACGTTGCAAGGAGTTTTGTGATATCTGGTATTGCGTGGGTCCTCCTTGTGGCTGGCTCCAAATCCATTCGGAGTTCCCCCAACAGCTCCAAAATGGCAATGCTGGATAAACGATATGTTTTGATGATCGTTTCCTCCTTCATTCCAAAAATATTTACACGGAGTGAAACAATGCGTTCTCTGCGTCTCCTTGCTTTATTTCGATGTCTCCTTCTTGCAACAATAACCGCTGCAATGTGTGCGCAATTACGCATACAGACCATTTGCACCTTCTTTTGAAACGTGTTAAATATAGAGTCAGATAGCGTTAGCAAAATTGCGTTCAAGTTTGATAAATCACTTTGCGAGTGCTAAATTAATATATTTACATGTTCTCCTCCCACAAGACGCACTTTAGCGTGTAAACGCCCCATATTGCATATTCATTGCAGAAAAAGTACTAAATGGATCAGAGGGGCTATTTAGCACGTTTTAAAGACCAAATGCTTTTAGCACGCTGTTGATAGATCAGTTTGTACATTTTTTAGCGTGCGCAGTGAAATAGCTCACGTTTTAATACACGCAAACCTTTGATAGATCCGGCCCATAGTGTCATAAGGAATTGAGACCAAGATTAGCCCTGAAATTTACAGCATACCATGAGGATCCCATTTTCATGTATTTTAACGAAATGGGCATGTCAGGTATTGGTTGTAATGCACCACCCCCTCACCCCGTATGATGGATCTAGACCCTGTTTATACTGTCAACGGATTCTGGACTCATGCTACCCTGGCTGGAGTGATAGATATTTGGTGGACTGAGCCTGAAAACATTCTTAGCTACCATCTAATTTGACATCAGACTGTCAGGGTTAAGATCTGGAGAGCCGGATGCCGCCATGCTTTGGCTAGTTGCGAACAGGGATTGGACTTAAAGAGAGGTTTCACTACAATGCCATAATCTCAGTTACTTTCTGTGTGTCAATTCTGCACCTTCTTTGACATCATAGGTAAATACCTTTTTCTTTCTGCCATCAATGTCTGGGTTATAATCCCTTTGACTCTACATTTTGTGCCTTATGAGTTACATGGGCACTCTTTTATAATGAGTACCATGAATTATATCACCAAATTATATCACTTCATTCATTCATTCCCTCCTTGACCTGCGTGTACCCTTTTGTTCTGGTTCCTGTTTTCGGTGATGAGTTATGTTTGGATTTATGCTTCATTTGCCACCATTATTAGATCAGTAAGAAACCATTTCAGTTTCTGTCGCTGCATTTGGGTCTTCTAAAAATATCCAAACAACCTGACAATTTCAGTGTTTATTTGTAAATCGTTTTCATATGCAATATTCAAACTTGCATACAAGAACATTTTAAATCTCAAGCCCAATGAGTGGCAATATTTGTCCCTGAGGGAGTTAAATGTAAGATGATTATTTTTTTCTTTTTTACATAGCAGATTTCTCAAAGCCATTTGAAAAATTTCCTTACACAATGTCTAGTATGCACAACTTTTGTTGGTAAACAAAATAGACCTTGTTAAAGCTTATGGAATTCTAAGGTTACTATTTGAAAAAAATTAATTAAGAAAAGGAAAACATTATAGGGGTATAAATTACCATTGTGTTCATTATTTCACCAATGTTAAATTTGAGTCAGATGTCAAGGTCAGCAACTCATATAAGGCAATAAATATAAATAAGGCTCAGAAGAGGCTTCTTATATTTAACTAACATTGAGGTTAATGAAACAGATAACTAGCACTATCAAGTATAATGAATTTTATCAGGAATTCAAGGGCATGTTTGTCAGTTTTGATTCAGTGTGCTGGATGCAAATTACCTGACACTCACCACCTCACATCATTCATCTCAGCCCCCCCTCAATGTCGCGCCTGGCGTAACTTCAGCTGGTATAAATTCATATCTGGTGTCATCCGCTCCATTCTTAAAATATTACCATAATTCACTGTGAAACGATGAAAGCTGTTACACCACAAATCACAGTGCACGTGTAAAAGCCCATTACCACAGCAATCATCTCCCACACACTTCTCTTGTATTAGAATGTGAATGAAATTCATTTATTTAGGTGTTGATTTTCAGTGTGATTAAACATTCAGCATTGTTTTTCTTGCTGCTGCATATCTTTAAATCTGTAAATTTTTTAGGTGTTTAATAATTAAAACTAAGACTGTGTATTCTGGTTTTTGGAGCAGTTTTTGAACGCGGTCCTCTAAAACCCAGCAGAGAGCTAATGGAATTATACTAAATGTTAAAATAAACTGTATTTGACTTTCAGTGTGATGATCATCCTTTGTTTTTTAGAAGAAGAGCAAAACGTCTTAAACTACAAGAACTATATGTCTATTTTGACCTTTCACTCTGGCAAATTGACTATATATCCCTTGAACACATCTCCAATTCATCTTTTTTGCCTTGTCCTCCTTTATTACATTTATTATCAGCTAATATCCAGTTAATTATTTAAAGGGAACATAAAGTTACAAACCATAAAAGTATATAGATTATTTACAAATAAGTAATAAGATCATGAAATGTAGTTCTTCAAGTTTTATAACTTTTATATCGTTGAGTTTTTCAGAGTAATATTGGGATTGACATGTAAAAAAGATAGAAATGGGGAATTGGTTAGAGCAAGGCAATTCTCACCATACTAGAGAAAAAAATATATATATATATCTCAAAATGTTTGGGAGGCAAAAAGAGAGGGAAAAAATGTTAAGCTAGCTATGAAGAATGCTAAATTAAATGTATTTTATTGTTGGCAGAAAACACACTAAGGGGTTAAGGACAGTGGTAAGATTATTATAGAAAACCATGTAAAACATTTTAATATCAATTTCTTACAGGACATTAATCTCCTTTTGATACTGAAATTGAATTCAACAGACAGAAATGTCATGCCTCTTTTGTGACCCTCTAATAATTGGGTAATTAAACATACACGTTTTATCTGAATACTTAAATTAATCAATTTAACTGTGTCCGTTTCTTTCTATAGCATCTCTGGTGGCACATGTGATTATTTAAGAATGGGACCAGGGTAATCAACAGCAAAATTAAATCTTGCATTATTTTTCATGGAATAACATGGCAGAGAGAAACTGATCTGAATTATCCCACCGAGCAAAAATCTGTTAAAAAGACATTAAAAAGACCAAATTATTTATGTCCCAACAACATCTACATTTGGGTAACAAGTGAAAGGTGAAAAGAGGCAATTTTCAGATCATTGAAATGACGGTGGGAAAAAAACAGTTTATTGTCTACAATAGGACTAAAGTGGGACAAAATCAGACCTAGGAAACAAACCCCAACTTTCAACAACTGTTTTTGGACTAAATTAGGAATATATTGGACTGACCTGAATTAGCCTAAAAACCAATGTCTAGATCATGTCTGGTGTTTGGGGGGATAAGAAAATCAACCATCTGGTTTGTGGATACTTATTCCATATTTCAGACAGGCCACAATGTACAGGTTAGTAGGAGCTACAGTCTTAATAAATTTGGCATATTTCAGAAGTTCCACTTGAGACCCAATCTGTTATAGATGCATTAGACATGTTAACTTTTGGTTATTTAGTTGTTTGTCACAAAAAACGTAAACAAAAAACAAGCAATCACTTTTGTAAGTAAGTAGATAAAAGTTTATTTTTAAGGCACCTTTTACAGACATTGAGCTTTACAAAACTACACAAATATACAATAAAATAAAACAATTAAAACATCAGAGGAAAAAAATGAAACATAAACATCACAACAGAGGGAGGCTGAATATGATAAAGACTCGCATCAGGTCTCCACTCTCTCCCAGGCAGTTAGCTCGTACCAGGGCTTAAATGCCAGGCGCACATTGTTTTTGACGTAGTGATAACGAAAGAAACAAATTAACAAGAAAATGTGTAAATAAACAGCAGGGTGGTAAAAACGTCTGCGGCTGAAAAATGCAGCACCCCAAAGTCTGGGTTTCAAAAAGGAAGGAGAAAGAGAAGAGAGGGAGAAGGCATCCAATACGGCAACCCAGGTTTACTTAGTTAATCCTCCACAGTGTCAGAGGGGAATCATATGGAATCAGCTGGGTGCTGCCTTAAACTGAACATGATTGCAAGATTTTTATTATTTTGTTGTGTTTCATTTAGTTTTCAAGAAAAAAATGCACCAGGATTAATCTAGCATTTATTGAGCATATTGTGTGTCTGTAAATAACACAGAGGCCAAACAACTAAGCCAGAAATCTCACATCTCAGACAAAATTTACATTTATCAACCAGACCAGGCAACAGGAAAATGCAGTAGTCCTCAGAGGGTTAGCATCAGCTAAACACTGGATTGACATATAAATATTTACATATTTACATTAAAGAACTGTCTTTGTCCCTCCATCATGTAGACAGATGATACCCCCCCCCATTGACCGGTGAGCATCATTGTGTTCAGGGAGGGGGCAGTTGGCATCAGTACAGAGTCTGTGGGATTTTCCCTCTTTATATATATTACTTTTTTACATAAAGATGTTCGTCAGCTGCTTAGAAAGCATTTAATAAGCACATCAACTAAAATTAAAATTAAAAATATTTCCTATATTTATCCAAATTTGAACTGCAACAGTACATATCAAAGTGACTAACACATGAGCAGAGCTGCAGACTTTGCTTTTAAGATGCTTGGATTTACCTATGGTAAATCAACAATCTTTTGTGCCTAATTTATTCCATTTCATTGCTACTCTCTGAGATCAGAGTTTGTTTAAAGCTGGCTAGACTCCAGACAAAATGATTAAACAGGCTGATAGTCATGAATAATAATCTAGATAACTTTACAACAGGGTGGCTCAGGTTATCCTGAGCTGTCTTTAAAGTTATGCTGCTATAGGCTTAGACTTTTGGAGGACATAGGGACCCCCATTTCATCTTTCTGCTTCATTCTCTCTCTGTTCTCCTATTCTGCAGAATCTGTTAGTTCAATCTCTAACGTTCTGCTCTCTCTGCTTTTCCTCAGAGTAGCTTTGCCTCGTCTGTTCCTGTTTGGCTGTGACGTCATCCAGGAAAGAAACATCAGCTGTGCTGCTTCCATCAACACCCTTGTTTGTAGATGTTGGAGATTGGCCTGTTTTCCAGTGTGGTCCTGTTTCTCTGGCCGTGGCTGGGTGGATGTGCTCTCTTCATCCTCTGGCATGGGAGCTGCCTTGGAGCTCGTCTGCCTGGCTGTGTGTTTCCTGGACGGGGCCGCCTTTTACAGCTGCTTTTTGTATCTCTGCTTCTGTCTCCTTGAACCCCAGTCGGCCTCGGCAGATGGCCGCTCACACTGAGCCTGGTTCTGCTGGAGGTTTCTTCCTGTTAAAAGGGAGTTTTTCCTCTCCACTGTCGCTGCAAGCATGCTTAGTGTGAGGGATTGTATTTGAGTCAATGAGTCAATGCAATCAACTGGTTTTCCTTAGATAGAAAACTTTGTATCAATTTGACTGTATGATCTGGTTGAACTGTAAAGTGCCTTGAGATGACATGTGTTGTGAATTTGGCGCTATATAAATAAACTGAATTGAAAATTGAAAAATTTACAGAGGGTTTAAATCAACAGTCTACTTTATTGTTTAATGAACAGAGCTCTGTTTACCGATCCAGACTGGAGAATGAAGGGATGGTGTCTTAGGTTTGTATTAAAATAAAGGCACTATAAATAATCTGTGGTGCTAAAGGACATGCAAAACTGTAGTTTTGATGCTTGGCTAGGGCAATGAGCTTAAAATAGAATATAGGATTTAATCGCAGGGCATCTTGGCAAGTCAGTGGTCTTATCCTATTCTGCCCTATAGGTGGTGTTTGGAAATATAATCATAAAAACAAATAGTTTGACCTCCCTTGTTTTTCTTAGGGAATTGTTTTTATTTTTTTATTTTTATTTTTTCTTTAGGAGGCACATAACCAAGAAAAACAACCCCAATAATCTTGAATATAACCTTTTATGACATTCTTCTTTTCTTGTCGTCTTCTGTAAAGTATTATAACAAAAAAGCATAGTTTTTAAACTGGACAGGTTTATGTGAGTATTCTTTGTTGTTCTTTTGAGTTGAGGATTTGTTTATAATTTTTTTGATCCTGTCAGATGTATTTTGTGTTTTTTAATAAGTCACAGTAATTCATTTTATTAGAGTTAGACCCTTTTCTCTTCCATACATGCTCCTCACTTGTGCTAAGTTGCAATAATTTAGTCTTTGTTAAGGTCAGTTTCATTCAATTTTTCAGCATTGCAAAAAGCAAGATTCTCTGGCCCTTTTATCCTGCACCATGCTATGAAAAGTAGACTCCAACAGTAATCAACTTAAAAATTAACTACTCATGATGCATACTGGAATTTTAATTAAAACACTGTACTAGACCAGCACACACACCTCCCGTTATATCTAATTCCCTCTTGGAAAGAGATGCCTTACAGTGCAAGTGGGAACGAAGGAACATTTATTTATTTGTAACGAAGTAACAGCTGTTTATTCAGTAATAATGTAAATCATTTTAGAGTGGAGAGCAAAGCTTTGTTATTTTTATTTAATTGAAAGGCATCTCAAGAAAAAACATCAAAGTTAGGCCCCGTCCACACGAAGCCGAACCCTGGCCTAAACGCACAAATTTTTCACCAAACCAGCCTCTCATCCATACGAAGCCGGCGTTTCGGGGTCTGTAAACGATCTTTTTTTTATTCAGCCTTCAGAGTGGGAAGATTTTGAAACGTTTTCGCGTTTCCATCTTTAAGCTCTAACCGCATTTTTTTTTTTTTTACACGCATGCGTCATAGCGTCGCCTCTAAACACGCATGCGCGACACAGTATCACAACAACAATGGCGCCGTACT
The DNA here is from genome assembly GCA_030533445.1 of Cyprinodon diabolis. Lineage (NCBI taxonomy): Eukaryota > Metazoa > Chordata > Actinopteri > Cyprinodontiformes > Cyprinodontidae > Cyprinodon > Cyprinodon diabolis. Next base: position 13,996,103 of record CM060075.1, on the reverse strand, counting down.
GTGTTGAATGGTTGCTGCTCATGCTACTCACCCTGCTGTCGGGCTTACGACAGAATCTTCTTCTTCTGGAATATCTCCAGGAAGAACAGAGCAATATAGACGACATAGTTCATCACCTGAATTTGACTGAACCACGAAAATAGACCCACAGGGCAACCATGTATAAATATTAGTGCGCATGCCCAACATTTCGTCGCCTATTTTTGCTTTGGCACCACAGCGCCACTTACAGGCCTGGCATCCATTTTGCAGCGTTTTCATGCATTCGTGTGGACGATCACATTTATTTTACGTCTCCGTCTTTACGACAAACGTTCTGGAAAATATTAGCGTTTCGTGTTCGTTTTGACTTCATGTGGACGGGGCCTTAGTGGTGTATTGTGATAAAATGCAAATCACATGGTAAATCAGATGATGTTTCTTACAGATAGTTTTCACTTACAGGAAAAGTAAGAAGCTGTGTGTTAAAAAGTCAACACATTAATGTCAAAATACAAAGAAAAAAGTAGCATCCAGCCTTTGTTCTGATGGAAAGTATGAGTCTTTGTAGCTGCTTGCTCATTAAAAACCTTTTTCTGTTGACATTTAGGGCAGCAAATTGCACAATAAATAAATCAGGCAAACAAAGGGAACATTCAAAAGCTGCCCTTTCAAATAAGAAAAAACAAATAAATACTATCTCAGATAATTTTGACAGTAATATGATGTAGGCAGAGCATATTTTACGTTATTTTCTATAGCATAGAGGAAAGAAGGTACCTCTCAAGCAATGGCTCACTTGGCTCATTTGGGTGGCATTAATGAGTCCACTAAAAATGTTTTGAAGTTTTCATTTATCAGCATAGCTACAATGGAAAACTCTTTTTTATGTATATGTACGTATATATGTATTTCTTGATTAGGTGTCCTTATCCAACTAAATAAATGTACAACTTGCTTTAGGAGTCAAAATTGTGAAAGAGCTCTTTTGGAGCCTCTCTGCTGCAAATAAATGTGTTCCATCTTGGAAAAGGCAGTGGAATTAGATCATATCCATTAATAAAAATAGCAGGTTCAAAGCAAGGATTAAATCCCACAGGCCTAGTAAAAGGTAGAGCACATGCACTGTGTGCAAAAAGCCATTTACCATTCCACTCATTTTCTTCTCCTTTCTTCATGGACTACAAAGTCTCTCAGCACAGTGAAATTTATTGCTGCAGTACCCTGACTTGTATGATTTGTAACTGTTTGAGTTGGTAGGGATTAACCAGAATGCCTCATAAATCCTTCATATATGCAATGTTTCATTCAGGCCCCTTTCTCCTGTTTTCATATTCTTTGTACCCTGTTCTCATGTGAATATTACCCCTTTTTGCTTATATTCAATCTTTAATCCAACATTCCTTTGCAAACAAAAAGTTTATCAAATTAATTTCGCTAATGTAATTTTGTCTTAAAGATTTGATAAAGGTTGTATCATGTTGCTAATTCATGGAGGTAGGTATTGATTTGGTTGGTTACCATGAAGACTAAGCTCATAAAAATGGATGAACATTGTTGTAGACCAAGGAACTACTATGAATTCAATACAGTTTAATTCAGTTTATTTAAATAGCACCAATTAGCAAATCATGTTATCTCAATGCACTTTACAGAGAATTCAACCAGATCACAAAATCAGATTGGTTTGTTTTCTATCTTAAGAAAATAAGCTGATGTCTTTGTGCTTTTCGGCATTAAAAATACCACAGAAAGTGCTCAGCATCAAGAGATGTTTGATCTACACCTTAAGGATTTTTATTTTAAATTTTTTATATCATATTAGTTTTTTATTTGTATAAAATAAGAATATCTCATTCACTGATTAATGAATTTGTTGTGAAACTGACAAGAAATCACAGACTAAATCTAATGATGCATGTAATGGTACACTCACCGGCCACTTTATTAGGTACACCTGTCCAACTGCTCGTTAACACTTAAAGGTACACTATGCAACCGGTGTTGATTTTCCAGCGAGGCTCCCCCCAGAGGGCGAAAGTAAAAGTGCACTTTCGTAAATATGCACAGCTGTTCTCCTGGTTTCTCCGTCAAGCCAGGCGCGGTTGTTTTGAGCTTAGCAGATAGGCGAACGCAACGAATGACTAAGCATCTGACGCGCGTGATGCGCCGCAAACGCGCTGCTGCTCGAGATGGAAAAATTGAATTTTTGCTGATGGACGCGCCGCGTCAACCAATCAGAGAAGCTGATCTGGGAGCTGGCAGGGAGAGAGACACAGCGCTGATGATCAGAGCGCTATGATCACTCCTCTTAAACAGTTTATTGACGCCTAAATTAACTTAAAATGCATAAATCTGCCGGCAGAATATGTTGGCTATTATTATCCTGCTGCCTGCAGTTTGGATTATTTAGATGAAAAACACCTGCCAGCTGCCGCAGTGAACCGCGAGGAGGCGACCTGGCCAGAGGCTGCTGATGAAGGGATTCCTACTGTCGGCGCACCGCTGGTATGTGGGGGTCTGAGCGGCTCCGACAGAAAAAATATTGTAAGGTTGGTATGATAATCTGAATGAACTGACGGCACTGATTACGTTTTCAGGTGTATTTTCTCACTTAAAAACATATTAAAACTACTTTATTCCCACTGATCACAGCAAATATAGCTGCAAGGCAGAGAAAGGATAGTGAAGCTCCGCCCAACGCGCGTCAGACACACTTTTGCACCGCGCAGCCAGAGCAGCAAAGCTGCTTCAGCTGCGCGTCAGAACTAACTGGTACAAGCAGTAAAAATGAAGCAGCAGACGCGATTTTGCTGCGTCCGGTGTGAAAGCAGCACTGCACAAAGATCGCCACTGTGCTAGCAACGAGCCTGCTTTTAACTGGGGGGTGTAGCAGTTCTCGCCGTAAAGCAAGACCGACTCTCGCGAGACTTCTGAGCGTGTGGGTGCGGGTCGGTGCTCCTCCAATTGCAAGTGCGGTATTTCCCCCACAGACCACCAAGGCGGCCGAGAATACCTTTGTTCAACCTGAAATGACTAATTTAATCATCCGAAACGTTATGGAACACATTAATTAACTGAAAAATGTTGCATAGTGTGCCTTTAATTTCTAAGCAGCTAATCACATGGCGGCAACTCAGTGCATTTAGGCATGTAGACATGGTCAAGACAATCTCCTGCAGTTCAAACCGAGCATCAGTATGGGGAAGAAAGGTGATTTGAGTGACTTTGAACGTGGCATTATTGTTGGTGCCAGAAGGGCTGGTCTGAGTACTTAAGAAACTGCTGATCTACTGGGATTTTCACGCACAACCATCTCTAGGGTTTACAGAGAATGGTCCGAAAAAGAAAAAACATCCAGTGAGCGGCAGTTCTGTGGGTGGAAATGCCTTGTTGATGCCAGAGGTCAGAGGGGAATGGCCAGAGTGGTTCGAGCTGATAGAAGGGCATCAGTGTCTCAAATAACCACACGTTACAACCAAGGTGGGCAGAAGAGCATCTCTGAACGCACAGTACGTCGAACTTTGAGGCAGATGGGCTACAGCAGCAGAAGACCACACCGGGTGCCACTCCTTTCAGCTAAGAACAGGAAACTGAGGCTACAATTTGCACAAGCTCATCGAAATTGGACAATAGAAGATTGGAAAAAACGTTGCCTGGTCTGATGAGTCTCGATTTCTGCTGCGACATTCGGATGGTAGGGTCAGAATTTGGCGTCTACAACATGAAAGCATGGATCCATCCTGCCTTGTATCAATGGTTCAGGCTGGTGGTGGTGGTATCATGGTGTGGGGAATATTTTCTTTGCACTCTTTGGGCCCCTTGGTACCAATTGAGCATCGTTGCAACACCACAGCCTACCTGAGTATTGTTGATGACCATGTCCATCCCTTAATGACCACAATGGACCCAACTTCTGATGGCTACTTTCAGCAGGATAATGCACCATGTCATAAAGCTGGAATCATCTCAGACTGGTTTCTTGAACATGACAATGAGTTCACTGTACTCAAATGGCCTCCACAGTCACCAGATTTCATTCCAATAGAGCATCTTTGGGATGTGGTGGAACGGGAGATTCGCATCATGGATGTGCAGCCGACAAATAAGCGGCAACTGTGTGATGCCATCATGTCAATATGGACCAAACTCCCTGAGGAATGCTTCCAGCACCTTGTTGAATCTATGCCACGAAGAATTGAGGCAGTTCTGAAGGCAAAATGGGGTCCAACCCGTTACTAGCATGGGGTACCTGATAAAGTGGCCGGTGAGTGTATATCTGTATAGTCAGTTGGCTTGCAACTATACCCTGTGTAGCACCCACATTTTTTATTTAGATTCAGTGGTAAAAAAAAAAAAAAAACAACAAAAAAGTATTAAAAAAATTTTTTTTGGGAATTACTAATTTTTTAAAGCTCATTTGCATTCTATCAAACCATAGCTTTGATTAATGCACTAATAAAAATCTACTTACTTCACTAAACCAAAGGTATTTTTTATGGGTTTACATTTTTTCTGTCACATTTGATTATTTCAAAATCAAAATTTCAAAAAGTTAAGGTCAAAAGCCCAAGGCTTTCTCCTCAACAAAACAGGTAATGGCAGTATTCAAAATAGTTATATAATTTTGCTACAAATATTATGGGTTAAAACAGGCAGACAGATGTAGAAAAGTAAGAAAGGAACAGTAGGTCAGTAAGTATTAAGTGATAACTACTTAGGGAGGAAGTTAGTGTGGTATGTAATGGCTTGCAGTACTTTTAGAAATTAGGTAATTACCAGTTAATCTGGCATAAACCAGATTGATACGTGTAGTTCAACTTGAATTCTACACAGTATCCATCTGGAGAAAGTGTAAAAGGGAGGGAAATTTAGTAAAATTCTTCAAGCTAATTGGATACCTGCCTTCCAGCATTAGCAGCTGAGATGTATCTCATGGTTTTTTTCACAGCAAGCTTAGTTAACTGATAAAACAAACTCTAACAAAGTCTGGTCGGGAAGAACGTGGAATATCTTTCCCATACAAAAAGGCAAAAAGCGCTTCCTTTTGCTACTTTTTCAAATTAATATCAATTAACTAAAATAAGTCATCTAATAGTAGCCAAGTAGCAGTAATTAGGTACACTACCGTTCAAAGGTTTGGGGTCACATTGAAATGGCCTTATTTTTGAAGGAAAAGCGCTGTACTTTTCAATGAAGATAACTCTAAACTAGTCATAAATTTCAAGAAATACCCTATATGCATTGCTAATGTGGTAAATGGCTATTCTAGCTGCAAATATCTGGTTTTTGGTGCAATATCTACATAGGTTTATAGAGGCCCATTTCCAGCAACTATCACTCCAGTGTTCTAAGGGTACAATGTGTTTGCTTATTGGCTCAGAAGACTAATGAATGATTAGAAAACCCTTGTGCAATCATGTTTGCACATCTGAATACAGTTTAGCTTGTTACAGAAGCTACAAAACTGACCTTTTGAGCAGATTGAGTTTCTGGAGCATCACATTTGTGGGGTCAATTAAATGCTCCAAATGGCCAGAAAAAGAGAATTTTTATCTGAAACTCGACAGTCTATTCTTGTTCTTAGAAATGAAGGCTATTCCATGTGAGAAATTGCTAAGAAATTGAAGATTTCCTACAACGGTGTGTACTACTCCCTTCAGAGGACAGCACAAGCAGGCTCTAACCAGAGTAGAAAAAGAAGTGGGAGGCCGCATTGCACAACTGAGCAAGAAGATACGTACATTAGAGTCTCTAGTTTGAGACCACAAACTAACTTTTTTCCAATCTTCTATTGTCCAACAGACACCTCACAGGTCCCCATCTTCATTATATAGTACCCGCAAAACACCAGTGTCAACATCTACAGTGAAGAGGCGGCTGCGGGATTCTGGGCTTCAGGGCAGAGGGGCAAAGAAAAAGCCATATCTGAGACTGGCCAATAAAAGAAAAAGATTAAGATGGGCAAAAGAACACAGACATTGGACAGAGGAAGACTGAAAAAAGTGTTGTGGACGGATGAATCCGAGTTTGGATCACAAAGAGGAACGTATGTGAGATCCAGAACAAATGAAAAGATGCTGGAAGAAGGCCCGACACCATATGTTAAGCATGGTTGAGGTAATGTGATGGTCTGGGGTTCCTTTGGTGCAGGTAATGTGGGAGATTTGTACAGAGTAAAAGGGATTCTGAATAAGGAAGGCTATCACTCCATTTTGCAAGCCATGCCATACCCAGTGGACAGTACCCAGCTTGATTGGAGCCAATTTCATCCTACAACAGGACAATAACCATAAACACACCCCCAAATTGTGAAATAACTATTTAGAGCAGAAGCAGGCAGCTGGTATTCTATCGGTAATGGAGTGGCCAGCGCAGTCACCAGATCTGAACCCCATTGAGCTGTTGTGGGAGCTGCTTGACCTTAAGGTACGCAAGAAGTGCCCATCCAACCCATCCAACTTGTGGGAGCTGCTTCTGGAAGCATGGGGTGCAATTTCTCCAGATTACCTCAACAAATTAACATCTAGAATGCCAAAGGTCTGCAATGCTGTAATTGCTGCAAATGGAGAATTCTTTGACGAAAGCAAAGTTTGATGTAGAAAAAAAAATCTTATTTCGAATACAAAATCATCATTTTTAACCTTGTCGATGTCTTGACTCTATTTTCTATTCATTTCACAACTTACGTTGGTGAATAAGTGTGACTTTTCAGGAAAACACAAAATTGTTTGGGTGACCCCAAAATGTTGAACGGTAGTGTATATCAGGTTACATTTTGTCATAAAAAGGGATAGATGGACCCAGTATTCCCAGACAGACATGCACAGGTGCAGACAGGCAGGTTCAGTGGTTGGGGGAAAGAGACAAGACTTGGTACCAGGATTACTGCAGAGCTTTACACTGTACTCCACCTAAGAGCGAGGATTACAGGACTTTAAACAGGGACCGAAAGCAATCAGTGGGAAAGAGCCAGGACAAGATTAGGAGACGACAAGACAAACACCAAAATCTTTCAACCCACTGGCCTCCTGGGATGGGGACACACAACTTGGAGTAACTCAAACTAATGAAAAAACATACAACAATCAATGATCTGGCCTGATAAGTGGGCTGAGCCAATTATAAAGCAACAGACACAGGTGGATAAGATAAGGAATTAGTTCTAGGTTGGAGTTCAATTCGACTTTGAGCTAATCTTTTATTTAATTGGAGTCACTGGGACAATTGGGCTCATGTATCCTATGCTAATCAATTATCAATACATGTTCCACCTAAAACAGCTTCATACATCTAGGTCAAGTTACTCTGTTACCTCTGAGTCTGACCACAGAGTATGAGGTGTCATTGGATATTATTTAGATAAATTTTATTAATGGAATTTTTTGGATTCTACATGTAACTCCTGGAGCTTGTATTTTTGTAAAATATCCAAGAATTTGTTTTAAATACCTGCTTTATAAAGTAGAATAGTTTTAAACATAAAATTAGAGATTTTAACACAAGTTAATTGATGAAAGGCATTATGTCTGGTAGTAAAATTCAAATGGAAAGAAATATGTCAAAACTGTCAGGGCTCATAAATTTGCACCCTGAAGATACCAAGAATGTTATTGCTCACTGAACCTTAATGGAAAATAAAGCATGTTTGGAAACGGTTATATAAGTCACTTTTTTATAGCTTCAAATCCATCCAGAGTTACAACCATACAAAATTCTGATTATGGAAATGTGTTTAATACGCAGGCATTGCAAAAATAAAATAAATCCATGTCTGTCAGAGCAGTCCCTAAGATATCAATGTACAAGCTTGATACTTCTTAAGACAATAATGCCGTTTTGCCTTGTGTGACCTATTAAATGCATTAACTACAAGGTATTTTGAAATAAATAAAAAAAATCTGATGGCTTGCTGGTCTTTGCTATGCAGATGTTTTAGAACAATGAACTTAGAGATACACTTGTTCTAACATATTAATCTGGAAAGATTTAATATCTTATACAGACATAATATAAAGTAAATCTTTCAAGAAAGAGTCAACAAAAGGCGATATTTAAGGCCCTGGTTAATCTTTCAAAAAGTAGCCGTCCTTGTAAACTAATTCCATTTTAAGACTATGGAATGCTAAGAGGAATGATAAAATAAGAATAAAAAACTGAGTTATATCTCTAACGGCTCAGTCCTCAGTTCTCATGCTATAAGGTTCATGACTGCACATAAAAGACCAAAAATAAAGCTTCTAGGAATGACTGTCAAGACACACCCTCTTCTCTCAAGAAAGCATATAACATGGTCCGTGTTTACAAGCAGAATTAGCATGAGGCACAAGCCTTATGGAGATATGACTTTTTTAAAGATGTGAGACATTTCATACCAGTTGTTAATCATGGTGGCAGCTACAAAACAAGCCTATCACAACACTAAAAACAAGCCAATTATAAAAGTGGCTGGTTTTGTAGCCTCAAACCTTGTACAACACTGAGCATTTCTAGTTATAGCCAAACACATAAATTATGCCCAAAATGAACATAAAGCTGCACAGTAACAGATTCCAAATTGTAATTGATTTACTTTGACATATTTATTTTTTTGTGACCGTTTAAGGTAGACCCCAGTAAACTACATAATTATAATCGTAGAACTGCAACATTTTAAGTTGGTTTAGGTTGCTTTAAATGTGTCATGGTTAATTGATGTTTGTTGAGGACCCAAATGCAGAGATAGAAGGCAGAAATCGGTTATTGCAGATTAAACACTGTGTAAGATGATAAGAGAAGCATAAATAACTGACAGGGAACTCAGGAACCAAAACAAGGAGCCTCTTGTCCAAACATAGTTTGCATCCAATAATTTAGATAAACAGTCTTAGTTTTTGGAAATATAAAAGAATTATGCTCTAATTTGTCATTACCGATCTGTCATTATCATATTTAATTTGTCAAACCTCGTCTTCTCGACGTTCTTTTTCCTGTTTGGCGTGATTGCAAATGTGGACCTTTTCGTCTTCCATCGGAGCGGATTGGAGCAAAAAATGGCTTGGCTCCATACGAACAGTTTCAATCTGGCTTCCGTCCTCTGTACAGTACTGAAACGTCACTCATCAAGATATCTGATGACCTCCTTATGGCTTCTGACTCTGGACTACACTCTCCTGGACCTTACAGCAGCCTTCGACACCATCTCCCATGCCACTCTCCTCAGTTGACTATCATCCATCGGTATCAGCCGCACCCCTCTAACCTGGTTCACTTCATACCTCTCAGATAGGACACAGTTCATACAACTCAAATCTCATAAATCCATCTACTTCCCCGTTTCGGCTGGTGTGCCCCAAGCTTCTGTCCTGGGGCCCCTCCTGTTTATTATCTACATCCTCCCTCTTGGCTACATCCTCCGTAAGCATCATATCAAATTCCACTGCTACGCGGACGACACCCAGCTCTACCTTTCTACTCAACCATCTGCCTCACTCCCACCAATCTCCCTCACCCTCTGTCTCCAATAAACCCATTCTTGGTTCTCATACAACTTCCTCAAACTGAATAGCTCTAAAACCGAAGTCCTCCTAGTAGGCACACCTCACACTCTCTCCAAAGCTAATAACTTCTTGATTACCATCAATGATTCAACTGTCCTCCCCTCCCCTCAGGTTAAGAGTGTCATGATGGGTTTCTGGATGCTTGCCCATATGCAGAACACAACTCAGAGACAGGGAAAAAGTTCAAAGGTTTAATTAAAGGAGAGGTGCAAAAACAGGTCAGGGGGGGTAATCAGGTCCAGGGCTGGTCACGGCTGGGTTACTGTCCTGGAGTTTGAGCAGAGCAGCAGAGGGGGAGAAAACCAGGAGGGTTCAGAGGCTGACGGCAGGCTGAGGGCTTGGTGGAGGCTTAGCTTGGCTAGAGCTTGTAGATCTCCAGGTTAGAGTTTCCCTTCCAGATTCTTCTGGGAGCAGGCTGGCTGATCTTTGACAGGTTAGGTTCTCCAGGGTTCTTCTGAGGTCAGACAGACAGATTTCCACCAGAGAAACTCTTCAGGAAGTTTCTGGTTTCTGGCAGGTTCAACCTGGGAAACAGAGAAGACAAAACGGATCAGGTTCTGGTTAAGGTATCGTAGTCAGGAGACTAGACAGACAGGTTGGCTCAGGGTTTGTTGTACCGTAACTGACTAAACACTCTGGCACCGGAGTGAGGTTCTCAGCCTGCTTAAGTTCTGGTCTCCTGATGAGCAGATGAGGAACAGCTGGTGAAGTCAGCTCCAGCTTCAGGAGATCCAATGCGCCCTCTGGTGGAGGAAGGTAGACAGAACCCCAGATCCCAACAGTAACAAAAACCCCTAGGAAGGGATCCTCGACAGCACCCTCTCCTTCCAGTCCCACATTAACAACATCATACGGTCTGCCTACTTCCATCTGCGTAACATCTCTCGTCTCCGTCCCTCCCTCACTCTCCAAACTACCGCCATTCTTGTTCACAGTCTCATCACTTTACGCACCGATAACTGTAATTCACTTCTTTTTGGCCTTCCAAACAAGTCCCTCCAGAAACTACAGCTCCTCCAAAACTCTGCAGCACGCCTGATCACTCGGACCCCCATTTCTCATCATATCACTCCCATCCTGCAACAACTCCATTGGCTCCCCATCAAACAAAGAATCATCTTCAAACTCCTCCTAACTACATTCAAGGCCCTCCACAGCTTGGCTCCATCTTACATCTCAGATCTCCTTCACGTTAAAACCCCCACCCGCTCCCTACGATCCTCCCACACCTTCCAGCTCTCCGTTCCCTCGGCCCGTCTTGTCACAATGGGGAACCGGGCATTTAGTCGCTCTGCTCCCCACCTCTGGAACTCCCTCCCTCCGGACCTCCGTACTCTGGACTCCTTCCCTCTTTTCAAATCCAGACTCAAAACTTTCCTGTTCAGACAGTCTTATCCCATCTAGTTCATACGCATCACTCCAATATTGTTTTCTTACTTTTCTTCCTTTGGCTTTATTTTACTTCCTGCTGTTTTGTTTTCTGTGGCATCTTTATGCTTGTACTTTTTAGCTTCCTGTTTTTAATGTTTTTATCTGCCTGTACAGTGTCCTTGGGTGTTGTGATAAGGCGCTTTCAAATAAAATGTATTATTATTATTATTATATTTTGATGGTTGGAGAAGACGTACGTGGTCGGTGATGTGTGGAGGAGTAAAGGACATGTTGAACAGTTCGGATTAACATAACTGCACAAGTGCGCCAATTGAGGTATGTGAGCAGGGCAGAGCGGTAACGGAGGAAGTGGAATCTGGGGGTAAGGGGTAACAAAGAGAAAGAGACTTTCGATAACGAATCTGCAATTGGAAAACAATCTAAAGATGGCAGAAACCTAGCCTAGTAAACTAGCCCGACTCACCAGCAGCCAAAATCATTTTTGCCTACGAGGGGCCTTTTCTCAACCAAAGCTCCAGGCCTTAGAACTGGCGGGCCAATCACAACGCAGAGATGTGTTTTGAAGATTTGGATGCAAAGCGGGCGGGGTTTTGAGTGCGGAATGACAAAGCTGCATGACGCTAGAGAACGCACAACAAGGAAGATGGCAACAACTATTGAACAGTTCTCGTTTAACTCAGGTTTGGAATAAGTTTTGGAAGGATAACACTTGGGGTTTTTCGTTGAAACGTGAGAAGGAAGAGGCTCTACGCTCATTCATTTTTAAGAAGGACGTATTCGCCATTTTACAGACAGAAATACACAGAGACAGAAATGGTGTTTACACTCACCCACCAGCTTTCTGCCGCGCTTACTACCACAGTCAGTTGCGCTCATTGATCAGAGCGTTGGCCAATAGGCACAGACATGGTTTGATAGAAAACAGGTTGTTCCCATCAACAATATTCTGATGTCTCATTCATCAGGGCCAGACTAAATGACACATTTAATCTCATGTTTAGTCTGGTTTATCAGGCTAGCAGAAAACCATAAATAGGAAAAATTAAAGAACAAATTCAATGAATAATCCGAAATGCTGAAAAGCGATAACTAAAATAAACAGCCAGGTAGACTAAATGAAGAAGATTAACAGCAGAGAAGCAGATATGACAGAAAGCTGCTTTTCTTTAACTGCAGTACAGACTTCACTAATGTACTGCAGGATATTCTGTGTTTGCATCAAACCCAAAGAAATAAGAGGTGAGAGGGAAAAAAATACTTTTGCTTGTAAAATAAATTGATTTTTTTTTTTTTTTTCAAAAAATGTTTCCTCATTGTAACAGAAAGAGATTGACTTCATCTATGGATGAACATTTATTCACTATAGAGTTGTGTTCAGTCCAGTATGTCAGTTAAAAATTGTGCTGCTAGGCTGATGGCCTTTTAAAACATTTCTTCTTTTCAACATATTGGATAGTATAGTATTGAATTGTCATCTTCACAAAAAAGTCTATTACCAAAGGCTCCAATGACAATTGTTACCACTACATTTCTAAACTTTTGAATGCTGATGCCATTTCATTTCACTATAACAGACATTTATGTTGCGCCTTACTGTATACAATTTGTGACAGACAAAAACACATGTAATAAATGTGACATTAAATATTTTTTCCTTTGTTCAGTGTCTCTCTTCTTGTATCACAGTTCAAATCGTTTGAGCCCTGGAGGGATACATACTGGAGAGAAAAAATAATAATTCTGCACTGGCATTTGTATGAACCTTTGATTAATGGGTGAATAGTCAGGTAGAGGATCCATTCTCTTTTCCCTTAAGCACAACTACAAAATCAAAACAAGGATGTATTTTATATCTCCCTTTCTTTTTGTACGTTCTGTTTTAACATTGTTTTATAAATAAAACTATACTTTCATCATATATTAGTCATATAACTTGGAGTGAATGAACCTACAGAGAAAAGGAATATTTGTGTTCATAAGCTTTAAAACTATTTTCTGAGTTGGAGAAGCCTTGACAGTAGAGACAGATGATATACAGTTCTCCTAATACTTACAAAGTTAGGTCCTGTTGAAACAGTTTGATTTAAAATTTTACTTTTTAAAATCTTTTACTTTTGATGGAAATTCTAAAAGAGGATATTGGCCAGACATTTGGTTTGAAACTCACAAATGAGAACACTGCTTTTTAGTGCAAAGGAATGTGGTTTAAAATTTCAATGGCAAACTTAACAAAGCTCAAGAGAAATATTTTGATTGTGTCTTCATCTTTATTTGAAAAGGTCAAACGGGAGCTGTGTTTTGTAAAAAAAAAAAAATACCTTGACTTACAGTTTTAAGTGAAAATCATCACCTAGCATAGCCTTAAATGGCCTCAGTGGTCTCTTTTATATGCAGAAACACTGGACTGCAGCAGAAAGAGAGAAGCATTCTTAACAAGGAAGTGAGGACACAGTGTGACCTTTTAGCATAACCAATATTAGATGTGAAATCTTTTGAATTTTCCATGTTCTCCTGTTCTTTGTTTCAGCTTTGTTTTTGTGACTCTTGTTAAAAGTATGTTAAATCCAAGGGGGGGTTCTGTGTGAGAACATCTGTGACTGATGATGAGATGAGCGCTCATACCAGAGTCTAGCAACAGTATGAAGTAAACTGCTTTAATAATTAGACACACAAAGCATGACAGAGGCTCTTACAGTTTCTTCTGGCCTTCTGACCTTATCTGGCCTACACCTGTGTCATTTTCTCTATTCTCTAACATAAAGGATATACAGTGTACAAGCAGCAAATTGAAAAGCAAAAGGAAGCAGGCATTTGCACTCAATGGCAAAGAAATAACCATGAGGCTCTGCATTCAGGGTAAAATAATTAGAGAGAGAAAACACATTTTTATATAGTTTAGATAGCATACCGAAATTAATTTAAATCCTAAGAGATTCAAAACTGTGCAGTGATTTAGAAATGCACACTATGTGCATATATATCCATGTATGATAAACAATATCATGGTATTTAGAGCAAATTCAAAAAACAGCAGTGATATAGCCACTTATTGAACTTTGGAGCAGTAATATTTTTAAGGCCGACAAGGTTTATTTATATAACACATTTCAGTATAAAGACAATTCAAAGTGCTTTACATTAATTAAACAATAGTTGAGGTGACTATCTTTCTTATCTTTTGCGGGCACTCAATTGACAGGCTAGACCATACCTTTTAACATCCTTATAGATTGAAGGCCACCAGGAATTTCATCAAAGGAGTGCAAGAGTTCGGGTTTTTTCCAGGATGGAAGGGGAATTTTGCCATGTGGGCATATTGAATGAGGCTGGACCTAATGAAAACAGAAACATAAACCTTGTTCAGAGGTTTATGTTTTTTTAAAGAGGCTGCTAGAGTTTGAAACTCAATAGCAAGGGGGATACTGGCTTGTTACCCTGTTTTAAATAGCAAAGCTTATGGGAAATGTAAGAAACTAACTCATTATAGCCAAATGCCTGTTTTAACTAAGAGATACAGTAGCAGCCATTCAAAATGGCTCTTCCTTGTTAAACGCCAGCCGAATGGCAGCCTACTCCCCTGCAACTCCCAGCAAAATGAACTCCCAACTTCTAGCCACTGACCTCTTCCTGGGCGTGCATTTTGTTTTTTACTCTGACTCCCCCTTTCACTGAATGACAGGGTCTGTCCAGGAGATAACACTTCTCTTTAAATCTTAATGTTCACAAATCATGACAGAAAGAATATTTTAGTACAAAGATTGATGTTTAAAAAGGAATTATAGAGGTCCAGCCAAGGGCCCATCAAGGAAAGTGGGGACATTATGAGTTGCTACTACTGTAAACTGGGTAAAGGAAATTTGGAATTGAAGCTCACCCCCAAATCTTGCTTTAGCATACTAAAGGGCTCAACTTCTCAATAATCCAATCAGAAATGAGATTTGATCCTTATCAAAGAAAAAACACATGGGGGATCGAGTGAAAACTAATTAACATTGTAACAGGAAGCCACAACGCCCTCAAGATTTTAACAGCATGAATGAAAATGAGAAGTTGCGAGAGGAGTTAGTTCAAGAACGGCAGTGGCTCCGGCTGTAGAGGGGGTAGACCCCGCAGGAGTGGTTCTGTTAAGCAGTTGCTGAAACATTTCTGTAAACTGTTCCATCTGCTGATCTGAAAGTCTTTGCTGTGAAGCCTGGATTGACTGATCGTGGTGATGAAGTAATTCACATTCAGTGCAACAACCCAAGGGAGATTGTGCTGGGTCCGACAGCAAGATAATTTTTAAAGTTTTTCTTAGCAAAATAGAAGAAGATCCTGGAAGCAGAGAATTGTGGAAAATGAGTTTTCTGGTTGGTCTGAAGGGAGAAAACAGACTGATCAGAAAGGAGCTTTGGGAAGACAACCAATGACTGAATAATTTGCTTACTTGAGGGGTTAATTGGGGGGGGTGAAATGGATCTGAACGTAGCATGGATCTGACACAAATTGTATGACAAGAAAGAAAGGCCTCAGAAGAGGCAGATATATCCCAAAATGCATGGTGCAGAGAAATCTCCTCGCATTATGGGGTTTGCTGTCACAGCGGCCCGCTGTCGCCATAGGCTGTCGCTACCCGACAGGGCGACTAATAACAAAGATCGCAAGGAGCGAGATCTGTCCAAAGGGTACGTTAACTGAATTCACCATAAAGTCCATTATATAGCCTCTGCTCTATATATAGAGTACATTTAATAGGCGCTCCCTCTACGGAGCAGGTACAGGGTTGTCCGTGTGCATTTTGTTTGTAGTGGATAAGGCGGGTCTTTTAAAAAATTGACAAAAATCCTCCACAATACCTCAAACTTGATGCCATAGCGTTGTAGCAGGTGACTTACTTGGAAAATGTACCATTCTGGAGCATTTTTACAATTTACTTAAATAACTTATAGTCCAGTATAGACTGGTAGTAATTAATCCTGTAGCAATGGCATGAAGTCTACTTTGCCAGTCTTGCTTGAAATTTTCAAAAAACAAATCCATGTGTGAACATAGGCCAGACATCCATCAATAAGCTCTGACTGCTGTCACCAAGCTTCAGTACACTGCATCTATCACCTTGACATGTTGCCATCAAAAAACAAAACAAAAAACCATTAAAGACCTATCAATGTGATGCAGGATGTGCATGCTCAGGACTGAAACTCAACAGTAAAGAGGGGCTGACTGTGTTGAGCCCACACTGCAATTTACTTTTCATGTTGCCGTATTCAGGGTTTTTTCATCTCTTTGTGCATTGCAAAATATTTGTGTCTGTTCACAAGTGTTTCAGGGCAACATGCTGGTCCCAGGTCATTAGTTTTACCTGTGGTCGATTCCTATTTTATTTTATCTCAATGGGACACTTTATTGCTGATCTCCTTTTGACACAGTACTTGTTCGGTTGCTTTCTTTGGTCACATTTTCCTCTGTCAGCTATTTTCAGCATCTGTTTTTAGTACTTTCTCCTTAATTATTTAGCAGTGCATTTGTAAAAAGGTTTTATGCAACAGAAAGAGTCCAGAATCTTGGTAGTATCTTTTTTACTGTGATGAATACATCTAACCCAGGGATACTGCTCTTGGTTCCTATTAGCACTCCAAAAGGAATTTAATTTGTTGAAAATGTATCTATTTTGAAGTAATGGTTGTGACCTTGAGGCTATCAACTTTTATCTATAAAGAATTATCTTATAATATAGTTCCTCATTCAGGAAAGAAAACAATGTGGTAGTTTTCCGCAAAAAGAAATCTATCTTTCATGAATGAGCTGCAAGGCTTTAGAGAGAATGGTAAAGGATGTGGGCTGGTAAGGGAGTAGGATTGCAGGTTCTGATTTTCTCTTTTACTGATTAAAAACCTATTTTGTTGAAAAAAATGTACAGAAAAGTATAAAATTCATTAATTGTAATAATGATTAAAAAAAAAAAATATATATATATATATATATATATATATATGCCGCTGGGACTCAATGGCCTTTTCATCTGAGTGATTCATTGCAATGCTACAAATTCAGGTAAATACTATAATGGATCCAGGGGGACAAAACAACTGACTAGCTTTTAAAAAGCAAGACCACAATGCCTTTGTCACATCAGGATTAGAAGAAAGCATGACATTATGTTTCCCATTTGTTGGACTAGTCTGTGTTGAAGCAGTGCTTTGTATATGGATGATCCTGCTTAAAAACATACTAATCTGGGGTTCAGAGTATAATCTACTGAATGCCTATCAATCTCTATGTCTATTAATTTTTCTGCAACATTTCACTTTCTTGTCTCTCCTTTCCATCTTCAGAGAACACCCTAAAGAGGAATAAATGAGTAATAGAGTTTCACTTAATTTTTCTATTTCAAATGACTCTTTGGGACATAATTCAAAAATGGAAATACTTTGTCCTTTAAGGCTATGAAATGGAAACTTGTTGCTTTCTATTCTAGCATGTATGTTTGCCTCCAAGAGAGAAATAGTTCCTTTTATGGAACAATGTCCTTATGGTTAGTATACATGTAACTTTGGATGTATGATTTGTACACTTAACCTGTACTGTAATCGAATGTGTAAAACTCACAGTTTATCTAGGCCTGGAAGGGGATTTTTCAATTTTGCTGTAATGTTATCTTCTATACATGGTGATGAATCCCCAAAGCTCTATGTACACTCTGAGTGTTCCAAGTTGTCAAATATTTATGAGCTAAATTAACATGGAAATATGTAAGAATATCCTCCTTTTGAGGCTGTAACAGCATTTATTATGAAAAGGTAGTGTAGACTGAGCTTTTAGATAGTGTGGCAACCCCTGCTTTTTTGTTTTGTGTATTTCAGGCTCTGCCCACATTACAATGCTTTTGTGTTACAATGGAAAAAGAATGCTTTATTTTTACTGATCATGTATACCACAGCAGCACACAACACACAACTGCCTAATATGAAACACATTACATAGTGGAAAGATTAAAAAACATCTGAGTCTTTGTTGCCATGAACAAAAAACAAAACAAAAACAGAACACAATCTTCCAGAATTAGGAAACCACATGAGCACTTTGACTGCAATCAGTAAAAGTTCACACACTTAAAAAACAGAGAGTGATATATATAAGAAAAAAATCCAGCGTGGGTTTGATAGTCCGAAGTCATCTCAAGTAACAATTAAACCTGTTGGCTTATCTACATATATAAACTTGTCATTCTTAAAGTTTAAACACATGTAGATGATTTTGAAACAACACGGTGTAATAGTAGTGTGCCAGAGAAATAAAACAATTTTGAGCATTTCCACAAGTGTTTTTGTGTACATACATCACATTTAAAGTTATAAATGGATCGTTATCTTTTGGATACAGCATTATAGGAAAAAGGAGACAGTTTCTCAGGTGGTGCTTGGGACCACATACTGTAGGCCAAGTGTTCCTATGTTGTTTAAATGACTTCTTACCCTTAAATCAACTTTTATCTGCTGAAAAACTTTATAGATATACGTTTTATGTCCCAGGGATTTTTCAACAATATACTGCAAACTCATTAAAATCTGCTTTTGTGTTTAAATACAACTGTTTGGTGCCCTCCTAGGGTCAAACAGGGGTTACTATTGCAATTGGCTTACCCTGGGATGTGATGTAATTTAGGAGAACTAAAGTCAGGAGCTCCACCCGGGCAGCTGTGGTTAGTTTAGAGACAGATAATAAATAAAAGACTTTGCTATAGGGGAGAGGAAAATGAATCATGTTTTCTTTCTGTTTTAAAAGATAATAAAAATGAGTAAAGGAATTAAAACTGTATAAAAACAAATCAACATCATGTGCTCTATATTTGTGTCAGTAACTCACATGACCTACAAGCTATTAGAAGAAAAACCCCAAAAGATTCATTTTGTAAAATATAGAATGCATTGAAATTAGGTGACAATGATTGTGCCTTGTCTTTCTGGTATAAAATAATGACTTGACCTTCATTTTGTGCAATTGAGGCTCAAGACAGGAAAGTTATACATTATTGTTTATCAAAAGTGCTGAGTTTGGATATCTTTTAACAGTCTCCATTAGTACCACTGTATGTGGTTGGAGGGAGCAGCCACACAGAATCTCACAACTCAAACCAGTACCACTTAGAGCTGATTACCTCCTACACAGAACCTTTCCTTTCTTCCCCCTCAGTTTTCTTTAACACTGGTAAAGATGGTGGAGAAAGATCTGATCGCTTCTTCACAAAAAAAAAGGAAAATGTTATGCTGCTCCCCATTTTTTTTGTTTCTGTGTGCCACTGCATCGCTGTAAAGCACAGCCATGCCCATTCCCAGCCCTCAATCCCCCTGCGGTTCTGTGATCCTCCGCAGGCCTTTTTTGAGACTATTTTTTTTTTATATTATATGAGACAAATTGCAGCAACATAAGTTGTTCTTTAAGAAAAATAAATGCTCCTAATAAGCTGGGCAGCTCTATTTATCTCCAAATCACCAGTAGTCCATTTTACTTTTATTTTGCACCCCTCACATTTAAACAATCCATATACACTAGTAATGGATTTGTCTGTTCATCCCATTTATTTTATTGTTTTTGATTGTAGTTAAGATAATTCGAACATTTATTTGGCAGCGAAAAACTGTATGTGCCCTTTTTCTCCATCTCATATGCTGAGTTGTGATTATGTTAAATCAAGTAATGTAATCATAGGTCATTGTTGTGATCTTTAGGTAGCACTTGAGTTCATTCATACAAGACCAAATCCACTGGCTGTGCCTAGAAATATAACCTGTAAAGGTTATAAAAAGGACTGGTGAGAAAGGGCAGCCCGGCATTATTTCAACATTCACTGGAAACAGTTCTTAATGCCTGCAAAGAAGACAAGCCCCCTGTTTTGCTTGTGAATAGATGACCCCTAGTCACTTACTCCATTCTACATTCAGGGCTGTCTGCCAGCCCAGGGGCACTGTCCCCAACAGCCATGCAATGTTGGAAAGGCGTGTCAACTATGGCAACCAAACAGCATCCAGAGACCCAATGTACCATCATATATACCCCATCTCCAAAGATCAGCCAGTGTGGCATTTTTTAACCACCTTAGTGACTTTAGCCAAGATTATGAACAAGTCCAAAACTGAACATCCAAACATCGTATCCAACAATCCAATCTCACAATGTCCTCAGTCAAGGTCAGCAGCTCTCCCCTCCCACAGTAAAAGCACTGCTTCCCCCTCACAGAGGTGTCAGAAAGTTTAACAGAAACACATTCAGGCTGACCAATAGTCTATATTCAGCCAGGCTTTCAAAAGTTCTTCCACACTCAACTTTCTTTCTCTGAAACCACACAGGCAGCAGCACACTTGGCCTCAAGTAATTTTTTTGCTGCCTTAGGATCTCCACAAGCCACTCACGCCCAACAAGAATCCTTCCTCAGCTTAACTGCATCCCTTGTCACAGGTGTCCACACCCAGGTTCAGGTGTTGTCTCTAGGACAGGTAATGAGGACCTTATGGCTACAGCTACGGGTGGCTGCATTTACTACAGAGGTACAGATGTCGCAACAGGTCCCAAGATATGACTGCAAAATTAATCATTGATCCCCAGTCTAGGGTGTACTGGTACCAAGTCCACCCATGAACACCCTTACCCTGTAAATGGTGTTGATTATGAGCACAGAAGTTAGAAAACAATCCACTGGGCTTTGTTTTCGAAGTTTAAAGATGTTTTGCATCCCATCCAGGAAGCTTTTTTAATTCAAAAAGTCAGAAAGTTTTTTGGAATGACTATGACCTGGATGACAGAGAATCTTGACCAGCATAGTCCAATGCTAAAACACTGCACAAGTTCAGACCTAAGGGTCCATTCCTTCAAACCCTTCTAGATCATTACATCATTACTTTAAGCAAAGCACTATACTGCATTTAAATAGATTTTTTTTTTCTGTTTAAGAAAAATCGCAGTTAAAACTGCAGCACTTAGAGCTGAATCTAAAATGCCCATTATGCTTCTAAGTAGCAATAATGTCAATTTAAGTTTCATATCAAAATATGAAATAAAATGTTGTAAGCATAGTGACATAGTAATTCTAAAAGGTATGTTAATTTATGTATGAGAAGATTTTTATTTGTTTTGAACCCAGAATGTAAGTCTTTGTGGAAGCCAATTAAGGACAGGGTCAAGAATAGATAAACCTGTTTTACATTTTTTTTACTAACGTTTTCAAACGGATAAACTATACCATAAACTCTTTTTGCAATATCGCTAGTATTGTAACTGCTATTTAGACATGAATCAGTATTAATGATATACATAGTATTGGCTTTAACCAATGAATTGATGTTATGTATTTTGTCTAATTTTGTAATATTAACTATAATGCTAGCTTAAAATTGAGAAATAAAAAAACATCCACAAATAGGTTGGTAAATTATGCAAAAATTTAAGAGTGGATAACCTGAAAAACATCATATACAACTTAATTTGTTCAACATGAAAGATTCCCTTATATTTCTATTCTAAAATTCAAGAAATCAATTGTGTTTAAAAAAGATAGATTTCTATATTTTAGAGCAAAAAACACTTATACAGTGCATAGGGAAACAAAAACACCTTAGCGGCAAAGGCTGCTCTTGGACAGTCATGCGTTTTGTTGATATTACAAAATGTGAAAGTTTAACTGTAAAGCAAGAAATGAAATATTGAGCACCTACATGCGCTTTCCTTTAAGGAAAAAATAACTGACAGCATACCACTAAGGCAGGTGAGAAATAAAGATAGATTTGCTCTTCTGTTCTCAAAGCAACACCATGTAAGTTCTAGCCCCTAGGGGGCGCTAAGATGTGTAACTTTAAGGTTAGCCCGTCTGAAGGCCACTGGCAACACTGCACTTAAATGAATCTCCCTGTTTTGGAAATTGATAGATGACCCCTTGATCTGCAGAATAGGAAGGCATTGAATTACTTATGAAGACAAGGCCACATTAATTACTTTAGATTAAATGTTATATCAGAAAACCAAAAACATGTCTAATCAGATAAATGTCATATTTTGCTTTCTCAAAAAGACTTCCACCATAGTTTGCTCTCGTTTAAAGGGAGCTCAGGCTGCTGTAAAGTAGAACGACCAAAAGGCTTGTTTGCTGTTGGATCGAACCCTCTCAAATTACATAGATTAGCTTTTGAAAATGGCAGGACATAGAGCATCAATACATGCCAAGTGCTGTATAATCACCTAAAGAAAACATTTAATATATCTGAAATTAGGCAAGACTCTTTGAACTTGTTTAAATAGATTTGAAACTAAAACTTAAGCAGCATAAGTCTATTAACAGTGACAATTACTGCCAGTCTTATGAGTTTAAATTCTTTTTTTTCCCTTCTTTTCATCCTATTTCCTGCTCTAGCTCTCCACAGGTGTTTTCTTAATCTCCAAACACCAAAGGCTTTTACAAAACCAGATATCTGTCAAAACTGGGAACGTAAGTCCAAAATTCAGGCAGACCGATCAGAGTAATTTCAAACAAAGCGTTTATTAACTGCTCAAAAACTCAATGGCTCGTCAGCTTGGGCAGGATTGCTGGAGTCTCTGTAGAGATGGAAACTCAGGGTAGTGACCACAAAAATCTGAGGGGGAATAATAGTTAGCGTGTGAGTCACTAACCAGGTTAATAAGTTCAGTCCGAGTTTAGAGGAAGGAGTGGCACCCAGTGGGAGGATTTCTTCATACCATGCAGCAGGAGCCGGCCAGAGAATACCAGGGATGAAGTGAAGCTGACTGACAAGCAGGAGCCAGCAGACGTGGAAGGGCCAAGGTATCCAGAGGGAGAATTCTAAGTAAGGATAGAGAAGATTTCCAGGCCAGAAGATCAGAGATCTGAAGAGGCACCAAAGGGAAATTCAAGCCAAGGTCAGGAGACAAATCCAAGGTTGTTAGCAGACAGAATACAAATAGAAGTCTAAAGACAGGTCAGGGAAAACAGATCGGAATAGGGGCAAACAAAACTCAGAAGTCCAGAGGCAGAAACTAGTCAGGATCAGGCAATCAGAAATACATTAGGTATGCTAGAAATCTCTCACACAAGGCTCAAATAATCTGGCATTGATGGCTGGGACCAAGCCTTTTAAATAGAAACAGGAACAAAGTGGGTGGAACTAGACAGGTGTAAAAAATAACCAATAATCCAATCATTAGTGCCAAGATCATTACAATATCAGCTTAAGGTGGGCATACGCTGTATGAATTCTTTGCTCTTTCAGTCTCATCTTGCATCCTGCATGGTGTTATATAAAGGGCCTAATGGGTTGTGATTAGCCACTCATGACTACGTCCCGATCTTAAGTCATATGGTTGGATGAGTAAAAACTTGAACAGTGGGTCATTTAACAGAGAGCAGCATTTAGAAGTGTCTCAACAGTCACTATTCAAATGAAGACAACAGTGCTTGCATGCAAACTCATCATAAATGACTTTAGAGGGGGTCCTTCTTGGTGCTTTGTGTTTATAAAAGATGTAATCGCTCCATTCGTACACAAACTACTGTTTCACAGCAACTGCCAAAAGACTACCAAGATGTCATGGACCAGGTAGTAAGACAAAAGGGCACTGGAGGTCATTTAAAAAATAAGGGCTTTATTGACCCCAAAAAAATTAACAAAATCCAAAACAATGCAAAAATCAGCCGGCACATAAAAGAGCTCAACTGAATCTAACGATACTTAACTTTTAACTTAACAAAGCAAACTTAACCAAGGAAAACTGACTTAATACAATGACACATGTGGGCAACATAAATTGGTTTGGCCAAAGCCCCAACCAACCCATAGCTTTCACACAGCTCCATCCCTCTTGATATATGACTTGATACGTTCCCATATCATGGAAACAAGTGAAGTCCACTAATTCAGTGCTTGCCGCCATTCCGGGTGCATTAACAAAAAAGAACTTCAGCCACTAGATATTGGTGTCAACAGGGCATTCAAAGACAGATTGCTAACTGTGTGGGAGCAGTGGATGACAGAAGGCGAACACAGCAACACCGGGAGACAGCCGCGAACAGCGTACACCACTATCTGCAAGTGGATCGTAAATGCCTGGGCTGATATATCAATCTCAACTGTGGTCTGAGCTTTCAGGAAGGCAGGAATTGTTACTGAACTGCCAGACAGCAGCGACATTGACTCAAATAATAACGACTTTGACAAGACGGAGCCGGGCATGTTGGATCCCGTATAAGCCCAACAGTTCAATTTGGGCACAGAAGAAGAAGAACTTGAGGCCTTTGTTGATGAAAAATTCACGGAGAAGTTGAAATTGATGTGTTTCTTTTGTGTGTTTACAGCTGAAGAAGGTTGATCATATTGTAAATACTGTAATATATTAAAAAAGTTCGACTTACTTATCTGACGGTTTTTTGACATCCTCTTTAGCGCAGCTGCATCTAGTGGATGCATAACACAATCCCAGCCACTACTGTAGCTTCTATTCTATTTTATTTTATTCTGCGCATTATAGTGCGGTGTACCTTATAAATAAATAAAAATTAAATACACAATTCATTGAAGGTGCACCTTATAATCTGGTGCGCCTTATGGTGCAGAAAATACTTAAACTACTTATAACGTTATATGAAGTATCAATGCAGTTCTGAAGCCAAAATGGTCAAAGATGTCCTTATAAAGTGACCAGTAAGAGGTTTTTTTTCTAGCTTGTATGGTATGTCATTGGTACAATTTATGATATGATGGTACATAGAGCAAAATCCCCATTGTGCTTTTTAATGAACTTCCAGTTAGATTTACCCTTTCAGCAATCTTTGTTGCAGTTGCTCTATGGTTTAATGCTGAAATGTGGCTTAAATTCAACATAGAATCGAATGCATTTATAACTAAGACATTTCTAAAACAGATTGCCTTCAAATACACAGTGGTTGTTAAGAAACGCCACTAACCCACAATGTGTGTCTATAATTAAATGTTATCTGCAATGTGTAAATGGGTCTAAACAATGTAAAAGAGAGAATATACACCTAAAAGGAAACCACAGGACTCATGTGCAAGTCCCAACCTTTTTTTCTGGCAAGCTCAGGGCTGCAAAGCACAACAGCTTGACAGTGTTTACCTATATCTATGAGTTATATGCTCCTTATGGCTTGCCAGGAAATGCATGATGTAGTAAATACTTAGTGTATAACGATGTAATGTTGCAATGGACGGCTGACTTTTGACACCTATTAATGAGGTGAGTTTTAGTGTAGCATGTGGGCTTGTGTGAAGTTTAGCTTTACAAGATAAGGTGCAAGATTTGATCAATAGCAATGGGAGGAAGCTAAAATGCCTGAATGCACTTTGTGAAACAAACCAGAGGAGGATGAACAATGAGAGTTAAAGGGACTATCTATCCTAACAGATGAGTGTAATGCACATAATAAATGGGGGATTTATGGCTAAATGGCGATTAGTTATAAAGCTAAGGTGACTGTAGGCTAGTTCCTATTATAGTTTCCTATAAAGCTTATTGTTTTGCATTTGTGTGTTTTCATGTGCAGCAATGAAAGGATGTATTTGGAATACTAATATGTGTGTGTGTATGTGGGGTAGGAGTGGGGTTAGTGAGGGTACTTGCCAACCTACTCTTTTCTGTGTTTTTTTTTTAGACTCTATACCGCATAGCATAATTCAAAGCGACTTATTCTGGCTGTTTAGCCTCCAGGTCCTAATGTAGTGTATCTGTCAAAGCTTGTTTTTAGCAGCACCTGTGCTGAAAAATCTCTGTAAGGTCAGCCGGTGAAGGTCCATCTGGTCAAGTCATGTGAAGTTGAGCTCTGATTTTGTTTTAGCTGTTTTAGATTGTGGAGAGAGCACAAGGAACAACAAGTTTTAATATGTATGTCCAGAGTAAGTCCAATTCCTATGTGTTCATTCTCATGTGGATCAAACAGTTAAAGTCAAAAGGACTGTTATTTTAGACCTTTTCAGGTTTGGATGAGTCTATATATATATTACGATAACATTCATTTTTTTCCATAATGTAATGGTAAAATTTGAGCATTCATATATTTTAGATTCATTGTACCCTAACTGAAATAATTCAGGTCTTTTATTGTGTTTATATGGATGATTTTGGCAAACTGCTCATGAAAACCCAAAATTCCTATCTCACAAAATTAGTATATGAAAAAGGTCTTTAAACGAGCAATGCACCTAATCATCAGAATAAACAAATTAACTCTAAACACCTACAAAAGATTCCTGGCCCTTTAAAACTCACAGCCTGGTTCATCTCTCAAAACCCCAATCAGGTCAGGTCGGCAGTGACCTGACTGCTGTCCAAAAGACCATTATTGACACCCTCAAGCAAGAGGGTATGACACAGAAAGATATTTCTAAACAAATAGGCTGTTCCCAGAGTGCTGCATCAAGGCAAATCAGTGGGAAGTCTGTGGGAAAGAAAAAGTGTGGCAGAAAACGCTGCACAACGAGACGAGGTGACCAGACCCTGAGGAAGATTGTGAAGAAGGGCCCAGACCTTGAGGGACCTGCGCAAGCAGTAGACTGGATCTGGTGTAGAAACATCCAGAGCCACCGTACACAGATGTGTGCAGGAAATGGGCTACAGGTGCTGCATTCCCCAGGTCAAGCCACTTTTGAACCAGAAATAGCAGCAGAGGTGCCTGACCTGGGCTACAGAGAAAAACAACACTGGACTGTTGCTCAGTATCTCTGTTGCTCAGAGTCTGGAGGAAGACCTGGGAGAAGGAAAGTCCAGTGTCAAGTACCCACAGTCAGTTATTGTCTGGGGTGCCATGTCAGCTGATGGTGTTTGTCAATGCAGTTAGCTATCACGAGATTTTGGAGCACTTCATGCTTCCATCTGCTGGAATGCGTTATGGAGATGAAGATTTCATTTTTCAGCACAGCCTGGCACCTGCTCACAGTGCCAAAACCACTGTAAATGGTTTCACCGACCCAGGTATCACTGTGCTCAATTAGCCTGCCAACTCTCCTGACCTGAACCCCATAGAGAATCTGTAGTATATTGTGAAAAGAAAGTTGAGAGACACAAGACCCAACACTCTTGATGAGCTAAAGGCTGCTATCGAAGCCTCCTGGGCCTCCATAACACCTCAGAAGTGCCACAGTCTGATTGCTGATTGGTTCCCATCCTTCCTTCACGTATTGCTGTACTGAATGTGCTCTTTTTTTTTTTAAATCTTGTCTTCCTTAGTGTCATTCCTCAATACTTCCTTTCTGCATCTCTTTCTTCTTCCTTTTCTTGTTTAATTCCATAGATCCCCTCAGACATCCTTTGTTTGTCCATGCTTTCCATACCTTACTTTTTATTTTTCCTACCTAATCTACCACATTTCTAACTCTCCCCATAATTTTTATTTATATTCTTTCTTTTTGACTCCTTTCTTGTTTTTCCTCTGTCCTCAGTACTCTTTCTCTAAATTTATATTGTTTTTCGAGGCTTTATTTGACCAAATGAATTTGGAAGTCTTATAAATATAGTGGATTTACCGAGAAATGTCTATCAATACATTGAAGTAGGTTGTGTTGACCACTAGATGGAGGCAAAGTTGTTCCTATTTATTATTGGTATGTTTTGAATACACATTCATAGACTATAGAGGAACTTTGGCTGTGCAATAATAATATTCATGGTCATAAAAGCCTCAATATGAGCCAAGACTCCATACTAAAATAGACTAGAAACTACAGGCCGCTCTGGTGGTTTTCGTTCGGAAAAGTATGAGATTTTTAGAAGAGGATGTGTTGAGTCCCTTTATTATTTTTTTTAACATACTTTAATAATCCCAGAGGTAAATTACTTGATTTGATTGATAAAGTGATAAATAAAGGTAACATACATATAAACAACAATTGAAAAAATATTAGACTATACGCTTTTTTTTTTTTTAGGTAATATATCTTAAACAATGAAGAAAATGTGTTCTTAATAGATGTTTCCTGTGCCTATCTATCTATCTATCTATCTATCTATCTATCTATCTATCTATCTATCTATCTATCTATCTATCTATCTATCTATCTATCTATCTATCTATCTATCTATCTATCTATCTATCTATCTATCTATCTATCGTCTGTCTGTCTATACGCATACATTTAAATGTATATGTGGAGCTCTGAACATAACAGTCATG
This sequence comes from Cyprinodon diabolis, assembly GCA_030533445.1. NCBI lineage: Eukaryota > Metazoa > Chordata > Actinopteri > Cyprinodontiformes > Cyprinodontidae > Cyprinodon > Cyprinodon diabolis. The sequence goes on along the minus strand of CM060075.1, from coordinate 13,968,050 downwards.
TTGAAAAAAAATCTACATTCCCTTCTTTTATATTGAAGAGACAAATTTTCCTCTTCTTTTGTTGTGTTTTCATGGAAATAAACACACTTATGTGTAAATGTACAATAAAACTGTAATAATTGTACATATATATATATATATATATATATATATATATATATATATATATATATATATATATATATATATATATATATATATATATATATATATATATTTTTTTTTTTTTTTTTTTTTTTCTTAAAAGAAGAAAGAAATGAAGCTGAAGCTGGAACCGAGAGACTGTGAAGCGTGTCGGACTCTTGGATCCTTTTTCTACCCCCGCTTCCCTCTTTCTCTTTCTCTCTCTCTCCCTCCTTCTCTCTATCAGCTCCTGTGACAGAGTCCTTCACAGCCGTTTCTCTCCTCATCCCGTCAAAGCCGTCCCTCTCCGGTATTTAAACTTTCCTTCACGGAATCGGATCTGCTTTCATTTTAACTTCTTCAAAATGAGTTTATAAGCAGCAGTGTTGGATGAACTTTCCGAGGGGGTACGCTTTGGTTTGGTCTGTTTTCCGGGGCGCACGGCGTGGTTTTTGCGCTCTCTGCCAACATGGATAAACGGCGTCCTGCGGATCCGTCCCACTCCTTCTGTGGGGCAAAATGAGGCAAACGAAGCAGAGACGCAGGTTGAGAGAGGCTGGGAGGTCTGTGCGTAACTCCACTGAAATAATAGATGAAACAAACTCCTTGATCTGAGAAGAGAATATGGAGACAAGATAAGGAGGATCTGGCACCAATATGAGACACGCATGTAAGTGAACTCTTCATTTTTATTAATTTTTTTTATAAGTGTTTCATAGAAAAAGGATGATATTGTGCGCTCTCTTGGGCTTTTTGAGAGCGGCTGGAGGTCAACGCCGTTGTCTGAGATAAAAGCGGATCTATGTCTGTGTTTTTGTTTTCTGTTTATTTATTTTTTGTTTAGTTTTTTTCGCACGCAGTTACCGAGATCTGAAGTTAAGATGATCAAACTTGAAGGTTTGCATGAACAAAAGGAAACCCAGACTATTTGTGGTGCAACATCCCTCAGCATGCATCATTCCTGCAGAGGACTGTGCGTAATGTGTCAGCTACTCCGCACATTCACAGGTGGTTTAAACCAGAGTTCCTTTCTTTGTAGAAAAAACTAAACAAAAAACAAGACGTTAAATCTACATGAAAAAGTGGGTTTTAGTAAGGTTTTGCGGATGAAACTGACAGAAATAACTAATAAGAAAATAACCCACCCCGAAAAAATTATAAAAAAAAGAAATAAAATCTATTAGTGGTGCATAATGCTCGCGTTTAAGTATTTCGATAGAACGTATTAAAATGGGCTCCAAAGCTGGGTGCGTTTGGGTTTCGTGCTCCACTCTGAGAGGGTGTGGCTGTTTCTCTATCCTTGATGCGCTGAAGGTTGGCTGCGCCTTCCCCCAATCAGGGTTGGCTTTAAAAACAAATCAAACCGGGCGTGTTTGTGTTGGAGGGGTGCAGAAACATATATCTGTGTGAGTGTTTGTATTTGTGTGTGCGTTTATTCAATGAACCTTTACTAATCCACTTGTCCCTGGACAGGATTACAAGGGTCAGGACATTTTGGGACCTAGTTGTTGTTTATTTATTGATCTTATTTTTTTCTTCTTCTCAACGCCTTTCTGCTCCACAAGGGGCAGCATTTACACCCTTGAGCTGGAGACACTAGTGTTTTTTTATGCAACATTAGTTCGGGGGAGCTCTTGTATTGTGACTCAAGTAGAATTTCTTACAGGCTAAAATATATTTCTCCTGTGTGATGGAATGTAGAGCCATGAGATGGTTGTGGCCATCTCATGGTCGGGGCCTTTGGCAAGACCCTCTTTTTGGCTCATCAAACATACTCTACATTTACAATGCCTAAAGTCCTTATAGGCTGATATCACAAAGCACCCAACATAACTGCACAAAAAAGGATATCAACACAATAAAAAAAAAATGGACATGGACAGCAGGGTTTGGTTTAACATGGGGACTACATGCCACATGGGAATAGGATGAATAGTAGGTAGTATGATGCGTAAGGAGCTGTTGACACATGCCACCTATTTAAGTAGTATCAACATATTCTCATTATCAGTGCGTATTAAATCGTACGAAAAGTCATGCACACTATTTCGTACGTTTTGGACGTTTTTCCTCAAAAAACCACATCAGTGTGCATGCGCTGGCAGACAGAAAAAAAAAGCGGATCCGCGGACGGACGTAAAAATGGGAAAAACAGTGCAATCATGACTTATTCATGTCTCTAACTATGTTGCTTGCTGTTTTATATCTTAGGGTACATACAATGAAAAAAACGTCCAAAACGTACGAAATTACGATGCATAACTTTTCGTACGATTTCATACGCACTCATAATGAGAATAGGTTGGTAGTATTGCTAATAATATGCTCCCTTTCAACTAAGTAACATTCACCTTTACCTGTAACCTCTGTCAGCGTGATTTTACACCCTTCCACAAAGTTTAGGGTGAAACAATGGTTTAAAGACCACAACAGCAAATTTATTTCGTACTTAGAAAAAAATGTTAATGGAAACCCATCTATCATCTCCCTGTCAGTGTCACAGTGGTTCTTGTACCTCTCTCGAGCAGTCTGTTGGTGAAAAGCGGGGTACACCAGTCAATCACGGGGCAACACAAGGACACACCTTAAGACAATTTAGAGATGCCAAATAACATAACGGTCATGCTTTTTGGATAGTGGAAGGAAGCCAGAGTACCTTTAGAGAACCCGTTCATGCACATTGAGATAAAAAAAATTCTATGTTGAAAGACCCTAGGAAAGGAATTGAAACCAGGACCTTCCTGCAAGGCAACAGCGTTATGGAAACTCTACCTCACAATGTTTAAAACCCAAAGTTATCTGCTCCCAAAATCTTGGTGAACGATTCCATAGCAAGTACAAAGTTGAACAGTATATTGTTTAACAGCTGGGAAAAAAAGTGTAAAATAGAATAACTCTTTAACTAGTCAGTTTTGATAATTAGATATTTCCTTTCGCATCATTATGTAACTGAAGATGACTGCCTCATTTTCTTATTGCGTGTTCTCTGTGCTACACAAAAGGTTTGACCTTATGTGCAAATAAGTAACGCTACAAAAGTGAAGTGCATAACTGACAGACATAATATTTTTAAGAGTACTTTTGCCGCTCCCTGTTTGTATGCCAACCTGAGCATTTAGCCACATTTACAATCTGAGAAACCGGCACTACTGACGTGTGTTTAAGAAGCGCAATTTACAACAAAAAAAAATGGTAGAAATGTTCACATCTGATATAGAATTTAGCAGATTCAAATGTTAAAAAAAAGGCAGAAAGGCTCATAATGACAGAAACCTATTTATGAGAGGCTGGTGCTTTAGCACACTTTGAGTCCCCATTCCTCCAATTTAGCTTATCTCTCCTTTCTCATCTCCTCTCAGGGTCTCAGAGTTGAAATACATTTTCAATTCAGCGAGCTTTATTGCCATGACAGTGGAAAAAAATATAAGCGAAGCCTCTGCGTAGCTTTGCATGCTTTTGCGTGTGGCACTGTATCTGCCCTGTCGCGTTTTCACAGCTTTGCCTCCAATTGATTTATTCAGGTTGTCATCCTGCTTCAGAAGGCTGACGGTTTCATACCTGCTTGTCTTCCAAGGCTTTTACTCAATGTTTCTATTTCTATGTTCTTTAGAGCTGTACTTTAGATACAAAAAATGCTTTTAAGTTACAACCAATTTTCTGGCACATTAACAAAAATGGATAAGATTTCTTTCAATATGGACATTTTATTCTCTTTTTAAGTGACAGAACCAAAATGTTTTGGGAAAATAGCCTATACACCAACACTGATAAAAGCTAAAAATACAGACTTAGACTTAGACTTCTTTATTTGTCATTTTGTATGCACAGAGTGCATACAGAACGAAATTGCGTTACATACAGCTTATGAGCATTGCATTGATATTTCAAATGGCACGAGTTATACAAAAAGTGCAGCAGTGGTCAAAGTGTAAACAGTAAACAGTGCAGAGGATAAAGACAGTGTGCAAATTGCAATGGTTCAGTGCAGATGGGCATTTGTGCAAAAATGCGTTATTGTGAATAGAAATAAGATGAACTTAAAGGGCTAAAAGTTAAACGTTCAGCAGCATTGATGCCCGATAATGTGCAATAGGTGCAGAGTTCGGTTTGTGGATCAAAGGTTCAACAGTCTGATGGCAGTGGGGAAGAAGCTGTTGCAGAACCTGGTGGATCTGCAGCGGAAGCTGCGGAACCTCTTTCCAGAGGGCAGCAGGGACAACAGTCCATGGTGGGGGTGTGAGGGGTCTTTGATGATATTACGGGCTCGGGACACACATCGCTGTGATGAAATGTCCTTAATGGAGGGAAGAGGAGCCCCAATGATTCCTTCTGCAGTCCTCACCACCCTCCTCACGTTCTTCCAGTCGGAGGCTCTGCAGCCTCCACACCACAGAGAGAGACAGCTGATCAGAACGCTCTCTATGGTGCTTCTGTAGAAGGTTGTGAGGATGGGCGGGGGCAGGCGGGCCCTCCTCATCCTCCGCAGGAAGTACAAGTGCTTCTGTGCCCTCTTCACTAGAGATGAAGTGTTTACAGTCCAGGTGAGGTTGTCCGTGATGTGCACCCCCAGGAACTTTGTGCTGCTGACCCCCTCTACAGCTGAGCTGTTGATGAGCAGTGGAGCATGGTGGGGGCGGTTCTTCCTGAAGTCGACGATGATCTCCTTCGTCTTCTCCACGTTCAGGATCAGACTGTTTTCACTGCACCAGCCCACCAGCTGCTCCACCTCCTCTCTGTAGTCCTGGTCGTTGTCGTCCCTGATGAGGCCCACCACCATTGTGTCGTCCGCAAACTTCACGATGTGATTGGTGGTGAACCTGGGGACGCAGTCGTATGTCATCAGGGTGAACAGCAGGGGGCTCAGGACGCAGCCCTGAGGGGAGCCCGTGCTGAGGGTGATGACGTCAGAGGTGTTCTGACCGACCCGGACCGACTGAGGTCTGTTGGTGAGGAAGTCCAGCAGCCAGTTTCGAAGGGGTGTGTTGAAGCCCAGATGTTCCAGCTTTTCCACCAGGTGTTGTGGGATGATGGTGTTGAACGCTGAACTGAAGTCCAGGAACAGCATCCGCACGTGAGTGTTCTTCTCCTCCAGGTGGGCCAGGCTCAGGTGAAGAGCAGAGAAGATGGCGTCCTCAGTGGAGCGGTTTCGCCGGTAGGCAAACTGGAACGGGTCGAGTGTTGGGAGACTGGAGACGATGTGTTCCTTTACCAGCCTTTCAAAGCACTTCATCATGATGGGAGTCAGTGCGACGGGCCGGTAGTCGTTGTAGCAGGTGACTTGAGGTTTCTTTGGCACTGGAATGATGGAGGCAGACTTGAAGCATGCTGGCACTGTGGCTTGCTCCAGCGAGGTGTTAAAAATGTCCGTGAGGACACCAGCCAGCTGACCTGCGCACTCCTTGAGCACCCGCCCAGGTATGTTGTCGGGACCTGGGGCCTTCCGCGGGTTGACCCTCCTCAGAGTCTTCCACACGTTGGCTGTGTCAAGGCAGAGCACCTCCTCTTCCTGATGTGGGACAGCCTTCACTGCTGGAGTGCGATTTAGTGCCTCGAACCTCCCAAAGAAGTTATATAGTCCGTTTAGGAAGTCAGCATCAACTTCATCCACCGAGGCAGGGCGCATGTTGTAGTTCGTGATCGCCCGTATGCCTTGCCACATGCTCCTGGTGTTGTTGGCGTTGTGGAACAGATGCTGGATTTTCTGGTTATGGTTCCGCTTTGCTAACCTGATGGCACGGTTCAGGGTGGCTCTAGCTGTCCTCAGTGCCTCTTTGTCACCAGACTTGAAGGCTGAGTTCCGTGCTTTTAGCGCGTGGCGGACCTCCTCAGTCATCCAGGGCCGTTGGTTGGCTCGGGTGGTGATGGTCTTTGTTGTGCTGACATCCTCGATGCAGTGGTTGATGTAGGCTGAAACAGTCATGGCGTACTCATCAACGTTGATCTTGTTGTCATATGTTGCTGCTAATTTAAACATGTCCCATTCAGAGCATTCAAAGCAGTCCTGGAGTGCCTCCATGGCCCCCTCCGTCCAGACCCTCACCTGTTTCACTGTAGGTTTTGCTCTGATCAGCAGGGATCTGTATGCAGGAATTAGTATCACAGAAAGGTGGTCTGAGGAGCCGATGTGGGGGCGGGGGGCTGCTCTGAATGCGTCTTTTATGTTTGTATAAACTAAGTCCAGAGTGTTCTCTCCACGAGTAGCAAAATCCACGTGTTGATAAAAATGAGGGAGAACATTTTTCATATTCGCCTGATTAAAATCTCCAGCAATGATGAAAACGCCCTCTGTGTGTGTAGATTGCAGCAGGTGGATTTGTGATGGAGATTTGTGTCTGACTAATAAAATAAAACCAATTTTCCAAGATACAGAATTGGAGGATGGTGGGATGGGACCAACCCCTCAAAGAACAAGACCTTTGCTAATAAGATACTTCCCTTCCTCACAGGTTAAAAAATGCAATATTCCTTAAAATGTGTTCTCTATAAAATACCAAGCATATCTTCTTAATGTCCCAACAGATTTCAATAAATAATCCAAGTAGATGGTATTAATGTGTAAAAGATTGGTAGGAAACATTTGTTGTGCACAAAAAGGGTTAAAACCTATGAGTATTAGTGTATGAATATAGAAACTGAGGTAGAGCCGATCTAACTCAGGGAAAGAAATGGGATGGGATTAGGTGGTCGAGGTTGTTGGGCTGGGTGATCATGCATGTGAGCATCACAGAAAAACCTCTGCAAACACAACACTTAGCATGGATGAATGTCAAAAATTGTTTCTAAATCTACATCTCTCTGTAAAGACAGCGTGTTCTATTTTGACACTGGAAATGTATTAATTAACTGGTAATATAACCTCTGGAACCCACAAGGATCTTCATATCCTTTTTCCTAAGCAACAACTTACAAGTAAAGCTACACATATCTTGTAGATGAGCAGCTGTTTACAGCAATTGAGTTGTAAAAAGAGAGAGGTTGTTTTTCTGCAGTGAAGATGTGATGGTGCCATTTGTTTCTACCTTTTCCAATAGTAAAAAAATATGTCCCTAAATCGGAGGTCTTCAACAGGGGGTCCGCGACCCCTAGGGGGTCCACAGAGGAACTGCATGGGGGTCGCGAAAGTTCTGGTTGATTAGACTTTTTTTATACTCCCTCCTGCATTTTTTTCCACTAGTTGAAATGTCTTTGATCCACATTAACATGAATTCAACACACAGTAGTAAACAGATAAATGGAGGCAGAAGATGTCTTTCAGTCATCAATGCACACATTCAGCGACACACAGGAGCTCTTTCAAGCTGCGCACCGTTTCATTGACAACACCTGTCCCATCAAGCAGGAATCAGAATCAGAGATACTTTAATAATCCCAGGGAGAAATTACTTTAGTTGCATTACTCCATCTGTAATAGAGTGACTATTGGACCAGTTTGATTGAACACTATTTTACACAATATATATAATTAGGGGGTCCCCGCTCCATCTTACCATCAGTTTGGGGTCCTTGGCCTGGAAAATGTTGAAGACCCCTGCCCTAAATTTGATTTTAGTCAGAAGAACTTATGTCAAATGTTTTCTCATTCTCAAATATTCAATTCAATTTTCAGCTTGATTCAATTCAATTTACAGGGTTCGTACAGGTGCTGGAAATCCTTGAAAATGCTTGAATTTTGACGTTGTGTTTTCAAGGTCTGAAAAGTGCTTATATTTTGGATGAAGTGCTTGAAAATGCTTGAAATTGTAACTATTTCTTTCGCAACAAATACCTATCTAACTGAATCGTGTGTTTATTCAATGGAGAAATAAAATGTTGGAGAGCCCAAAAATGAAACCTGCTTGCTTATGTGTGACTGCGATCTGCCAGTCTATTTCCATGTGTGACTCCGCCCACATGAAACCACTACTGCACCATGCCGGGAGGTTGTCGTTTCAATGAACGTTGGCTGGAAGATGAAAAATACAAATTATGGATTAAACGGGGACAAACCCCACGAGTCGCCTCTTGTAAAGTCTGCAAAATAAGATGTGCAGCTTTTCACAATGGGCGAGTCTGCGCTCTCGAGTCACATGAAGGGTAAGTCATAGTGACTAAGAGTACGGTGTGATAATGTAATGTTAGGATTGCAGTGTTTCCCGCAGCACTATCTTGGCGAGGCTCCCGCCTCGCCAAACTCACGCTACCGCCTCGCCAACGTTCCAAAAAAAACAAAAAAAAACCCGAAGTTTTAATTCATTGCCAGGCCCAGACCTTAAAACTGCATTGATAACTCTACGGCTGATAATACTGAATTGCGACACCCTCTGGTTGGTTATATTACTACGCCAAGGCAGAGGAGTAATTTTCTTTGATTATCCGAGGAGACGTGTGAGGGAAAAAAACGTGTTCGTCGTCTTCATCATCGGTGAACTATATGTGGAAACAGGGGCGGATTTAGGAAATTTGGGGCCCTAGGCAAAGACAGGCATGGGGCCCTCTGAATTGAGAAGACAACATACAGAACAGACCCATTATACAGATACAGAAATTTTAATAGAATAGAAATTTGAGGAAGTCATGTATCTTCAAGTTTGTCTATGTCACTGTAACTCGGAGGAAAGAATCTCTCTCATATATATATATATATATATATATATATATGTGTGTGTATATATAAATAAATAAAAGGTGCATGTCACAGGAAAGACTAGTGTTGTTACAAATATGACAATTGCTTTAACTACAGAACAGTAAATTATTTAATCTATAATTAATGTGACCCTTAACATCCCCAGCTGTACACAATAACACACGCACTCCGCTCCGCCCCGCTGTGCTCCAGACCGCCTTCGCAAAGCAAAGCCTACAGCCGCCGCTGTGGCTCCCGTCCGCTCCGCTCTGAGTTCCTTGGAGATCGTAGAGGGCATGCGCAAGATGAACCAGGGTTTCTGCGGATCATTAAAAATAATTACAATTCATAATTTTATTTTAAATCAAGGCCTTAATTGGCACTAAAATTAATTAAATATGTTTATCGTGGCATTTATGATTCTCGAAGGAGAAAAAGCTAGAGAATATATATATACGTGTGTGTGTGTTTGTTTACATACATACAAGAGTCATGGAACTGTGCTTACAGCTCCTTCATATTTCATGTGAACTAATAACTTGTGTACATGATACTTGTTGATGGCATTAAAATAATTTTTAATAGCATTAAAATAGCATTAAATTAGTCACTCATTCCTGTATGAACCCTGTGAACGCTTAATTTAATATGACATATTATAAAAATCCCCATCAGCTTTCAACATATGTTCAGTTTCTGCCCAAATATATGTATATATACACACACACATATATATATATATATATATATATATATATATATATATATATATATACATATATATACATATATATATATATATATATATACATATACACTCACCGGCCACTTTATTAGGTACACCTGTCCAACTGCTCGTTAACACTTAATTTCTAAGCAGCCAATCACATGGCGGCAACTCAGTGCATTTAGGCATGTAGACATGGTCAAGACAATCTCCTGCAGTTCAAACCGAGCATCAGTATGGGGAAGAAAGGTGATTTGAGTCACTTTGAACGTGGCATGATTGTTGGTGCCAGAAGGGCTGGTCTGAGTATTTCAGAAACTGCTGATCTACTGGGATTTTCACGCACAACCATCTCTAGGGTTTACAGAGAATGGTCCGAAAAAGAAAAAACATCCAGTGAGCGGCAGTTCTGTGGGCGGAAATGCCTTGTTGATGCCAGAGGTCAGAGGAGAATGGCCAGACTGGTTCGAGCTGATAGAAGGGCAACAGTGACTCAAATAACCACCCGTTACAACCAAGGTGGGCAGAAGAGCATCTCTGAACGCACAGTACGTCGAACTTTGAGGCAGATGGGCTACAGCAGCAGAAGACCACACCGGGTGCCACTCCTTTCAGCTAAGAAAAGGAAACTAAGGCTACAATTTGCACAAGCTCATCGAAATTGGACAATAGAAGATTGGAAAAACGTTGCCTGGTCTAATGAGTCTCGATTTCTGCTGCGACATTCGGATGGTAGGGTCAGAATTTGGCGTCTACAACATGAAAGCATGGATCCATCCTGCCTTGTATCAACGGTTCAGGCTGGTGGTGGTGGTGTCATGGTGTGGGGAATATTTTCTTGGCACTCTTTGGGCCCCTTGGTACCAATTGAGCATCGTTGCAACGCCACAGCCTACCTGAGTATTGTTGCTGACCATGTCCATCCCTTTATGACCACAATGTACCCAACTTCTGATGGCTACTTTCAGCAGGATAATGCGCCATGTGATAAAGCTGGAATCATCTCAGACTGGTTTCTTGAACATGACAATGAGTTCACTGTACTCAAATGGCCTCCACAGTCGCCAGATCTCAATCCAATAGAGCATCTTTGGGATGTGGTGGAACGGGAGATTCGCATCATGGATGTGCAGCCGACAAATCTGCGGCGACTGTGTGATGCCATCATGTCATATGGACCAAACTCCCTGAGGAATGCTTCCAGCACCTTGTTGAATCTATGCCACGAAGCATTGAGGCAGTTCTGAAGGCAAAAGGGGTTCCAACCCGTTACTAGCATGGGGTACCTAATAAAGTGGCCGGTGAGTGTATATATATACATATATATATATATATACATATATATATATATATATATTTATATATATATATATATATATATATATATATATATATATATATATATATATATATATATATACGTATATATATATGTATACATATATATGTATATATATATGTATATATATATATATGTATATATATATATATGTATATATGTATACGTATATATATATGTATATATATATGTATATATATATATATGTATATATGTATACGTATATATATACATATATATATATATGTATATATATATATATATATATATATATATATATATACATATATATATATATATATATTTGTAGATTTTTGTAACGGGGATAACTAGGATCATTCAAAACTGCTTTTTTTGAATGAACTTTGTTTGTTCTCTGCTTCCAAACTCAGCATCTCTTCTGTAGGGGCTAAGCCGACGCTTAAAGCCACTGGAATGTTTTTAAACCGGAATGTTATGGTTGACGCGCTTTGCCGGGGTTAGATTATTATTAGTGGTTATTAGTGGTTATTCCCACTCTTGCTGCTTACAAAACAAAAAAAATGATACAACAGCCAGCTGTGAGTTGACAGCGTTTCCCCGCCATGCGGTCAAACCGATTTGCCCTTTCCGGTGAAACACACGCCCATACACACATCATTTCCCTCTTTTATAGAGCTTATACATAATGGCTTCTACATACCGGCCCCTAATTGTTAGACATAACAATTCCACAGTACATATTTTTACAAGCCAAGAATATTTAAATCAAGACCATAAGTTACATTTCATGCAAAAGACACAATTTGGTGATGGGCCGCTCAAAAACACCACTCTTTGTTTGCAACTTTACAGTGCGAACAAAACCCCTTTTGTCAGGCAAAACCTCTAATACTCTTCCCAAACACCAAGAACCTCGTGGTGCTAAAGAGTCAATGATTATAACAATGTCCCCAATAACCAAGTTTCTTTTAGTTTGGTTCCATTTTTGCCTTTCTTGGAGCAATGATAAGTATTCCCTGGCCCATCGTCTCCAGAACAGATCAGAGATGTATTGAATCTGCTTCCAGCATCGTTTTGCATACAAATCCGCTGTATCAAAAAGTCCAGGTGGTAGTGCTGGTTTGCCTTTCAGTAACAGCAAATGATTAGGTGTGAGTGGTTCCAAATCCTTTGGGTCTTCTGAGAGCTTTGTGATTGGACGATCATTAAGAATGGCTTCAATTTCACACATAACTGTGTTAAGACCATCCATATTCAATGATTGCTTTTGTAAAACTGAGCTAAGAATGCGTTTTATCATGCGTATGATACGCTCCCAGATGCCACCATGATGGGGTCCTGCAGGTGGGTTAAAACTCCATTCTACTCTAGATGAAATTAGTGTCTTTTGAATCTTCTCGTGATTTAATGCATCCAAAGCTTCTTTCAGTTCTCTTGCTGCACCGACAAAGTTTGTTCCATTGTCTGATCTTATGTGAACAACTTGACCTCTTCTACTGATGAAGCGACGTAAAGCATTTATACCGTCATCGGTACTTAAAGAATTTGCAACTTCCAAATGTACAGCTCTACTTGTTAAACAGGTAAAAATGACATCATAGCATTTTTCTGTTGTTCTTCCTCTTTTCACCTCAATGGGTCCAAAATAATCAACTCCGACATTGGTAAATGGAGGTAAATCAGGAGTAATTCTCTGCTTTGGAAGGTCTGCCATCTTTTGGTTTACTGGTCTTGCATTGTGACGTCTGCAAAATTTGCATTCAGAAATCACTTTTCTTACTGCAGAGTGTCCATGTAGAATCCAATATTTCCTCCTAACAACAGCCAGAGTATGATTGCGTCCACTGTGACCTAGTGTTTCATGAGTATGTCTGAGGATGAGCTTGGTTATGTGCTGATTTTTGCCGAGAATGATGGGATGTTTCTCTTCCATAGGCATGGCTCCTTTATGCAGTCTTCCTCCAACACGTAGAAGATTGTCCTCCCAAATAGGGTCCAGCCTATGGATGGAGCTTTGTTTGCTGATCACACCCCTTTCAGCCAATCCTGCCATTTCCTCTTTGAACTGCTGTTGCTGACAATAGCGTACGATGTCAAACTCTGCCTGCGACAGATCCTCTAAATTCAGAGCAGATTTCTCATTCAGTTCATCTTGAGAAAATTTGTTGGTAGTTTTTCTCCTTCTACAACGCTTGAGTAGGATGGATTTTAGCTTGGTAAACCAAGCGACTGATTTTTTCAGCTTTTGCCAATCAGAAAAGTAACTGATGAGCCGATCAGTAGGATTTAATTCATTACAAGACGACACATTCACAGCTGCACTTTTGTGGACCTCAGGATCATCAACTTCTATCACAGGATCAAAGGAAGCTTGTGGCCATTCCTGGTCAGATTTCCATAAAAAATTGGGCCCTTTAAGCCAGATTTGATGTTCAACAAAGTCTGATATTCTCATTCCTCTTCCATCCGCTGGATTGCCCTCTGAGCAGATGTGTCTCCATTGAGAAGGATGTGAAGCCTCTCTTATAACAGAGACTATGTTTGCCACAAACACTTGAAATCTTGTGCCTTCATTGTAGATGTACTTCAATACTGACATACTGTCGGTCCAGAACACAGAATCATCAATCCATAGTTGCAGCTCCGCTTTCAACAGGGCATCCACCCGAGCAGCCAGGACAGCAGCTGTTAATTCCATTCGTGGGATTGTGATGGTCTTCAGTGGAGCAACTCGTGCCTTGCCTAATAGAAAAGCAACGTGGATGTCATTCTGGGAGTTCTTTTGCCGAATGTATGACACAGTGCTATAACCATCTTTGCTGGCATCAGCAAAATGATGCAATTCTGTACAAACAGACTCCCCAAAGTCTTTTGGTAGAATGCATCGTTTCATCTGAAATTATGTCAAGAGTACAAGCTCTTGAGTCCATGAATTCCATTTTTTCAAAATATCTGGAGGTAAAGCCTCATCCCAACCAAATTTTCTTTTGCAGAGTTCCTGTTGCAACATCTTGGCAAATAGAGTGACAGGTGCAAGAATTCCCAAAGGATCATACACAGAGCTGGTTACTGACAGCATACCACGTCTAGTGAGACTTTGCTGTTTTACTTCAATCTTGAACTTGAAATCATCTGATTCCACACACCAGAGTAGCCCTAAAGCTCTCTCCATAGGAAGTTTGTCCCGATCTAGGTTGAGCTCTTTTAGATCCTTTGCCCACCGATCTTCTGGAATACTTTGCAAAACCTCTCGATTGTTACTGATCCACTTTTCCAGAGTAAAGCCTCCTTTCTCACAGAGAATGCTTAGATCTTTTATCACCTGTTTGGCTTTTTTCTCTGAACCAAAACTGATTAAGCAGTCATCCACATAGAAATTTTGTTTAACAGCTTTCACCACATCATGAGAGAAATCAGCCTTGTTGTCATCAGCCGTCTTTCTCAGTGCATAGCTGGCACAGCTAGGTGATGACACAGCACCAAATAAATGAACAGTCATCCTGAAGTTTTGAACTTCCTTCTTCAGGTCTCCGTCTTCCCACCAGAGGAAACGAAGAAGATCTCTCTGGTGCTCTGCAACCTTTACTTGATGAAACATAGCATGTATATCGCCCATACATGCTATTGGCCTCTGTCTAAACCTGATGAGGACTCCAAGCAGAGAGCTGGTGAGATTGGGACCTTGTAGTTACTCCTTATTGAGGGATCTTCCTTTGAAAGTGGCTCCACAGTCAAAAACCACTCGTAGAGCTCCTTTTCTTGGATGGGATACACCATGATGTGGAATATACCACACTTTTCCTGATTTTCCTTCCAACTCTTGCTCTGGCACCTTTTCTGCATACCCTAGCTTTATTACATTTTGCATGTATGACATATACTCTTGACAAAACTGCGGGTTGCTCACTAGCCTTTTCTTTAAGCTAAGAATCCTTTGCTTTGCCATAGAAAAGTTATTGGGTAATGTCATAACTGGATTTCTTAGGGGTATGTTAAGAACATATCTGCCTTCCTTCAGATGTGCATTAGAATCCATTGTGTCCATAAATTTCAAATCCTCCCTTGACATCTCTTTACCTGCTGAGGGTTTTTCATTAAAGTCATGATTGTACTGGTTTTGTAGCATTAGCTCCAGATTTGTCACAGAAATTCTGTTCACAACTGCTGTTCTGCTCATTTCGTTTCCATGCATCGGTCCATTGATGACCCATCCCAATACTGTCCTTATAGCGTAAGGGCCATCTGATCTGCTGTTGATTACTTCCCAGGGCTCCAATAGCTTGGGTGCGTTGGTTCCTATCAACAACTCAACAGTAGCATCTATGTTGGGAATAGAAATCTTTGACAAATATGGAAATCTTTTCAGATCTGCAGGTGTAGCAATATTTGACTTTAATACTGGCATTTCCTTTTGTGTTAAAACCTCTGTAAGCAGATGGAAAGTGTTTGAATTTATCCCTGCAACTTCAATTCCAAACAACAGGTGTGCTGGAACCACCTTTTCCTGTCCCATGGTAGTCAACAAAAACTGAGTTTGTCTTCCTTTAATCTTTAATTTTTTCATAAGCTCTTCCGTGCAGAATGTAGCAGAACTACCGGGATCGAGAAATGCATAAGTCTGCACCTCTTCAGTTCCTGTAGTGGACTTGACACAAACTGGAACGATGGATAAAAGACAGTCCTTTCCGGCCCCTGTAAGACCACATTTTTGTGTAGGAGTAGAAACAAGATTAACAGGTGAATTTTGTTCCTTGATTGGACTAATATGAAGCACAGTTGGATGCTGCTGGCCACAGGTTTGACAGCTCAGACGATTAGTACAATTACGACTCATGTGCCCTATGCACAGGCAACCAAAGCAAACCCCTTTCTCTTTTAGAAAAGAGATTTTATCTCTGTGTTTTTTACTTTTGAACAGTTTACAGTTGTCTAGACGATGGGTGTGCGAACAGCAACAACACAGCTCCATTTGAGAACCATCCAACACACCTTTCTTGTCAGAGTTCACTGATTTCACAGTAGTGGCGAAGCTTCCCTTTACTCCTCCAGAACGTTGTGCCCTTTGTATAGATACCCTTGAACTGTTTCGTTGTGCATGCTCGATGTCTCCATAAATGGGATTTAAAAGAATCCGTACTTGACGTTCCAAATATGTCACCAAGTCATGTAACTGAGCTCTTCGGTTGTGTTGTTCCATGATGTCATGGGCCTTTGTCCTCCATCCTTCCCTCAACTTGTATGGTGATTTAGAGACCATGATTTTTATATTTGTTGGCATGTTCAATTCTTCCACATATTCAAGCTCCTGCATCACATTGCAACATCCACGCAAATATAAAGCATATGCTTGAAGTGATTTGCCATCCTCTGATTTTATTGTATGCCAGGTCAAAACCTTTTCAATATAAGCATTAGCAAGCTTATACTCATTTCCAAAGTGTTCTTTTAGAAGTTGCTTGGCCATACTGTATCCATTTTCAGGAGCCATATACTGGCAGCTACGGACCAATTCCCTTGGCTGTCCTCTGGTAAATTGCTCCATATAATAAATACAGTCTGCTTTGCTGGCCTTCTCTTCAACGCCTTGTTCAAATGCTTTTATAAAATGGTGATACTGCAATGGATCTCCATCAAAAATAGGAATGTCCCGTGGTGGAAGAGTCAAACAACGTTGTTGATGCACAACTGCTTCCATAATCCTATTCTGTTTCTCCATGATGGTGAACATGTTACTTGATAAAGCTTGATCATTTTTTTGATCTTGGGTTTCTGCAGTGTCTGTTGCCTTTCTTTGAGCTGTATTTAATGGTTCCACTGACAAACAATATGCATCTTGGTTGTCTTGCCTGTATTGTAGTTTGTAATCCTTTTCTTTAGGATTAAGTGAGAGAGATATTGACTTCCTTTCCCTTTCCAAATAAGAGTTCATGCCATTGGGTTTTGCAGTTGAACGTTGATCCTCCATAGTCTGAAAAATGTCCAGTTTAGCTGTGGCTGCAGCAAGCTCAGTTTCCATTTGAAGTTGTTCTTTTTTCCTTTTTAGCAACAGCTCTTGTTCCTCCAATGCATGACGCTCCTTCAAAGCTGCCATACGAGCTAAAAGAGCTGCAGCAGCTTTTATTCTTGCAGAGGAAGTGCTTGTTCTTGAACTGCTCACACTGTTTGTACTTTTGCCCACATTGGAAATACTATCATTAGGATATATGTTATCATGACAATCTTGTGTTTCATCAACCCCTTCATTTTCAACATTATGTGCTTGTTTTTGTATCACCCAAAGATTAGCATTTTTGACAACATCTGTATTAAACATCATTTTTGCTTTAAACCAGGTTTCATGTTTTTCCTTTTCCTCTGGTGGAAATAAACCCATGATAGAATTGTGAACACCATATATTTCATCACACAACTCAGACATAGCATTCAAAGTATTTTTCACTTCACAAACATTTCCCATTTCCATTAGACCTTTAATATTTTCTCTTAACTTACTAGCCTTATTCAGTTTGACTTTTCTAATATTCTGCAATTTCTCAATCTTCTCAGCCAAGGCCTTGGCAGTAAGTTTAACCACCCGTTTACCCAAATTAATTTCAGTCACAAGACTACCAGCCTCTTGTTCTTTAAGAACATCTTCTTTTACAGTTAAGTCAGTGTTTTTATTTGCATCAGAGTTTTCCATGGCTGAGCTGGATTTTTTATGTCAGCCAAAAAAAATAAATAAATAAACAAAAACAAATAGTTTATTCCTGAAGGTACTTATCTCCGTTTTTTTTTAATTATTTATTTATTCTTTTTATTTATTTATTCAAATGGCAACCAGTGCACTGGAATTACGCATTGTTATTTTAGATAGCCATGGCCTGAATGTAGCGCTACACGTACCTATGTGTGGAAAATCCACGTTTGTGTCACACCTGCGCAACCAAGCCGCTGAAGCTCCTCAGGTTCCTTTACACGGTGATCCTCCTGCTCGCTCCTCCACTGATGGATGACAAACCCACGCTAGCTGATGGCATCTCTCCTATTGCCCGCACAACCACTCCAATCAGTCGATCAGCATGCCGGTCCTCCTCTGTGCGCTATTGCCTCCGCTGCGCCGTCGCTCCTCTCTCCTCCCAAGCCGCCGCTCGCATTCTCCCCGCATCACAGGTGCCGACAGGTAACAGCCAGCCACACCAGCATAATTAGGAAGGAATCCTTTGTTCCAATAATACAAGACACTTCTTCTATGTCTCGATGTCCTTTCCAAAGCTTGACTTGGGGCCTCGGTTTGACTTTATTTGTAGGGGCTAAGCCGACGCTTAAAGCCATTGGAATGTTTTTAAACCGGAATGTTATGGTTGTCGCGCTTTGACGGGGTTAGATGGTGTGAATAGGAAATGTCCAGACGCTGTTCTTGCTGTTTAAAAAGCTGATTTATTCCCACTCTTGCTGCTTACAAAACAAAAAAAATGATACAACAGCCAGCTGTGAGTTGACAGCGTTTCCCCGCCATGCGGTCAAACCGATTTGCCCTTTCCGGTGAAACACACGCCCACACACACATCATTTCCCTCTTTTATAGAGCTAATACATAATGGCTTCTACATCTTCATCCATTCCTGTAATAAGTTTCTTTTGAATGGATTTGATTAAACTTTTAGTCCCTCGGTATAAAATAAATATTTTGATGGAGATGAGAAATCTGCTTCCTGGTTGGTGAATAACCAATAATTTGCATCGTATCATTTAAATAAACGGTGTTAGTTCTTTTGGAATGTATAAAAATTATGCTATAATTTCTAGTTACCGATCTGTTGCTACTATATTTTAATTTGACGAACCGGAGTTTCTCGATGTTCTTTTTCCTGTTTGGTGCGATTGCAATTGCGGATCTTGACCTGGCCGGAGCGGAGCAAAAAATAGCTCGGCTCCCTATTTTGTCGGTGATGGACAGAGAAGACGTACGTGGACGGAGACCTGCGGAGGATGTGGAACAGCTCTCATTGATTTACATGAAAGACAAGCGCTCCGCACGACATACGTCAGCGGGGCAGAGCGAGCGGTGCGCTGACGGAGTATGTGGAATCTGGGGGGAAGTCAGTCATTTTTGGTAACTTTGAAAGCAGCTTCCTACTTTCATTCTTCTTTCTCCTCTTTTCAGCACCGCTAGGGTAACTTCTTGTCATCTTTCTTTCCTTTCCTTTCTCTTCTCCCCCGCTCTGCTCGTATCATCTCTTCGCGCCGTTTGTTTTCAAATAGTTTGCTGCCGTGTGTTTGGACCTTTCTGCCCATGCCGAGCAAATGGACTGAACCAATGTAGTGGACACTGTAGGGGGGGCCCCGAGACACACTTAATATTATAAGCATTCTAATGGCATTTTAGCGAAAGGATTTTTATCAAAAACATAATTAATGTGCACAAATAAGTAATAGCTGTATTAACCATACTTGTAAAAGGAGTTTTAAGGGGCCCCCCAGGAACTCGGGGCCCTAGGCAACTGCCTAGTTTTGCCTAATGGTAAATCCGCCCCTGTGTGGAAAGGTACATAGTTAATTAAAGCTGGTAATAGAAAATAAATATCTGCCTCGTTTGTAGTTTTATGTATTCTTTTCGACCCCCCGGCCGTCATCCGCACAAAACTGGTTCCGTAAGGCTGGAAAAAGTTTTAAAATGGACCTTGAAAGTGCTTGAAAAGTGCTTGATTTTGACTTTGGAAAAGGTGTACGAACCCTGAATTTATAATAATAAAAATAATTGAAATCATTGATCTTGAAATGGAGAAATTCACTTCTGCATCTGAACCCGTACACTTGGGGAGCAGTGGGCTGCCAATGTGCGGTGCCTGGGGAGTAATAGAGGGTTAAGGGTCTTGCACAGGGACCCAAAGCGTAGGCTGTTGGGATCGAACTGGATACTTGCATTCTTCTCATAGCGCAAGCGCGCTGCTCTAACCACTAGGCTACCACTTCCCCAATTCAATAATCAGTTCAAATATCCTTTATTGATCCCAACTGGAAATTAAATGTATGAACACAAAGGATTTTTTCAATAGGTTGTTGTAGATATTGATGGCTACAGGCAGGAACGATCTTCTGTATCTCTCTGTCTTATCTGGAGAAACAATTTACTGAAGACAATCTTTTTGCCACCAAAGTCTCCAACAAGATAGGAAAACTAGATTTGCCGCTAGTCACTTTTTTGAAGAAAAAAGCTGCTAAACACAGGCGCATTGTTGGCAAGAATGCAGAGGCAGCCTCACTGTTGGCTTTGATACTGTTGGACCATCAGGGGGTAGGGCCTATGCTGAAGGCAACTGCATGACAACACAAGTACAAAACCTTTAAAGAGATCTAAAAACTGCAGAAACATATTGAAACCCAGATTTAATTCTAGTGACTCACTGCAATCATAAATGTTGGGAGCCTTTTAGATATTGTAGACAAAATTTATGAAATGTATTAGTTTAAAAGAGAATTGGGGAATTCTCCTTACACTGTCTTTCAGTCTCATTATCTGCTGCCTGTTTGTCAAGTAGTCTTCAATGGAGAAAATTGTTGATGCCTCCACCTGAGTCTTCTGGTTCTGACAAATAAATCAGGCTCAATTGTGTTAAATGCACTGGAGAAATCAAAGAACATGATTCTCACAGTGCTGTCTGCTTTGTGTAAATTACAGTGGGTTTTTTGAAGCGGGTGTCTAATGCCATCTTTAGCTCCAATTCCACAATGATAAGCAAACTGCAGGGGGTCTTGATAGCTGCTTGTTTCCTTTCTCAGCTATCAGGACCCCCTGCTGTTTGCCTGGAATCCAATATTATGAGCACATGCACAAAATATTTAAAGCAAAAAAAGGTAAACAGTTTTTTTTAGAGATTCGCAACATTCTGGCTGTTTATCATAAACTGACAATTTTATTTTATCAGAGAAGTAAAATTCAGTCAATTTGTCCTTTAGGGATCGTACCTTATATTCACACAAATTGGTATACAGAGAACAACAATCTTATAAGTACAGATAGCCACTGAGTAAGGAGTCATCAAAATTACTTATTTTCAGTGTTTCTAGTAAGGAAATATATTGTGTAAATAATACTTAAAGAATAATGCACAAATACCGTGTACAGAAAGTAATGTAAACTGTGCTAATTGTGCCTAAAGCATTTACAGTAAAATATTTTGCCTTAACCCAAAATACAGAGCTATGTGTATCCCTCTTCTCTTGCAATGTAAAGTAATTATGTATGACTAATTACATGAAAATGCTAATTAAGGCAGGCTGCACTATGGAGCAGTGGGTAGTAGTGCTACCTTGCAGCAAGCTACCTTATAGCTGTGCCTGTTTTAATTTTTTTTTTTTTACTTTGCCTTGTAGCAAGAAGGTTCTGGGTTCGATTCCTTCCAGTTTTTCTGCATGGAGTTTGGATGTTCTCCATGTGCATGCATGGGTTATCTCTGGGTACTCTGTCTTACACTCTAATAGACTGGCGACCTGTCCAGACCTCCCTCCCAGCTGGAGATACACACCAGCACCCCTCATAACCCCAGCAGGGATAAACTTACGGAAAATCGATGAAAGGATATACGCTAATTAAGGCTCCTTTATAGTTCAAATACATAACTGAGTGGTATAACACCCTTACCCTTGTTATGTGAGAATCAGATCATCAAACTACTGCTTGGTTTTGTTGTAGAAGGACATTTATGTTTACCCCAATACACTCATTAAGGTTTACAGGATATCCGAAACTAGAGGGACTAATATTATAGAACATGCTTTCCACAGATGATGATGTTATGAGCTCAGAACTTAGGACCCAATATTCGAGGCGAGATAGACTGTGGGAAATAGTTCAGAACAGATATGCTCAGAGATCCAGGGGTCCTAACCCAGTAAGGGGCTCCGAGCAGAACAGGTACAGGCTGGTCCAGGATTCCAGGAATCCACACAGAGTTCAGGCAGAATGTTCAGATAGGAGCAGGCAAGCTCAGTGGTTGAGAGGCAGAACAAGGCAGGATATCAGCAAAACTACAGTACATTAAATCTTGATATGACTACAAAACACTTTGAAAAGTATGGTACTTTAAAATTTGACTATGGCCAGGAATATGAAACTAAAACCCTCTCTCTAATGGCCACCAAGAACGTGAGCATGAAATATGGAATCTATGATGATCTCGAACAGCAACAGTGATCTGGCACTTATAGGTGGGCTGAGCTGTATAAAAAGCAGAAGGAGCAGGTGGATAAGATGAGTTATAATTTGTAACCAGCCAGAGTTAAACAGGTAAGTGAAATGAGCAATTACGCCAGCTATCAGGGTAATGATCATGACCGAGGATGTGAAACGAAATTGCAAAGATTGGTTATGAAAAGAGTGAGTGGTGGAAAACATGGGTAAGACTTCCATAACAGGAACAATGACATGCTTGTACATCATTTCAAAACAAAATGAAAAGGTCTTGCAAACTTAAAAATGAGACTCAAAAACCTATGCAAAGAACAAATGTGTCAATGAAGGAATGCTGCCGGAAATTAAGAGCAGTGGAGTAGAAAGAAAATACAAGTAAATACAAAAATAACTGCAAATGCATAACTAATGACCAAAGTGCCCAAAAACACATGCAAATTAAAAATACTACAGGAAGAAAAAAACTGCAGGTTTAAAAAGGTTTCAAATTGGATTAACAAATTGAATTGGATTGCATTATCACAATGCAATTTCTGCAGACCAATCGGGGGATACAGTCATCAACTCATATGGTACCAGACCCTTATGCTATGTTCAGAGGCAGCAGAAGCAGGTAGTTTACATGCAAAGTGCATCAAGACGCAGCAATAGGTCCTGCAGCGCGTTTTAAGCAGCAGGAGCAGCGCATCTGAGTGGCTGAAGCAGTGACTCATGAGTTTCTGAGCATCTGACGAGCGCAATGCGCTTCAGAAGCCACAGCTGCTGGAGTTGGAAAAATTGAACTTTTGCTGCTCGACGCATCACATCAACCAATCAGAGCAGCTGATCTGGGAGCTGGCAGGCAGACAGACACAGCGCTGCTGATGCAGATCGCTATGATCACTCCCTTGAAGCAGTTTATTAACCCCGAAATTAACCTAAAATGTCGAAACCTTCAGACAAAATATGTTCGATTTATTATTCTGGTGCCTGCAGTTTGGATTACGTACATAAAAAATGCCTTCCAGCCGCTGCAAACAGCAAACAGTGGAAAACTGTAAAGAGGCTCCGCCAGCAAAATAATATTTGAAATCAGGATTATAATCTTGATGAACTGACTGACTGCACAGATGAAGTTTTCAGGTGGACTTTCTCACTTAAAAACATATTAAAACTACTTTTCCCCGACTGAAAATATAGCCTGCCATTGTTACAGACAAAAAAGGGATAGGGTAGCTACGCCCAACACGCATCAGACCCACTTTTCAACCGCACAGTTAGAGCAGCAAAGATGCTTCTGCCAGCGTCAGAACTAAAGTTGTACAAGCATCAAAATTTGAAGCAGAACGCGCATTTTTACTGCTTCTGCTGCTTGCGGTGTGAACGTAGCATTAGTAAAGGCATTAAGGGAATGCTGAGAGAGTTTAAGTGTTTAAAAAAAATAAATCTTACCTTTTTCAATCTTTGATCCACACAGTATGTCCTCTGGATGACATTTCATTTTTTTTTCCCTTTACACGTTTTTGTGCTTGTGTATTAGTATCATTTATGTGTTTTTGCAGTGGGCTTGGCGCATGTTTACACTTTGCCTCCCTTTATTTTTTTTGTGATTGCTGCTTTTCTTAACTTGCAGCTGGTTTCGCTACATGTATCACGTTTCCTTGTTTGTTAATCTTAGTTATGTGTTTGTTAGTTTTATGTTTGTGTTCGACTGTGTAAATTTTTTATTTTCTAATCTAATATTTGAGTTTGCTAGTCTACTTATTTAGCCTGCAATACCTTTTGAATTTGCTATGAAATCATGTATTTAGATGGATTTTGAACCCCCTTGTCACCGTGAAGACTTGACTGATCTTGAGAAGGTTTGTGCATCTTAAAACAGGTGCAAATGTGTTTATGCGTGCAAAGCAGTTAAAAGACAGATCAAAGTGATTTGTGTTTAAAATCCAGCTGACAGCAAGTGCAAACAATTTTCTATGTGTTTGCCTTCATCAATATGCAGATTATATTCTAATAACTAAGCCACACAAATTCATGGATGAAGGATCCAAAAATGTAAATATTTACCACATGGAAAACAAATTTTTAAATCTAAAGCTCAAATGCAACTGCAGTTTTTGCACCCTTTTTTGTACTGCATTCAAAAATATTTGTTGTCGTTGTTGCCACAAATTAGCCATTCATACAATATCAGAGGATTGGATACAGTGTGTGCATCTACACATATAACACAACTAAAATATAAGAACAATAAGACAATAAGAATAATATTAAAGATAAATACACAGGATGGCAGGCAATATTTATATAATGTAATTAAACAAAAATGAAGAAAAAAAACTTAAATATTTTAGTATGTCTATAAAACAATAGCATATTAAATGTGCCTGCAAAGAAGGGGTGAAAGTGAACATCGCTTTGCAATGAGTTTTTTCTTCTTTGATTTCATAGTACATAACTGTGCAAAAAGCACAATCTTTGCAGATCATCCACCACACGCCCAGTTATTTAACGTACTGGAAGAAAAAATACATGTGCAGTTTAGCATCTCTTATTTGGAATCTTTGAAGATCCATCCGTTTGGTTTTGGAGGGTTTTTTTCTTTATTTGCCCCAAAGTAATCATCTCACTCAAAAGACAAGTTTTAGTTCCCCCTTAACGATCACTTGTTCCACATATCTTAAGATAAGAAATAAGATATGTTATAGGTCAACTAAAGCCTATTGTGTAAACAGGATTAAGATGTTAAATAGTATATGAAATAAAGATGTCCCGATCCAGGTTTTTGCACTTCCGATCCGATACCGATATTGTTTTTGGACTTCCGATCCGATACCGATACTGGCCGATACCAGCCTATCCGAGCATGTATTTAAGTTTAAGTTAAAGTATTTAGCCTTAGTTGTAAGACTCATGTTGAAAAGTGTTTTAGTACTCTTGATAACATCTAGCCAGCTGAATTAGGTGAGATTGAATAAAAAACAATGATTCGTAACAACAAACTTACCTGTTTATTAAGAGATAAACACAAACTGGACAAAATTATGAATAGCAATCTAATATTGCACAGTGAACACTAAAACCGTAAACAGTTAAAGGTGCTATATTACTGTAAGTTTTAATAAAAATGCAAAACAGACAAGAGTGGAAAATAGTCTATTAACTTAGAATCAGGACTCTACTCTTGAAAAAAGACACTGCTTAAAAAAAAAAATCAGTGCAAATAATAGTTACACAAAAATGCCTTATACTCCCCAATGTCCTCCACACCTAGTCTCCATCTACACATCGTGCAGGATAAAATAATCCCACACGGCTGACATTTTCCCCGCTATCTTCCAATTCACCTGTTTTAATGGTTAGGCCGGGAGACAGACCCAAAAAGACCTGTGGGTGTTTTGAAGGTGTTCTGGAAAATACGGACCGGATTCAGGGAACACTGGCGCAAAATAGTGGAATGGATTGTTTCAATTGGCGAAACTGGAAAATACGGACCAGATCTTTTTTTAAAAACTGGATCGGCAGTCTGGATCGGCATTTTTACATGCTTTGCCGATACGCATTTTTTTTGCCAATATCGGCGTCCGATCCGATATGTGGATCGGATCGGGACAAGCCTAATATGAAATATGTAGGGGGTTAGGAAATTCACTGATCCAAATCGATACGTTGATTAAATGATTGACGAATCAACAAGGTGTGAGACTACAGTGAACATGGGAACATAGAACAATAATATGATAATTTTCTTCCTAGTTGGAAGATGATGATTTTGATTTAAATGATTTATGTCAAATCATATCTGGTTTTTAAAAACATTTTTTAAATGTTAGTATAAATGTTTGTGTTAGATGGTTAGATATTTTTTCATCATATCTATTGCAGAGTTGTTAATTGAATCCGAGAGATTAACTTCAGGAAAGACATCGTAATATTGGCGATCATGGTATTGTCATCCAAACAATCGGTATAAGCAGTAAAACATTGTATCATGATAATGTTTGGGATTTACAACCATTTTAAGAATATCCAAAAAACATAAACCTGACAGCAAACTGTGCTTTTTTTTGTCAGATATTACTGTGTTGTTCTCCTTGATGTTTTATGAATTTATCTTGTAGAAAATCTATATAATCTATTCTAATGTGAGGAATGCTAAGAAAAAAGTTACATTGCTGTATTCTGTTTCATACATGAATACGAGCCGAAGCTCATCCTCCACAAGATCGGAGACATTTGTTAATTCTTATATGCAAAATATTTTGGAGTTCTTGACTGTTGTTTTTGACTTATTGTCTTTCCAGCAAATACTTTGGTAATCTTCTGTAACTTTTTTATTCCACCATGCGGTAAAAGGTTCAGATCTCTTACTGCATAATTTAAGCTGAAAGAACAAAAGAGCAGATTTATCAGTCATCATACATTAGCTGGGTCTTATTTGAACATAGGACTCAGTCCAATGCCTTGGAGGAATTTACTACATTTGTAAAATCATAGCAATGTAGAAAGAGGGCTCTGCAAAGTTGGGAATTTTTATTTTCATTTAATTATTTCTAAGACAGTAAAAGTTTCAATTTGTGAAATGAGGATATGCCTTTTTTTATTCGGATTTCTCACAGAGAAATCTCTTAAGTAATAAAAACAAAATAATTTTAAATTGGCCTCAAAATGTTTTATTGGTGCATCTCCATTTGATTTACAATTCATTTGAGCCTGTTTAGATATTTCTAAAAACTCTTTTGGTGGATGTGCTTTTACAGAAACTAAAAGCGAGAAAACGACTATGAAATTGTTGTTCTTGGCCTTTATTCCTAACCAATGGGAACTTGCATGTAGGACATTTTTAAATCAGACCAGACATTATTAGATTGAATTTTTTATATCTAAGATAATAAGCCCAGATAAAGATCTCTTGTCATAATTGTTAACTGATGTTTTGATGTTTGAGAAATTAAGGTTATCTAATTGTGCAATTAGAGAGCCACAAGATGGTGCCACCAAAATGTTAAGTAACACCACTTTTTTCCTAATATAATGAAAATAAGAGTGATTAATTACTTATCATTACACTCTAACAGTGGGCCTGATCTAAAGCAAAACTATTTTTTGTTTGTATCTGCGCTTAAATCTTTTACTAAATATGGAGCTACAGTAATTACACCTTGGCTCATGTATCGACACGAAAGAAGATCTAACGAAAGTTCCAAATCATCTATAAAAAAATACATAAAAAATACAGAGATGTTAGAAGCTGTACAAAAGGATTTCATTTTTTAAATGCTATATCAACATGTCTTTGGTTAATTATTCTATCCAAAGAAGGAAGAGAAAGCAAGACTTTTACCAGGTAACAAGAAGGCTGAAGATAGTGCAAAGAATTTCCCTATTTTTACTTCTAAGCTTTCAAAAATGTTATAGAACATGTTATGTTTGGAAACTATTGGCTGCTTTGATAGTTAAAGGTATAAATTAATGAGAAAATATGGAACGAATGATATACTGTACATAACGAAACTACTGTTTTAGTAATGCAAGGAGGGGCAACTGTGCTTATAAAAATATAAACAGATAAACATGTTAACTCAAGTGATATTTGCATTTAATATGTCTTATAGACACAAGGGAATGACTTTGCCACAGTTCATGTTTGAAGTAATTAATAAGTGATCCTAAAAGGAAGGCTTGAATTTATATTTAATGACTTTTTCCAGGATGAAAACAATATGGAATCATTGTGATGAATCATCCATCCGTTTTCCGTCACGCTTATCCCAAGATGGGTCGCGAACGGTGCTGGTGCCTATCTCCATCTGTCAATAGGCAAGAGGCAGGGTACACCCTAGACAGGTCACCAGTCCATCAGGGCAACACAGAGACAAACACATAATTCAAGCAAACACTCAAACCTAAAGAGAATTTAGGAAAGCCAATTACCTAACAGTCATGTTTTTGGACTGTGGGAAGGAAGCTCGAGTACCCAGAGAGAACCCATGCATGCTCAGGGAAAACATGCAAACTCCCTGCAGAAAGACCCTGGGCTGGGAATCGAACCTTGAACTTTCTTGCTGCCAGGCAGCAGTTCTACCCACTGTAACACTGAGCAGCCCTGTGTAATGAATCAATTATTAAAAATTATGATCAACTGCTTTAGTGATTCACTAATTGTTGAGTCGAGTAAAGAGACTAACCATTCCATTAGCTATAAGAACAATCCAATGAGAGAACTAATAAAACTTTTTTTGTTTAATAAATAAATATAAAATGTTCAATTTTTTTACTTCTTTATTACAGGTAGTAGTAAAATGGAGGATATTGCAACTCCAGCAAAAACAATGGCTAACAATAGGCTTGTTCACCATGTTTAATTCCCTTTTTCTTTTTTTCCAACACAAAGCTTTCCAGACTTTTTTGTGAGTGAACATAGAATTTTACTGGAAGCATTGCATTGTATTTTCCATGTTTCTAACATCAATGCTTTCATGTAAGCTTGCAGACATGGTTGTCACGGCTGATGCGGTAATGCAGCAGATAGGGATTTCCATTTGCCTGAATTGACTAACTCTCCTAGCCAAGTCCTAGAATTTTAAAGTGAAAATCAGTCATGTGAAATGACTGCAACATGCACCATCTGTGTGAACCTTTCAGTATGTGCAATCGAACAGTCATTCTTTTGAGCTTTTACCTCCATGGTGTGAGACAGACATCTTCAGTTAGCAGTCATCCTGTTCCATTTCTGCATCCATGGAATAGAACTATTCCAAATGGTGGGCAATATAGACAAGATTTTATTTTTGGCTATTATAGTGTGTTTGTTGTAATAACAGGTGTTTAATGTGATTTTTGCTTGTTTGTGTGAATATTTCTTGAGTAAAAGCCTTTACAATTTGGCATGCTACAGTGAAAATAAGTTCCTTTGGTCCTCTTTGCTGTATTTATTCGACATGTGGCCTTAACAACCTCATTTCACTTCTAAAAGATTTTTCTTTTCTAATTCTGTTTCAGAAATGTCAAACAACTTTGTATGCTACTTTCCATTTAGTCCATTGCTTCTAGTTAGAAAAAAGGAGTTAGAGTGCTTTCATAGGAGAAAAAAAACATGTCGTCTTAAAATGGGAAATCAATTGAAAATGGGACAACCACTTTGTAAGTGTCAAATATCAATTAAATTCAAGCATTAAGCTCACCCTCTGAGAAGTAATGTTTTATGACAGGCAGTCATGTATGTGTTGAAATATTGATCAATGAGCATTAGATGGAGGTCTTTTTAGCTTTTTAGGTAATGGATATTGAATAACTTTTCATGTCAAACTAGACTTGAAAAATACTAGCGTTCGGCTGAATATAAATATTAGAAGAAGTGGAGGTCCCTTTCTTAGAATGTTACATAAATGTTATTTCGTCTACGATACTCTGACTGATCTTACCTGAGTGATATCACCTTTAATGACTGTGATAAGTCTTAGGCTACATTCACACAGCAGCCTGAAGTGACCCAAATCTGATTTTGTTGTCCATATGCGACCTGTATCTGATATTTCTATGGCAGTCTGAACAACACAGATCTGTTTTTTTCCAATGCGACCCAGGCCACTTGCCTATGTGGTCCTGAATCCGATACGAATCGATCTTTTAAATGTGACCTGTGTCTGAATGGCAAGGTCGCAGTCATCCTACCTAAGCGACATTAATACTCAACAAAGGTCACTATTCTGTGTCTTGCTATGCAGAAGCAGGAAGAAAAACAACAACCATTGTGGACGATAATGTGAAGAGCAGTCTTTTTTTTTTTAACCATCTTAAAAAGATTGAGTGTTTAAGGTTGGGAAATATCGCTAGACAAGCTCCAGCACTATCATCCATGTTTAATTACATAAACACAGAGATATGTGTTGTCATTGTGTCCTCTGCTTTCCATGCCGGACAGTTAAGCTGTATGAATGCAGTTAACACAGGAGATCAAATACAAGTTGCATATATTTGGAAATGTCAACGTCAACGCAAAAAAAAGAAAAAAAAGAAAATCGGAATTAAGTATTAAGGCCTGCAGTGTGGACGTAGCCTTAGGTAGTGGTTGCAGTATGTTAAAATAAAATCTGAATATCAATCAGCTTTATGTTTACCAACACACGCACATAAATATATATATATATATATATATAGCACAGAGGGACTCCCCATGGCTGCCACAGCTCACACCACAGCAATAGAGGCCCAGATCTACTATACCAGACAAGACCCCAGGTGCAGACTGTGCAACGAGGCCCCTGAGATAATCGAGCACATAACTGCAGGATTTAAGATGCTAGCAGGGCAAGCTTACATGGAACGTCATAACCAAGTGGCTGGAATAGTGTACAGCAACATCTGTGCAGAGTGTGGGCTGGAAACCCCAAGGACAAAGTGGGAAACACCTCCAAGGATGGTAGAGAATTACCAAGCCATGATCCTGTGGGACTTCAAGATAAAGACAGATTGAATGGTAATGGCAAACAACCGGACATTGTGGTGGTGGAAAAAAAGCAGAGGAAAGCCGAGTTTCCAAGTGAGGCATTGGGCAACTTAAAAGACATTCAGTGTGAACGCACGTCTATAGACATGGTTGATGCTTGTCAAACTGGGACAATACCCTTCTGTAACAGAGTTACTGAAAACAAAGGTTAAAGAAATATATAGCAAAGCTCTCTATAAAACCCCAAACCTTTAAAGATGCAAACATTTACATGTTTTACACACATTTTACGTCATGAAATAATGCATTTTTTTACTCTGTGAGGTGCACTGTGCCTTTATGTTGTTACACAAAGGGTTGTGGGTAATGGTATAGTTCCTATGCACAGGTATGTATGCTGTTAATATCTGCTCCTGTTATGACCCTTTTTGTTACCTCTACGTGCAGTCATACTTCAACTCTCTTTTTTTTCCTATTCAAATAATTCACCAGTATATTTATATACTGCAATTGTCAGCTATTCACAGAATGCTTGAAATATAGGATTAGTGAATGGAAATACTTAACTTTCTACACTGAATCAGTGTGTTTTACTTGTGAGGGTTTAACTACAGAGTTATGTAATTGTCAAAATGGGGATTCTGAGGACAACGTCTGTCAACGACCATAAGCTCTGTAAATCAATCTGGTGCTGGTTTCTTTCATAAGTTTTTTATCACTCATATTCTGTATTGCCAGTATGTGGACAAACGTTCATTTGAAAATAGTCAACCTATAGTTTTTCATCAATTTGTTTTTTTTTTTTAATGAATCTAACAATAGGTTAGCTTTTCATTAAACTGGAGCCTCACTGTTGTTATCTGTTTTAGAAAGTCACTATTATGTTATCATATCAGTCATGACATTCGTGTTTGATCTTACACTTATATTTATAAAAAAAAAGAGTAGAAAAAAAAAAGGAATTCTGAATACCGACAAATACATAAAAGATGAAGGATAGGTGTAGAGATTAGGAGGTAAAAACCCCAGACTGAATCAAAAAGAAGATAGCGACTCTTTTAATCCCTTATTAAACTTTGGTGTCCTTAGAGAAGATTATGTGTGACAGTCTCCTAATCTGGTCAGTGAAATTACAAGGTCAGACAAAGCAGGTATAATCCAGCTAAATCCCATTCTCAGAGTTTAAAGTATAATTTTCACTGTCCAGTGGTTTTACCAAGCCCACTTTTCATTTTCAGTACTCAATCTGTGTGGTTTAATACAATACGCCCATCAAACAGCTACTGGGGATACAAAACACCGTTGCACATAGCTATTAATTAAGAAAAAAGGATTAATTATGTCATTTTTTTCTAAAACCCACTGATTGGAATCTATTCTTGTTATT
This sequence comes from Cyprinodon diabolis, assembly GCA_030533445.1. Taxonomy (NCBI): domain Eukaryota; kingdom Metazoa; phylum Chordata; class Actinopteri; order Cyprinodontiformes; family Cyprinodontidae; genus Cyprinodon; species Cyprinodon diabolis. The sequence goes on along the minus strand of CM060075.1, from coordinate 13,936,286 downwards.
ATAAATATTGAAATATTGTTTTAATTCTTACATTAATATTCTTTTGACTGGAACCTTGTTTCAAATATCACATTGTGTGGAGAATGTTTACAGTCAAATCGAAAACTATTAAATCTGTTTTGTGGATTTTTCTACATTTCTGTAAAGAACACTTGTGGTTCTGTATCATTCTTAAGCTTTGTGATGATTGCTCCACTTCACTAAAAATAAAAAGTAAAAATGTTATTTGAGTATTTCTGATCAAGTGTAAGAAAGATCTTAAGCATAACCAGATGGAAATCGTTCCAGTTTCTAAAACAGCATAGTAATACATACAACATACAACAGTCAAAGAAAATAAATCATACTGAAAGTCAGTTGACATGTTTGTCAATGGCAGCAAAATAAATTTCAAGCATGACTGAAATTCCAGTGTAGCTTACAGCTAAAAAGACTGCAAGGAAGTTATATTCTAGGGTGTCCAGAATTTTGTATTTTGGTTCTTGTATTCTAAATTTTCCAAAACTTCACATGTTTGTTACATTTGTTGTTTAAGATGCTATAATAATTGCTCATCTTTGACATCTATCATTGCAGGTTATGGGCAAACGAGAAGTAGGATTTCAGACAGAAATTATTCAATTAGTCCATATGTATAATTTTCCTTTAAGTCTTTAAAAGCCAAAGCTCAGTTTATAACAAGTTATTACAATCTAACGATTATAATCTGCACTCATTTTTTTTTTTTTTTTCTCAAACTTTATTTTTAAAATGTATCAAATTTAAGACATTGGAAAGGAAGTACAGACTGGTTTGCTGAAACCGGACAGCCTTTAGATGTAAGGACATCTAATTTGATCTTTTTTTCTATATAAAATACCAAAAGAACTTATGTAAAGTTAAGGTAGCATTTCAAAACTATACCTTAAAAATTTACCTACACAGAAGGGCTACAGGCCAAGATCAAACCCATGATCTTCAGGCAGTGCTACTTGGATGGTCGCACTGGCTTTGGTTAACTGACACTTCAACAGTGATTCACATAGCTTAACAATAGAGTTGCAATATTAGTTTAAATCAAACTCAAAATGGCAGTAAAAAGTAGCAGTATCAAAAGGGCTGAGTTTGTCAAACAGAAAAATAAGAAGTCAAAAATTAAGAGGTTTTATATACAGCTAGATTTGAGGAATTCGGAGCTTAAACAATTGTATGTATCATGATTTTCTTTATTGAAAAAACATCACCTAATTTATTAATAGATTATCACTAACTGGGTATCCAGAGACTAATACACTCCATCTGGTGAAAAACCAGCCCAGTCAGAGCAGTAATCATGCAAAGATTGTAAACAATATATAAACATTTTGCATTTCAGATGAAAAACTTTTTTTTTTGTCAGTGGATAATTTCTGCCCAGAACTTTGGTTTTTGCTTCATCTGGAGTAAATTCAGTTTAAAGTCGTCTTTAAAGCGCCTTTTGCTATTTGATTAATAAATGATTAATGAAAAAAAAAATCAACCGATAAATCAATTAGCAAAATAATCATTAGTTGCAGCACTTAAGAAATTAAAACAATTTGGGCGATTGCACAGTTTTCTTGTAGCAAAGTCATCTTGATGGGCAGGTTGCAGAAGAGAAGTTATTCTCTGGAGCATGAGAACATTGCAATCTATAGCCCAGAATCATAGGGAACATTTTATCTACGTTTTCTACTGTGTTACAGTAAGGTAGAATTTAGCCATTTTATTTATTTAACTTGCAACTTAATATGTAAATGTGCATGGATAGTATTAACCATCCACTGTTTTGTTAAAAGTGGAGTGCACAGCTAAATCTGAAGAAGAAGCTGCTTTGATCAGATGAGATAAATCTTTATTGTTTTGGCCTTCTTCAAGAATCCTATGATTAACAGAGAAGTACCCCAGTACTCCGACCTGACCACAACAGTTGTACGGTAAACCATGCTTTTTGCAACTTCATACTGTGAGGAGTAGTGCTTTCACCTCTGACCGGAAAGCTTATTAGAGTGGGTTATAACAGGAAGGGAGCAAATTTATTCAGGGAAATAATCCTGTCAGAGGCTGCAAAAGACTGTGACCCATCAAACATAAACTACCAAATATTAAGGTTTATAGATGTTGTTTTGAAATTGCTGCACATTATGCAGATTTTATCAAAATATGTTTTTTGCAGATCCACAGTCTCCAAAAGTGTTTGAAAACACTTATATTCATTTTAAAATACTGCTGAAACAGCTGTCATGTATTTATTCATAAGCTAAGCAGCTTTTTAGACAGAAGGGCATACATTTAGTGCCATTTATCTGTAACACAAGAAAATTGCTAATGTGCAGTGAAATAGCTTCTGTAGGTGCATACTCAACACTGACTTCAAAGAAAAGCCAGAAACAAATCTTAACATTAGTATTCTCCATTCGTTGAGTAATTCAGCTGTGGAATAACTTCATTATTTAGAATGAGTGAGTAAACAAGAGCAACACATTTGTATTCAAGTTTTATTGAGTTTTTTACCCACCTTAGCACTTCAGTACTTTCCTATAAAGCAAAAGTGACCCAGCTTTTATTATAAAAAAACAAAGATTCATGAGGTTATGTAAATTAAATCTATACTTAAAATAGAAGAGAAAAAAATGCAATAACAGACATGATAAATAGTGTAAGCAGGAGTTCAATCTGTATAACCCACAAGGAAGGTAAAAAGACAATTAGAAGAATTTTATTGATATTATTTTAAGGATGGGGCACTCAGACCTTGGCAGAAAACATTAGCACTGAATTTTACTTTAATATTCATAAACAGGTGTGTCAAAATATGGATGTTCCCCCCAGACCTGAAACTGGTGGTGGAGTGGAGATAGATGCAGTTGGTTCAGTCTGTAGACTGCTGGTTGGTGAGACAATCTGCTTGAGCTGTATTGGTGGGATCCAGTAGACTATGTGAGCTGATACTAGGGCTTCATTCTGGGACCCGGGAAGATAGATGTCTGTGTCAAGAGCTCAGAACGTAGAGGCCAGAATTCAAGACAAGACAGACAATGGGATAATTCAAAGTGTTTTATCTGGATCTGCAGCGGCTCTGGCTGGGCACCGCCCATCACTGGAAACTCTGGTTTGAGAAAAACACAGGTAAGTGACCATGATAATCTGATGGAGGATGATTGTCTATGTAAGTCACTAACCTGGTTTGACAGTTCTAAGTCCACCTTCATAGAACGCAGTAGGATCCAGCTGGAGGGCTGCTCATTTGATATACTGCCCGAAGTGAACCAGATGCTGCAGTCCTGGAGGACAAGCATGAGTCTGAGCCAGGCCAGGGGGACAGATCAGAAAAGGAAGGCTCAGTGCTTCAGGAGTCCGTAGCCCAGTTAGCGATTCCGATCAGAACAGGAACAGGCTGGTTCAGGGTCCTTGGAGTCCAATAGAGAGTTCAGGCAGAACATTCTAATGGGAACAGGCAAGCTTAGTGGTAAAGAGGTGGAACAGGGCAGGATATCACAAACACAACTGGCTCTCTCCACTGACCCTCGAGAATGAGAACATAAACTATGGCATCAGCAACAGCATCGATAATCTCAATGATCTGGCTCTGTTAACTGGGACAAAGCCGTACATAAAGAGGTAGGAGCAGGTGGATTAGATGAGTGGTAATTGGAAACCAGGCAGAGTTAGACAGGTGAATGAAATGAGCAATTAGGCAGCTCTCAGAGACAGATCATGACATTTCAGCTTGGATAAACGCAGGTTTGTATGAACCTGTCCATGATGAGCAAGCATGAAGCAACAATGGAGAGGAAAAACTTCCCTTTGGGAAGAACCCTCTGGCAGAAATAGGCTCAACTTGGCCATCTTCTGCTGGACTGATTTAGATGTGACGGGGAATCAGCAGTCCGTGAGGAAATACATTCGATAGGGACGAGGTTGAAGAAGCACCATGAAAAAGCCAGACGGAGCTGAGCTACGGTGTTGGAGACGGGGATGGAGGGGGTTGGAATCGAGGTCATCTGAGTCAAAGTTAGACATAATGCAACCACTGCTTGTGCTTTGGCTTGGTAGCAGGCTGAGTCTTGATTTAGAAGACCTTTTAAGATGAAATCTGGGTGCTGATTGGGCTTCGTGAAGGTGAGGTTCAAAGCTGATTGGCTTGCGTGAGCCTTTGATGGATGAGGGTACGTAATTTTGTTTCTTCGGTTGAACTTCCACCTAGGCTTCATGATATATAATTGAGAAGCATGAGGATAAACCTCTCATCACTATTTAAACAATTAAAAGGGACAACAAAATTTGCATTGGCAAACCAACACAAACAAACTTACTTGTGATGTTGCTAATAACATCTGGAGAAACCAGATGTTATAAGCACCATCACGTCATATCGTATTTATTATTTGATTAACCTCAACCAACAGTTTGAGGTAGGATTTGATGTCATCCCTTCTGACCTCATTTGACTATGCTGTTCTCTCTAATACACTCTCTCTAATACAATTTCTCTCACCATGGAGCTGCCAACTACCACATTTGGCTTCGAGGCCGATGTTTTGCTTAGCATGGGAACAGGGAAAGGGTGGTGGTGACCCTTCGGCCAGTATCTAGAAGAACAGAAGTGCCTGGGTTTAATGGGTTTAAAGCCTCAGGATCTGATTCAAATGAATCCTGGGAATTTCTGTGCCTTACTTATGTTTCCATTGCCCAGAAAGACTACTAAGCAAGTTTTTAAAAAAGCCCAATGACATGTGGTGAAATTGTGAATAAAACTGGACTCTTTGATTCAGCGTGTGGCATTAACTAACCTACACAAGTAGAAACAACACCACTGTAGCTGGACATACTCTGTTAGTTGCATAACAAAAAGAAGAAAATATCTGGTGCGCATGTGAAAGTATTTTGTGTGCATTTGAAAGTTTCTGAGGTCTGACTTATAAAGCTTGTGTATGCAGCAAACAGAGCCTAAAACTTATCTATGCTGACATCCATGCAATTGTTGTGATTAATAAGAAAAACATTTGCTTTAAAATATGCGTTCCTAATGCCTACTGCATACATAAGTTAGCAGATTTTGGAGAAAATGGAAATTGGCAAAACAGATGATGACTAAAATGGAGAACTCATTAAAGATCACATATTCCTCTCAGACTTTTAATTTCCCTTAAAATGAAACTTTAATCAAAACTTTATCCTATCTAAAACTGTAGGGTGATATATGCTGTCACTGGTGAACCGACCTCTCACACAAATAAAAAAGGTTCATATAAAGGGTGAATACAAAATGAAAGTCTTAACATATTTAGATATTTTCTCACCATCATAATCCTAAACCCGTTGACCACTGAGGTGAGTCCTGCCACAGATCAAGTGTGACACCACAACATCTAGATTCTGCTAAAACACCCATGTGTAATGGTGTGTGATGGTTGTGGTAACACAGATGTGTGCAATACACTTGTAAATGGGAGAATTAGGAGGAGATGCATTTCCATGGATCACCAAGATTATCTGGGCCATTATAATGAGTGTTTTATGAACGTATTAAACTCCCCTGACCATTGCTCTTGGATCTACGTGGTGAACAGTGTCCAGTATTGGAGAGACCGACCAGAGATCAGTAGGCACATGTAAAAAAACCTAGGGCTAGCTGGTCGCAAGGATGTCAAGGAACACAAATATTATATATTAATAAATTATAAGCATAAATAATGTTAAATGGCAGAAAAATGGACAAGGTTTCAATCAGAAGTCAGTTTCATTTAAGATACAAAACAATCCATGAAAGATTAGGAAAAGGAAAAGTTCGGTCAGCAAGGAATGATCATTTGATCATTATCTATACCTAAAACTAATACGTTTTCGTTGATTTAATAATTGTTGTTGATCTGCAATCAACAACAATTATTTAAGATTTGGAGAGAACTTCACTATGGAAATTCACATGACCTATTATTAAACTGACAATGTCCAGTTGGATGTTGGATCAGGTAAAAGGTAAAAAAAATGTAATTATTTCACTTCTCCAATTCATAATCCCCAACGGATGGGTTACTGCGGTCCTGGTCGTTGGAATGCCAACTTGAAGAGGGAGGATTTGCCATCGAAATTCTGGCGAGAGAAAAAACATGTAATATATAGCCAACATTTTGAAGAAGAATGATTTCAAGATGACTTGGTTAATACGCTGTTGTGACAAACACCATATACAGCACTGGGACTTGCTCAACAGCCGAAACCGCACCGTGACGTCACAAACGGTAGCTGGCAGTAATGTTCTTTGACAAACATGGATGTCTCTGGTAAAGTACATTCAAAAGAAATTACTCCTGATTAAAAACACTTACTGTATAACTTATTGAAATTTGATATTGAAATATTTTTTCAGTTTTACGGCACTAGTGGCTTGCTTTTATGGATAGTAGGCTGACAAGAAAGGGGGTATGAGAGACAACTTCACAAACGACTTGTGAAGTTGGATCAGCTAGAAGAGCGAGGTGCGCGAGAATGCTGGGACCCTTTTTCTACTTGGATCCCCTCTCTTTTTCGCTCTCATGTCCCTCCGTTGTCGGACAAACTTGCCCCCACTTCCTCAACACCTTGGCCATATCTAGACCCACAGCGTACAGCGCAGACCATGCTTCAAAATTGAGCATAAATCTAAAATGTCTGCGTCAAGCTCACTGCGAAACACTGCTGCAGAGAGTATAACCAGCCCTTAAAACCTCCATACTTAATACCTCCATACATAATATTTAAAGTTTGATTGATTGATTTTATTATTACAGACTCAAGGTCCAAAAAAAACAACAACAAAAAAAAACAGATACACTAAGAATAATAAGAATAAAAAGTAAGTTCAGAAATTTGAATATTGGATATGACTGGACTGGTATACCCAAAGCACCATTATTTTTGCCAATATTAAATCTTTTGCTGCTTTCCAAGATATTCTGCTTTTTATTTCTGTGTATAATTACTGTTAAACATTCTGGGATTTCCTGGGAAACTGTTCTAATTTTTGCAAATTCCCTCACATAATTAACAGTTAATTAATTCTCTCCCTGAAACCACTTTGAGAAGCAAATCATTCTATGAAATTATCCATCAATCTGAGATATTGCATCCAACGACAAGCACAACACTGCCTGGCTATCCTTCTTCATATGATCAGTTAATACATTACCCTCTGAAGGCGACTCTAGAATGTTTCATTTTATGTATTGTTGCTGCCAGATATATTTTTCCAACTCTTCCCCTCACTCAACAACAGTTATTCATTTTTCATTATTTCTTTCATGACTGCAATTGCCATGGTAACCATTAACTAAGATTGATCTGCTGGCTCATTTAGATGCATTCGTGGCAGGCTTTACATGGACCATTATGGTTGAATGTGGGCATGAAGAGGTCCAAACATAAAGATTGAGCTTTGTTTTTTGCATGATCAATCTTTTATAAATCAAGTTTTTTGGGGGGCCATACACTATTTTGGTTGCTTTACCTATGTAAATTGTCACTATGGAACCTATACCATGTTTTATAAATAAGACACCTGGTGCAAAAAAATTTGTATCTATTGTAGATGTGAGACTAGAGACACACCAATTTATATTTTTCCCTTCCAGTGCGATACAGATAAATGAGCTGAGCATTTTGACCAATATCCGATACTGATCCGACACTATTGTTAAATGAATTAACCATATACCTTGCCATGTAAGGAAAGGATTCTTGATTGAGAAAAACATTGTTAAAAAAGATAACAAATTAAGACATATAAATAATTACAGCTCTGCACATTGACATCAGAATTGGAGTCATGACATTGTACTCAATAAATGTAATGCTGTGTATGATATCATTTAAAATATAAATTAATGGATCAGCATCAATTCTCTGATTTGTGATCCAGTCGATATCTGATTCTGAGTCTTGGATCGGTGCATTTCTAATAGAGACTGGTGCACACAAGAAGTTTCCAATGAAACGGAAATAAATTTATGCTTACATACTAATAAAGAAAGTGAAACTTGCAGTTTTTAGGTAAGGGAGAATGTCACAGTGCCTGGCCAACTTAAGGCTGTAATAAGTGGGTTCCATTTTCATATGGTGCTTTATTTTGAAAACCTAATTAAAGTATATTCAGACATATCCAACCTCTGGTGCTGCAGGTACTTATTACCTAATAAGAAATGTTTTATTATTTAACTTGCCTGTTCAGAGCCAGAGCAAATGTTTGTGCAACAGATAACATACCTGGTAAGGTGACTCTGCAGAACTTGTTTCCTTTTGTTAATAATTCCACTCAGTCAGAAGTTTTTGAGAGAGAAGAAGATCAATAACATTTCATATTCCTTTGTTCAGTTTGTGGGTTTCATGAAATAATAAACAATAGAATAAAGTTAGGCTTAAAGCTATTCATAAGTTTGGCAAATACATAATAAAGTGATTTCTATTAAATCAAATACTAGGTAAGAAACAAGGCAGGTGTTTTTTAATATATTAAATAAAACAGACTAAATCCTTTTTAAGTTTTAGTCAACTAAAACCAACTAAAATTTTCACATATAGTAATAAATAAAATGTGACTAAAACGAATAATAGTTTTCATCTTTAAGATTAAATCAAAGATGTTTAAAAGAAAAAAACTTCCTAAGAGATGATGTTTTGATTTAAAACCTATTGAAACTGCTTTCTTTCTAACAAATGAAACATCTACAATTAGATATCTTTATTCTCCCCCTCTGCGATGGACTCGCGACCTGTCCAGGATGTACCCCGCCTCTAACCCATAGACAGCTATAGATAGACAACAGCACCCCTTGCGACCCTGCTTGGGATAAGCGTGACAGAAAATGGATGGATGGTTGGATGGATATGGATGGATGGATGGATGGATATTCTCACCTTCCTAATCTTGGCAAAGCAATGCCTTTCTCTCATACTCACAACTCCACCCCTCTAACAATCCTGGCAGCATCTGAAAAGTTGTGCCTCAGACCAGGAGGTGATCCTTGGAAGAAAACTCATGAGAAAATGAAACTATTCAGATAAGATTCTATCTAAATGCACCCTTGGATAAGTAATTGAAAAGGGGCTTATGCTTTCAATATGCTGTCATCCAGCTAAACAGGCTCTGCTCTAGGGCTGCTTTATGAAATTACTCTTACCTCTGCATTTGGTAAGAAGTGCTGAGGCAAACACAAAGCTAGTGACCTCTTACCACACAGACAACAACTATTAATTGAAAGAGGTTTCCAAACAAAATGTAGCAACAAAAGTAAACTTTAACGTGTTCACATGTTTGAATTATTCCGAAATGAAACAATAAAGATAATTTAGATCAAATTGAATCAGAAACAGCAAAAATGGTCACCTTGTGAAAAGAAAAAAACAAAAACCAATCAGCATAGGCTCACACCATGTTTAGATATATTTTTATATACATTTGATGATACCACTCAAACATCAGTGCTATGTTTTGATATCCTGACCTGACTTTGAAATTATGGCAAAAATTATTCAGAGTTTTTTATTTTCTAGACTGGATAATAGGCGGAAGTATATGATACCTATGCTGGATATTTTTTGAGAAAGTTTCAGGCCACACTTTTTCATCCTATTGTTATACCTCCCCCCTGTCATTGGACATCATATGCAAGTGTGAGGTAAAGTGTGAATTACATCCCACATGGATCCTTGTGCATTTTTCCCTTGCTGCGCTTCATGGTCAACAGTTCATTCAATTCATGTGCTCCTGTGTGAGAGCAGTAGTATTACTATTTCCTTTCTGTTTGATCTCTTCTCAGCCTTCCTCTTTGTGATTGTCACTGAAAATGTTGGGGGACTTAGAGGGAAAAAGTCAGGAATGAGAGTGTCGGTTACAAAAAAGCCTGTGAGATGTGTAGACAGAAAATGGTGGAGAAAAGCACATCAATACACCTAAAAGACCATATGTTTCGGTCAAGTTAAGGTCAGTCTCAATGATGTAAATCATAATGATGAATACGTATTCATTGCATCTTTTCCTTGAACTAAAACCATTTTAAATGGGTTCAATGGAAAAATTAAGCCTTACAAAAAGCATTGAGCTATGTCTAGAGAAGAGTTGGAGGAGGACCATAAGTTTGGACAGACCTGCTGAGGCAGTGTAGGGAGGTGTTTATTTGCTGTCAAAACTTTCACAATAGATGCGGACATGGAATGACAGGCTTGGTAAACAATATTCACCCCTGAGGAGTCAAACCGAACTACTATATAAAGCAAAACGCACACATGACAACAGCCATAATTGACTGGTGTGAACGGGTGAAAAGCTTAAGGGTGATTAAAAAAGAAATTACATGAAAAATATACTATTTCTACTACTACCAAAACATAGGAACTAAACAAACAAACAAAAAAAAACTAGAAAATAAAGGTTTTAAATAAACTAGAAAGCTAAATGTAAAAGAAAAATTAAAAACTATTAAAAAAAAGGGCATAGAAAAGAGAAAAGACATGGAAAAATCCAGATCGAAAAAACAAGACAGCAAAACCTCTTGGGAAACAGGATGCAACAAAAACATAAAAATAGGGTTTGTGGGGTAATAATGCAAGACTATGCAGTAAATCAACATATCAAACCTTTTTCCTGCATTCTATATACTTATGGTTTCCAAATTATGGATTATACAAATTATAAACATACATTTCCGAACACAATGTAGTAGATAAGTATATTTAAATAAACTTTCAATTCAGTGCAGCTGGAGGTGTTTTAATTTTTATGTTTGATGTTTTATATGTATTTTAGAAATTATCAAAGGTATTTGGGGACTTAGGAACTTCTGAGTATAGTACACTCAAACCCATGTGATACACCAGAAAAACTCCCCCTCCCCCACATGTTGCTACTCTCTCCAAATCAACAAACTACGAGAAAACTACAACAATGTATTACTGGGAAAACCTCTTGACAGTCATATTGTGAGCATCAAAGGAGGGCCAACCAATAGCTATATTTTATTTAATAAATTTCTGCTGATTATTTTCTTACTAAATCGATAAATAATCAAAGAACAAAGGGTACCTTAAAGAAAATATTGTACAGAATAAACCAAGTGAAGCCAAAACTATATCACTTGATGAGTCCTGGATGGAGCTTATTCACAGAAAAAAAAGGTTTTAAAAAGAAGGTCTTAAATGAAAAAGTGTATTACAATTTTTTACAATTTTGGCATAATTACTGGTCCTTTAGCCAATGGCATTTATTAATCTTTACATAACCCATTTAGGATTAATTCAGACATTGATTGTTTCAATAATTGATTAATCGCAAAGAATTCAATTATTGTACCAGTCCTGGCTGTCATAATGTGGAATCTTATGTTATCCAATGTGTATTAAGGAGTATACCATGTAAAGTAAAACAGCATTTTACATAACTTGGAGAACAGAGAGGAATCTGATGCAGATGTTATGAAATTACTGTTTTGTAAGAGGATCTGCCTACAAAAATAATTCATACTAGAACTTAATCTTCAACTTGCACTTTCATCTTTTCTTTATGCTGGAAACAGTCTTTTTCTTTCTCATTTTGCACTCTTCTTCCAAATGTCATGCGTATTTCAATTCTTCCCCGCACTTCTTTCATTTGGACAGTTGCATCACTTTTTCACATTCTTCCACTCGTTCCACCTTTCCTCTTTTTTCTTTGTCAGTCTCTCCATCTTGAACTGTACTCTTAGCCTTTCAGGTTTCTTTCCTTAGGTCTGCTGCATTCCTGCTCACTGTACCTCAGTCTTCCTTTGGTGTATTTCTGTGTTGTTCTGTAAGTAATAATCCATCTATTAGCCCAGGCTTATTGTTGCTTGTTCTGAACTCATTATTATTTTCACCTGATTGAATTTAGTCATGGACTCACATGGTTTAGGTCCTTTCCTCCATTGCTTAATTTTAAACCATTCCTTTCTCTTGCTTCCCTTCCTTTCCTTTCCTCCAATGTTCTTGAGGATTTAACTTAACCTTATCTTCCTGCTTTTATTACATCCTGGCATAATTGTTCCTTGGTTCTGACCTTCTTTTTTTCCCTGGATCAGTATTTCACCACTTTCTTTGGACCTCCTTACTTTACTTCTAATCAGTCTTGTTTGCCTTTCTAGCCACTGTCCATGCTCTCCTTCACTTTTTCACTTGTTCAGTATTTTATTCATTCTTCCTCTCCCCTCTGAGCTTTTAGGATCCGATACAGTAACCCCCCCACAAGACACATGCACACACACGCCCCCACAAACACACACACATCCTATCTTTCCCAAGCTTTAGCAGTCTCTGGGTAGCATTGCTTTGAAGCTGATGTGCAGAACGGGATTTGTCTCTTCAACTATTGTTTGACAGTTTGACATACATGTATACACTCCAGCTACTATATATGCTGCCAAGAACAGTTTACCAGCTAAAATATGGTTTAGCTTGTCAGTTTATCCACTTCACACCACCTCACTATCTGCTTTGGTATTTTTTTTGCACTTGATCTCACACAATCAGGGATACTCATTAAAGTGTATATATTGCCTTAATGTGTGAAGAATGGCGTTAAGCCTGTGAGGTTAGAGTTCTCCCACTTGGAGGGCCGTGCTGACCATATGTAAGCCAACACCTTCTTATGAAGCCTTTAACTGTGATATTAAAACCTTAGCTTACCAGCTGGCTTTGTGGGAAAGAGATACTGTGGACTTGATTTATGCAAAAAAAAGCCAAAATAAAAAAATGTGTTTCTCTTATTTAATTTCTATGCATTGTTTTAATTTTTTAATGACCAGGGATGAAATCAAGACTGGTGCTTTTGAGACCAAGACTTGTATAAAATGTCATCAAATACTTCATGACATTATTATTTTTTAAACCACGTAATACAAACAATGTCAGATCAATGATTAAATATTATATTGAAATAACGTTTTCTAAGCAAATGAATAATCATTTATTAATCAAATAAATGAATAAATAATAAAATAAAATAAATTCAGAAACACCTACATACACATTTTAAAACGTAATACACTGGTTTACTTTGCACAAAGGTATATAATGAATTCTACAAAACACTAAGGGTAATAAATCTTATTTTATTTTATATGATTACAAACCTTAAAAGAACTAGTTATTACCTACATAAGTACACACTAGTATCTGACTTAATAACAGCACTAAAAGTGAAAACTTATTTAAACTGTATCCCCTTAAATACCATGTTTTTAGAGCGTTAGCACAAAAGAATTGCATACCCAAAGGCCATTGGCCAGTAAAATAATATCATAAAGTAAGTTTTACAAATGTTTAGCTATGTAGCTTTAAATTTCACAAAATTATCATTATTTTTCTTTTAAATAGAAAAGGGCAATTTTAATGTTCTTAGTTGACCTCTCCAACTCACTCTCTGCAAACGGTCTATTCGGGTCAATTGATCCAGATTAGGACAAAAAGTGTCAAAGTGGATTATTTGAATTGGAAATTAACCCCTTTATTCCAGGATAAGAAGGTAAGAAGTGAAAATTATGACGTCAAAATGAATCAGGCCGAAGTGGTGGAAGTTAAGGGGTCATCCCATTGTTTTTCTGAATGCCCCTGGATGCCTCTGTCAGTCCCACAAGGGGGAAGCCAATGGAACGGCTAGGGACACTCTTAAGGGACTATCTCTCTTGTCTGGCCTGGAAATACCCCTGGCTTCCCCCAACAGAGCTGGATGAGGTGTCTGGGGAGAGGGAAGTCTTGAGCCAGATCTCAAACTAGTCCTTTAGCAGTACCCCTTATCTATCAAGCATCACTCCCAATGAAATCACACTGCATCTGTTAAGGGTGCCTTGTTTAAAAGAAGGGGGTATAAGTGGGACTGGGATGCCCTCTTCCCTCCAGGGAAAAGTATATCAGTTGTTGCTGTAGCAACACAGTTCTTCCTAACTTGTGATCTTCTATGTAAAGAAGCAAACCAATGGAACTTAAATTTGAATGATGGTTCCCTCCGCTATTAGTTTTCCATTACATATGCTGCCAGATTCCACCCAGCCTGAACTGACACAGACTCACTATTTAAGGGCTGAATGGTCCACTTGCCCTACACACTATGTGTTTTGATACATCCGTTATTGTGGTGGACCCTCCGCAGGAACGATAAGTCAAGGGTTAGTGCTTAAGGGACGTGGCCCGGTTTGGGATTGGGGCTGGGAGTCGGGAAGTGTTCTGAGACTCGGTCCAGGATAAGCAGAAGTATGAGTTTAGTTGTCAATGACATTATACATTTTACCAATCAAATTTTATTGATTTGTCATGATTTAACTAAGGTCTGACCCAAAAAAGCAGAAAAACCAATACAGAGGGAAACCAAGGGAGAGTTTTAACAGGTTTATCGAGGGGATTGTGAAGAATCCACTGTTGCTCTGAACACTGCTCCACCGGAACTGGAAAGTGAGGGGAAGACACTACGGTTAGTTCAGGCCCAGTGGGAAACTTGATTCTCGAACTTGAAGAAGAGAAATAGATTGTAGACTCACGTCTCCAGATAAGTGGTTGACTCTTAACTCCAGTCGGTGTGGGGTGTTCCAGTGTTTGTCTCATTTCCACTTAGATTTCCTGCAGTACTTGAACGGGTTGTTGTGGAGATGAATCCCTTGCTCAGTGTGAAGCTCAAATGATCTCTTGGAGGAAAGTAGATCCAAACCACCAGTTCAAATCCTCAGCTCAGTTTGAAGCTCAGATGATCCTTCCAGGGAGAGAAGGTCCAGAACATCCAGATTGCAGGTTGACTTCCTGCCGTGAGGCAGAGACAAAATAACAAGGTTAAGAATCAGGTTGACAAAAACTCAGTTTGGCTCAGCAAAACTCAGTTTGGCTAGAGTACCCAAAACTGGCAAACACTCGAGGTAGTGGCAGTCAGCAGCTTAAAAGCACTCCGTTAATGAGGTACCCCTCCGCAGGTGTGTGAGGAGGTGGACCAGAACCAGGTGCCTCCTGGTGGAGGAAGGGAGACAAACACAAACCACACAGACAGCAATCCTACCATGATTAACAACATGCTAAAGATTTTGAGCTGATAAAAATATTTTGTTAAAAGTTAGGTAAAATACATAGGTCAGGTGTTTGTCCCCCATTTTATATATTTTTTTTATCTAGCATATTAGATTAGACAATCTAACCCCTAAATGCTTTTCATGACAATGAATGTTTTACCAGTAATTAATGAGGTATAAATTCTCCTTTTAAATCTTCATTAAAAAAGAGAAATAAGCTAACAATATTTTTTTTTCAGCCATATTATAATGTTGATATCTTTTAGTGCTTATCCCTAAAACAATCTCAAAGCAATACTAAAAAGAAAAAGTAAAAAAAAAAAAAAACAGATACACCCTTTGCAGCTAAAACTTGTGTAACTCTTCTGGAAAGGCTATCCACAAGGTTCAGGAGTATGTTTATGGAAACCTTTGACCATGCTTCCAGAAGTGCATTTGTGAGGCTTAGATGAGGTCTGAATTTTAGTCTGCTCTACAGTAATTCATCCCAAAGGTGTGCTATTGATTTAAGATCATGACTGTCTGCAGTCCAGTCAATTCATCCACACCAGACTCTACCATCTATGTCTTAGACCTGGCTTTGTACACTGGCGCACAGTCATGTTGGAAGAGGAAGGGACAGCTCCAAAATGTTCCCACAAAGTTGGGAGCATGGAATTGTGCAAAATCTATTGGTACACTGAAGCATTCAAAATTCCTTTCACTGGAACTAAAGGGATAAGCCCAGATCCTGAAAACCACACTATAATGCCGCATTCACCAAACTTCACAGTTGGCACAATACAGTCAGAGAATTACCGTTCTCCTCGCAAATGCCAAACCCTGACTTGTCCATCAGATTTCCAAATGAAGAAGTGTGATTTGCCACTCCAGAGAAGCTCTCATCAGTGCTATGGAGTCCAGTGGTAGAGTGCGTAAAAACCAAAGCTTCCAATGCTTTGCATTGCACTTGGTAATGTATGGCTTGGATGCAGCCACTTTATCATGGACACCCATTGTAAAAAGTTCTATGCACATTGTTCTAGAGCTAATCTGAAGGCACATGAAGTGTTGAGGTGTGTAGTAATTG
The DNA here is from genome assembly GCA_030533445.1 of Cyprinodon diabolis. Lineage (NCBI taxonomy): Eukaryota > Metazoa > Chordata > Actinopteri > Cyprinodontiformes > Cyprinodontidae > Cyprinodon > Cyprinodon diabolis. The sequence continues at coordinate 13,920,185 of CM060075.1, read as the reverse complement.
ATTCTGCAGAAAGTTGGGGACCTCTTCGCACTATGCCTTTATCATGGCCTACCCCTTGGTAGTTGAGTTGCTGTTGTTCCTAAACACCTCCATGTTCTTATGATACAGCTAATGGTTGACTGGGGAAAGGATCAAGAAAATGTTACAACTGGATTTGTTCCACAGGTTGCATGTTGAGCCCCTGAGAGCGGCCCATTTTCACAAGTCTTTGTAACTATGGACTTCATGCTTAGGTGCTTGACTTTACACACTATTCCAATAATTTTTTAATTGATGAGCAAATACTTTTTTCAATGTATTGTATGTTTTTCTTAACATTTAACAATAGCATATCAGAAGTCCTGTATTCATGTCTCAATCAGCAGTTAAACCTTGCTTATACCAACTAGTTTGGAGGTAATCTTCAATCTGACTAAAGGGATATCCATAGTTTTTACGCTTTAAAGTTTATTGTGGGATTTTTCCTTTGGATGCTTTTCCTGTCGTCTTACACAACAGCAGAGTTGAGTTAAACTGTATTGCAGAAACATAGAGTATAGTTTCACATAAAGGCATTTTGGGTTTTGGCAACCATTCCTGGATGGATTACATTTTAATAAGGCTTAAAATCTTAACATGTGGCAATGTAATCGCTTTAACGGAAATGTTGGATTAAGGGGTTTAGCTGTGTGTCGGTACATGGTCTTTTCTTAAATGTCTTGCAAACCAGATGAATCCCTATGAAATGTCCCCAGAACTGACTGTGTGTGCCAAGCAAAGCACCACTGGCTAAAATTCTCACATGTCAAATCTCTGTTACGTTTGTCTCTCAGATGGTGCAATGCAAAGGCTGACAGAGTATCTGGAAGGGCTTAAGAAGATTTGAGCTTTTGCTTCAGATCTTTGGCAGCATTCTACAAGCAATTCTTTTCTTGTGTATGATGTTAGAAGACAATCTGGATATATCCTTGCCACCTTCTGTGATTCTTTTCCAGACATAATTAAAACCTATAAATCCTCTGGTTCACTGGATTTTGCTCTTAAGTCTGCAGTTTGAAAATAATCAATAAAAATAATATTTAATATAATGGAATATATTTTTGCTGCTTGCCATTTTCATAGCTAAATGAATAAAGAGTGTGCCAACGTAATGAAACATTCCTGTAGCAAAACCCATTTAAAAGAACATAATAATGCTACACAGACTATGAACAACTAATTTTCTCACCTGAAGTCAAAGGCTTACATTTTAAAACTGATTGGATTTATGCTAATTAACGTGAATTTAATTAATGTGCCAAATTATTTCAACTGAGTTATTATTACCTGTCACATCCTAATAATTCCTTATTTTCTTTTTTTACTAGTTTCAGTAGTTTATACCCATAGAAAATATCTGCTGTATGTCTTTCTCAATGATATTTTTGAAAAAATATGATGTTAAAAGATTTTAAAATATTTTAACATGGGAAACTGGTGTCTTGAAAAAAACAAAACAAATGGATTGTATCCACATTAACGTATATTTTGATCTGAATGGTCACGTTTTTCTTATCTATTATTGGTTTTCTGCAATATTTCCTCAAGCTTTCTGTAGTTTTGAAAAAAAGTTGACTGTACACATTTAATATCCTCCTATGAATAGGAGAAGAGTACTAAAGTAATCAAGTTGTAAAATCGAATTTAACAGTAACATTTGCATAAAATATGAAATACTTCTGTAATTTCAGACTAACCAAGATCAAAACATTGTTGTATATGTTGGGATGGAGACTAAATCTGATTCAGTGGAAAGGAAGGTTTAAGCTCAGTGCTTTGTTGTTGTCGTGGGTATTCTTTATTGTACTGGAGCGGCATAAGAAAAACATAAGAAGCTGTTTCCACGGCGAACCATTTTGTAAGAATCTGAGGTGGGAGTAGCCTATACTTTCCCATGACTCTAAGAACAATTTCTAAGAATATAATTTTAATTTAGTTAAATGTGAAGCCTATATACGTCATTACAAATGTGTTTCGTGAAAAATAAAACAGCCAAATAGTCTTGGAAAAAAGTTGATTCAATTTCATTCTTCTGGGCCCTCACTCTTACCTGGGCCTGGGATAACTGACTCACCCATGTTGGCTGGCATGTATCTATAGCATTTCACTCTAATCAAACAGGGCTTGTGATGATTTTGCTAATTTCTTCACCTAAAAGTCTCAGAAAATTACAGGGACAGTCTGCACATCCGTATCAAGTTCGAGTTGTCTACAACTAAAACTGACCCTGAAAAAAGTTCCCATTCCAGCAACAAAGCTACAAAAACTTAGAAGAAATCATACATGTGCTAAGCATCTCCTCCTGCTGACAGTTTATTCACAGCTTTCCTTAAGAAATCTGTTTTATTTCAATTAATAAACATGTCCCTGTGATGGTGTTTTCATCAAAGCCCTAAGAACATCATTTATCAAACTCAGAAAACCTGCTGCTATGGATTTACAGGCCTCTTTCAAACCTCCCATTTAACAGAAAAGTTATTGAAAAAGCTGTTTCAAAAGCTAAACTCTCTCCTTACAAGGACCAGCTGCTTTGATGTCATCCAGTCAGGCTTCTGTGCTCACCACAATGCAGGGACTGCCCTTGCCAAAGGGTTTAATGACATCTGTAAAAATGTAGAAGAACCACAGTGCTGGTATTATTGGACCTTAGTACAGCTTTTCACACACTTTTTTTTATTAGAGAAACTGGAAAACTTGGTCAGCCTTTCTGGTTTAGGACTGGGCTGGTTTAAATCTTATTTTATACCAAAAGAAATCCCTTCAGTGAATAACTGATTCATGGTAGCTTTGTTGTAAAAAAAAAATAAAAAAATGTGAGATTAAAATGTGAAAGGTTTCTTCTTGTTTTTTTGTGCTTGTTTTTTTCATAAGATTTGAATTTTTAAAATATTTTTAATCTAATCTGACCTAATCTTTTTTTTTGTCAGAGTAATATGATCTTAACCATGTTAACGAGACATTAAAATAGTAATGGAGAAGAGAAAAACAATACAGTTTATAGAGATGAATGAAATCCATCCATCCATCCAGTCTTCTCCTGCTTATTCCATCAGGGTCGGGGTCTCTGGCAGTCTAGGAGTGCAAGGCGGGTTATAGCCTGGACAGCTCGCCACCACAGACACACACACAGCTAAGGAAAATTTAGTGAAGCCAATTAACTCAACAGTCATGTTTTAGGACTGTTGGAGAGAACCCATGCATGCAGGGGAGAACATGCACAGTCCATACAGAAAAAACCCAGGCCAGAAATTCAACTTGCAAGGCAAAAGTGCTACAAACTATGTCAACATACTGGTCAATTATAAAATCATATATACAAAACACTGATAATCAGTTTGTGAGCTCAGGCCCTTCTATGTATGCAGCGATTAAAAAATGGATGTAGACATTTTTTTTTAAATTAGGCTTTTCCTTGAATGGAAATGACTGTTGTGAATTAAGAAAAAGCATAATATAGGTTCTTAGAATTTAGTTTTGTACTTCATTTTAAAATGTGATTTCTGTAGAAGCAAAAGCAATTAGAGAAAAACAATAAAACAGATGGTGACGAAAAAGAATGACTGTGTGAGAAAGCCAAGGGCAATAAATCAAGCACAAAGGCAATGAATAACACAACATTAGGAGAAAATTGAAACAGATGAAAGTAAAAGACTCAAGGTCTTTTGAAAGTTTATTTTTCTGAAAGAGAACATCTCCTTTCCTGAGCAAAAACACTGAATTTATCTTCTATTTCATATAGGCTTTGCCCAGTGGGTTTATCCTTAAAGGCATAGTGGCATATTCATAGAATGCGGGGTTGTAGTGCATAACCAATGATTTTAGGAAAGAAAAAAATGTTCAAATAGAATTTCTCCTATGTCTTAATAAGTCTTAAATATAATATTTATATTTGGACTTGGCATCTAATTTGGACTGCATGAAACAAACTAGAAATCCACAGAGAAAACAATCTAATTTAATTTGTGTCATTTTAATCAAATATCCTGTACTGATTATACTAAAGCCAATGTTTCAAGTGACTTCTTAAGTGGGACTCTGGGTGAGATTAGATTAGAAATCCGTAGTTAGTTTTTCATGTGTGAAAATCATGTGCCTTAGATTGTTTATGACCAGTTTGAAATATTCATCCATGAATCCATCTGCTGTAAAAAAAAAATAAAAATAGTTGCCCCGGTTACTGTGTTAGAGGCAGAGTATACCCTAGATAAGCCACCTGTCACAAGATTACAGAGAGAAAGGAAGAACAGCTGTGCACTTACTCACCTCTAGTGGCATATTAGTGACCAGTTAGGCTAGTATGCATATTTGTAAGAGTGGATGAAAGCTTAAGGCTGGTACACACATATTACTTTCCTTATCCTCTCTTTCATCTATAGCAAAATATTCTATGTGGCAAGCCATACTGAATGTGTGTCGGATCAGTGCGGATATAAAGACAGCCTTTGCTCTTAATTTAAGGCTTTTTTCTAAATCTGCTTTACACTTTAAATGTCTGACTTCCTGTTTGGCTGCTGTGTTCTTTTAGAAGTTGACAGACTTTGCATTGTGTTCTGTCAGAACTACACTTGCTCAGTATTTCTGTCAGGGTGGGACTTTCTGTCATGTTACAGTGTCATGTCAGTGGGGATTAACAAAGTGATTAGATTGGTTTTGATTTGAAACAAGGAGTCTTTGTGTATAAGGAGTAAATGCCCGTAAATAGGGATGGGTATGATTAAAGATTTGTCAGTACTACTCTTAATAATACTTTTTTTCAACGCTGTATTTTATTGATACCCAATTGATACCTTTTCAATAAGACAAAAGGCAAAAAAAGGAGTAATGACTTTAACTGATGCACTTGTGGGAGGTGTTTTCTTAAAATTATAATTTTTTCAGCCTTTTCTAGCAAAGCTGTTACATAATGATGGCAGCATGCGTTGTCTGCATCTTTTTTCTTGATATGAAGCCAAACTTTGGACCTTTTTATTCATTCTGTTATTGTATTATGTTATGTCTTATTGTTGAATGACACTATTAGCCAACTCTTCAGCATGGACAGTTGTCATCAGCTGCCCTAAACGTTGCCACTAGCCACTACAATACATCATCACTAAATGTACATATGTGCTCTTTCCTTGGTCTAGGTTGTAGTAGAGAAATTTGCAAGACAGTACCAGGTTGAAAACACTTTAAAATATAAATACTCCACATTTTTTGTTGAAGCACCAGATTCCTGGGTCTTCAGAACAGGCTGGTTTGGGCTGTTTAATCAGCCCAGATGAGTAGCGGGAGTTCTGGCTAATTGCAGTCAGTCAGTCTTTACCCAATAATTATTTAAACACACTAAATCATTTTAAGATGTTTTTCAGAAAGTACACCTGAAAGTGTCACCTATTTAGTCAGTTTGTTAAGAAATAGCCTGCTTTTAAATTGGTGTCAAAGCAGCTAGAGCCCCAGATTCAGGCCAGTGTGGGCTGCCTATTGAGCCAAAATATGGAGTGTGATCTCCAGCTAACCGTAGCTGCATTGTCCGCCAGTCAGGCGGTCATATCCCTGTCAATTACAAAGACATTTAAATTTTTTTTTTAGGCAGGAAAGTTTACCTGAGGAGGGAGACAAGTCGGTGTATAGGACAGTGGTGAACATCACTGTCTATGAGGAGGAGAATGACCTCATCCTGAATGCAGAAAAGAAAAAGGAATTAACTCTGGGCTTCAGGAAGATTCCTACCCCTACACAGCCTCCTTCATCAGAGGTACTCAGGTGGAGAGGGCTGACAGCTACAGATCCCTGAGACTGTAGTTTCCATCTGACCTGAGCTGGACGCTGAACACCACACACAATAGTGAAAAAATCTGCTATTGCCCTCTAATACAGACCTACAGATTACTGATAGAGAGCATCCTCACTGTGGGCATCATTGTCTGGTATGACGAGCACCACCCAGGCAAAGAGGAAGGCTCTGCAAAGAGCCATAAAGACAACAAAGAGGCACAAAACGTCCTACCTTGTACTCTTTGCATGTGCAGAGCTGTCTTAGATGAGCATAAGGAATCATCAGTGACTCACTGCACCCAGCTCTCTCTGCTCAGACACAAACGCTGCACATACAGCCTAAGACACAGCGGAGCAGATCATATCCCCCCCACACACAACCTGCTTTTTCAATAGCTTCTTCCCCTCCGCAGTCAGACTGATAGCTAAACAGTAACTGCTGGATAACAACACATCTACAATTCTGCCTACTTAAGCAATATGTTACCTGTGCAATATGTTTCTATGGGAATAAGTGACCCTCCGTAACCTTGTCTCTTTATTAATACATTTAATCATATTAATAACTCTGCACACACCAATTTTTGCACAGCATGTTATACATTTCTATATACCTAAACTGTGATTTTTTTTATATATATTGTCACTTTAAAATACCTGACATGCTATATATGTATAGAGTCTCCATATCTGTCCTGTTACCATTTTATTTTTTCTTTATATATTTCTTATATACTCAACTCTTTATGTTGACCATGCAAACTTTGCAAAAGCATTCCTTTGTTGGTAGACTGTGGTCTACCACAAATGGCTAGCAATTATCTGGAATTTCAAAACTTTATCTGTATAGTCAGTTATTTAATAATATGATTGTACATTTGAATATGTTTTTAAAGATGTTGTTTACCATTTTAGAGAGGCAGAGTCCCTCTGATAGAGCAGCCTGCCAGGCTAACGGGGCAACAGTGGGAATCCTAAGAGAGAGCCGTCAAATTTGGGGATTGGGGATTACCTGCTGCCAGGATTCTTCTATTGTGACTGAACGTGAATATAAACCGTTATATATACATATAAGGTGTTTTTTTTTAAAGAGTAATGATCTCATGGAGGACTCTGAATCTTCCTTGTAGAAACAGGAAATATACATTCTACTAAGACTGGCTTTTTATGTAGACTTACTTTATTACAGTGTGTAGTACTACCGCCTTGCAGCAAGAAGGTTCTGGGTTTGATTCCTGCCCTTGGAACCTTCTTGGACGTCTGTTTGCATTTTCTCCCTGCACGTGCATGGGTTCTCTCCGGGTACTCCGGCTTCCTCCCACAGCCCAAAAACATGACTGTTAGGTTAATTGGTTTCTCTAAATTCCCCTTAGGTGCGAGTGTGTGAATGAATGGTTGTTTGTCCTGTTTGTCTCTGTGTTGCCCTGCGATGGACTGGCAACCTGTCCAGGGTGTTGCCTCTCGCCCGTAGACAGCTGGAGATAGGCACTAGCACCCCTCACGACCCTGCTTGGGATAAGCATGACAGAAAATGGATGGATGGATGATTCTGTGCTGACAGGGCTGCAAGAGAGTTGAAGAGTTTGATGTTGTCTGTTGGCTTGTGGGGATCCTTCCATCATCAAATCCACTGTATAAAGCTTCTACTTGATATAAATATATTATCCTTTTGTGGACTTGAGCTTTTAATAGATACATTTGGACTGAGACATGTTCTGTATATTCTGTAGGTTTTGAAGATTACCTCTTAATTATAATAAAAGAAAATAGCTGTATATATTTGTTTTTGGTGGTTGGTTTTGAATGAATTATACAGTTAAACAGCAACTCTGGCCAGATGCTAGTTGATTAAAAATAAAACGTCAAATATATACTTTTTAAGCTCAGTGGTTTACTTTTAGCTGGTTGGGGATAGATGTAAAGGGAAAATCGCTTGTATGTTCTTATTATCGCCACCAGCTGGACTGGAAGCTTAGCGCAGTTTCTCTCAGGCTGATTGTTGCAGGGCTTCTAGAGTAATGGGAAAGCAGGCTGGTTTAAAGCAAGATTCAATTCTGGGGCTTTCAGGGGAAAAGGGACTATAATGATCATTTCAACTGGTCTCCCAAGCCAGAACATTTACTGCAAAGTAAGAGTATGAAAAATATCTTAGTGTGCAGTCAGCAGTTGAGCGACTGGAAAAGTTATTTTAAAAATGTCTCAGATATTAAATGTGATGAAACTGGGATGTGAGTCAGCTCCTATAGGCCTGAGGCCAAGGCTTAAACCAAAAAGGTAAACTGTCCCCTCTGGGTTGGGAGAATTGCTAAAAGGACTTTGCATACAATTTGAGATCCCCCAGAATAACTAGGATGGCCGTCGGGAGCAGGATGTCTTGGGTTGTCTTGGGTTCTCGACTGCATACAAGAAACCAGAACCAAACAATTAGAAGCAAAGTGCTTCTATGCTATTCATACTTCACTAATCTGGAACTAACTCTCAGAAAACTGTAAAATTGCTTGAACCCTAGCCTCCTTTTTTTTCTTGTATGTATATAAACTTGTATGTTTAGTTGTCTTTAACTGTGCTATCTAAACAAGATTAGTTTAAGTTTGTAGTTCATCTTTATTTTGTTTTTCTTATCAATTATTTTGATTTTTATTTTTCGTTAGCTTTCATGTTCTTTTCCATTTATGATTTGCTATTTGCTATTATGTACAGCACTTTGAATTGCCGTACTACTGAAATGTGCTATTTCAATAAACCCCTTGCATTGCCAAGTCTGACAGGGCCCTCCTGCTGTCTTTTTCTCTCCCTGAAAATCTTAGTTATTTATGTTTGTTTCATCTAATCTGCTTAGTTGAGCTACTTCAGTAGTCTGACTTTCCTGTTATATAAACATAATTTTCTTTCTCACTAAATCATGTTAATTATTCAACAATTTAATTGAGAACAAAAAACAAAATTTCATTCATAATATATAGATGGACCACAAATAAAATAAAGCCACTTTTCCTGTATTTTGTCTTCAGACATTACTTTTGAAAAACACAAACCTATGGCTTATGTATATAACCCAGCCTTTATTTTTAGCTGATTTTTGTGATTTTTTTTTCTCTCAACTGTATTTACAGATACATGTATGTGTGGGCAGATTAGTTAGTGCATTCAGAAGACATGCCTTGAAATAAAATGAAATGCATGCATTGCTTCTTCCTCCATTCGCTATCCATTGTTGATATTTAGTTTGGTTTGCTACTTTATGTTTAATTTCTGTTTACATTAAAACTTGTGTAGCACTTTTTGTGTTGTTTCAAATTTAAATAGAGTAAAAGAAAGCAGTAGTGAATCAAAGAATCATCCGATTCAGTTCATATTGGGAACTGTTAGAGGAAAAACTCTTTCGTTACATCTCTTATATTTACTATATTGGCATCTCTTTTTCTTCGTTAATAGCATCAGCTGTTTTGGAAAAGCTGTTAACCAGATTTAGAAACCATTCTCTGGAAGTGCATCTGTGAGGTCTTGTTCTCAGCAGTAATTCTTCGCCAAGATGTTCTATTGAGTTGAGGCCTGAATAATGCAGACCAGTAAAGCTCATTGATGCCAAACTCCCTTATCCATGTCTTTATAAACTTTTCTTTGTAAAGAGGTGCGTGGTTTGTTTGAAGAGGTAGGGGCCATCTCTACACTGTTCATAAAAACGTTGGCAGCATTGGATTGTCAAAAATCTCTTCATATAACGAAGGATTCAAAGTTCCTTTTACTGGAACTAAGGGCCCAAGCCCAGCCCATGATAAACATACCCACAGCATAATCAGATCAGGTGGTGGACTGAAGGAGTGGAATATATTGACTTCACCCACTTTAGCCAGAAGGCTTGGCATTCTATCACATTACCACACTGTAGAGCTCCTGAAAGCATCCTATTTTTTTCACAAAATGTTTTAGAAACAGTCTGTATGCCTAGGTGCTTAGTTATATACACCTGTGGCCATGGAAGGGATTGGAACATTGGATTATGTTTGTTTGGATGAGTGAGCAAATTCTTTTGCTTAAGTCTACAGGAAAAAATGCTGCTTGCGCCCAAACTGCTCTGAGCTTAGACCTTACATTTGAGTGGTCCACAAATTTATTTTTTTTAATAATGTCCGAAAACTTAACCAATACAAGAGCAGTTTAGTGTGATTGAATGCCAGATTTTGAATATAAAATTTAATTAACATTTTCATTAAATATTTGTAAAATTTGAATTCAGAAATCAGGATTAATGTAAATTGTTTAAAAGGTTTGTGTATTTTGCTTTGCTCACATACCACCTGCACAGCTAACACAATGTACTGTATCATGTCTGACAAAATCTTTCTCAATTCAGTTACGTCTAGACCCCCAGACTGGATCGTGCTGTAGAGCAAAATGTCATTTTTGTAAGTGATATTGCTTGAACTAATCGCCTGAGTTAATCTCAGTGTTCAAGTGACATTCGGAGTTATCTCGTACATTATTCTGAATCCCTTAGTTTCAAATTATCACAGTGGCTGGGCTGGTATTAGTATGAAAATCACCACCAAGGAAATTGTGTCTGTATGAGCACTGACAATGATATATATGTCTTCATGTTTAGGGGTTTACCAACTTTTCTTTTCCGCTGGACTTGCAATCCTCTTTCTTCCACAGTTTGGACAGGCTTATGCCCAGTGTAACTCTAAAACTTAAAGAATTGGTTTAAACTATATATGTACGATTAATATAACTATGGGGAGTTTTGTTTGTTAAAAGGTGTGTAAATGCAAAACAAAAATCAAAGGTCAATGTCCTGTTTTGGTACATTCCAGTAAAATACTGTGGGTTACGTTTTACATTTAGATGTATAAAATGCTCATATATCTTTAACTAAACTAAAAAGGTCTAAAAACCAGATTTTTTTCTGTTAAAATATTGCTCACTTAGTTACATAAAGAGTGAATTGATTTTTAAGAAACCTTCAAAAGAATTTTATTTGAGATTTGTGAGGTATGGCTGGGTAAAAAAAAATAAAATAAAAAAAAAATATATATATATCATGACAGACACCTGACCACTTCCACTAGCAAATATGTCTAACAAAAATATCTGTATTTCATTGAATTCTGTTTCAGAACTACACAGCATTCTGGGGGATGTAACAGAGGAAAGGATTTAGCTTTTCAACCTCTCACAGCTAAGCTAAGCAATGTCGGTAGTAGTTTGTAGGCTAACAATATCAGTTCAGCTTTTTTTCCCCAAACCTTAAAGCAGTACTAAAAATCTTTTCACTTTGGTTGATTTTGACTCCCCCCAGTGAAATAAGAGCTGTATTGTTTTGTTTGAAGGAAGACAGCCTTTCCCATGAAGACCAGCATATTAAGCCCATAGCATAGTAAAATCCTGATCTCCTGGTCGTCTGCAGTTTATTGAACATTTCTTTCTCCAGTAGCTGTGTGAAAGATGAATTGCTATGTAATAAATCTAACTGTAGCGAAACAATGTCAAAAGACAATGTTAAAAAATGGTAATGGCTTTTTCAAGTCAGAGCACTTGACCAAAGTGCATTACACTACATTCAGTCATTCATCCATGAACGCACACTCTCACACACCAATGGTGGAAAGATACATTGTAGCCACAGCTGCCCTGGGGCTCACTGACAGATGCAAGGCTGCTGTACACTGACGCTATCGTGCCCCCTGACCACCATCAGTAGGCAACTCAGGTGAAGTGTCTTGCTAAAGGACACAACAACACTTAAAGCCGGGACTTGAACCAACAAAACCTCGTATGGCAGCGCAAACTCCTTCATCCGACGCCACTGTCACATTTAAACTTTGATTTTCTACTGTATTTTTTTTTTTGCATTGCTGCCGCAGCCCTCACGACTCCCCCACAATCTCACTCCACTTGTCAGTGCTAATGAGCTAACCAGTATAGAGCCTTGAAACAGATAAATATAATGTTATATTTGATAATTTGACAGTAAACACAACCGCAGGTCCCAACAGGAAGTGTTGCACAGCCTGAATATCAAGCCTGCACAATTTACATGCATATACAGTGTCTCAGGCGAATTTAGGCGCATCGACTTTATAATGAATGGGGAAACAGAGAATTGATTTGTGCCATAAAGCAGTGTGGTAATAACAGAAGTTATAAAAATATTTCATGAAGGTTGCAAATTTACTAAGTGTTGGTTTAGTCCAAATAAGTAAAAAAGATTATTTTATAAAAATCATTATAAAATAGAATGAAAGACCTCCATATGAGCATTTATATATTTATAAAAAAAAAACATTCATAGAATACACTAGCAAGTAGATTGTAAAATTTATTTATTTTTCCTGTTACATTGCTGCATCAACCTGCCTTACTTATGGAGCAATAAGTTATAATTATGTACACTGTTTCAAATCAAATCTTGAATTAGAACAATACAAAAATAGCTGTTGTTTTATTTGCCATTTCCACTCAGATCAGTATACAGTGGTTTTGTCAGCTGTAAAAGGAAGAAGATCTTATCCAACATGGCAATCACTGCTGTTAGCGGTGAGTGTGTGAAGCCTCCAATCATCCATTTCCAACAGCCAAGTGGCTCCCTTTTGTTAGTGTGGCTGACTGCTTCACTGCAGGGCTACGAGAAAGTGTCAGACTTGTTCTGTCACCTACACCAGTCTATCCCCATGCAAGCAACTGTGCATGTCTCTAGATGAGAGAAGGGCTCTCCCGTTTGCTCTGCTTTGCCATAAATAAGCATTGTCAAATTAAATTCTTGACTCTAATTGAAGAGATTTAGAAAAGTGTTTTGCTTAGCTGTCCCTGTTAGGGTAAGTAGAAAAAATTGCATGAACACCAGTAATATGTTGCTTTATATTTGGTCAGAATAGAAAGGCTTTTTGAATGTACCATGTGGTTCTTTTGGTTTGTCTATAACACATTAATTGGTTTGCTTTTTTATTTGCACCCAAAAAGAAGACAATAGATTTATTTATACAAAATAAGGCTTATGAATGATCAACCAGCACAACTATCCCGACAACAGAATCAAGCAGAAAAAAGCAAAATAAAACATTGCAAATTTCCTAACGTACTTTGTTTTAGGCTCTGAAAGAAAACCCAAGGGAGACACTAATCTCTGGTGTAGTCAGATTCTTTTAGCAGCGGGATGTTTAAAGTCGTAGGGAAGCAACTGTTCCAACGGTTGCAGTTGCGAATTCTCTCGAGTGATACCCAAATTTACACAAAGTGAATGTGTTTGGTCGATATTCAAGAGGATGGGATTGTTGTGGCGGAATGTTTAACTTGTTGACGGTGTCTCGGAAGCATCTTACCAGTTAGCAACTTAGTGCTAGTAGGTTCCCAATGGGAAATTCCATTGGGACCAAGTAGCATTAAATTGGTGACTTAGAAACGACACAGTCAAGGAACGCTATGGACAGCGGAAACATGCAAGAGGAGGAGAGTTTTGTGTCGGAGGTCATGGATGAGTCTCCTCCATCGTACATTTTTTATTTAGAGGAGGATAGAGGGGGAGCCCTTGCCTCGCAACGCTGCCAGCTCTGTTAGCTCTACGCCTGCTGAAGACACAGACGTCCATACCCATGAACACTGGGACGTAACTCAATGGTAAAGTAAATTGATTGTTATTTCTTATTTCAACCATTGCGTATGTTAGCTGCGACACATGAATCAAGATGCTATGACCAAATAAATTTGATTGACAGATGACCGTTGATATATGATTGGCCGAATTTAGCTGTTCAGGCTGACGTATAACTAACTGGACTGCTTTTGGGACAATATAGTCTGATAAAGAGTACATTTATATACATATTTAAGCCAGAATGATTTGAAATTTAAATATGACTTCCCTACGACTTTAATGTAACACAATTGCAATTAGGTTATGTGATTCAGCTTTGAACTTTTGTTTTGATTTGAAATAGCATATAATCGTTAACCACTTTTTGATGGTTTTCTAAAATTGTATGGTCCCCAATAAACTCCATCATAGAAAAATATTGATGTCTTTATATACGATGGATTTTCTTTTTTTTTCTTTTTTGTCAAACAAAACTCCTTATTAGTAAATTCTTTACCCATTTATTTGCCATTGAATGGTGCCACATTTTTAAGATTATTGGTTCTAAGAGTAAAGTTCAGTATGTAGGTTTCGTATGTGAAAATCAGCTTTATTGGCTCTCTTAACTAAGAGTATATCCTGCTACTGGCAGTTTAATAATTCATTTATTTGACAGTAAGGTGTTTTTGTTTATTTCACTCACTTTTGTATTAGTAGAACATACAAGCATTTAGGATAAGATCACATCAAACTTTTCTTTATACCATCCCAAATAATTACACTGCCCCCAGCAAAAACCGTCCTGGCTTTGGCTGAAGATATTATGGAAGTCATTTTGCCAAAAAATCAAAATGATAGTTCAATTTGATTTAGAATTTCTCAGCAAAACTGAATCCATATTGCAGATGTGGGAAATTTTCCAGCCTTAGGTGCACCTTTGTGCATGCTCAACCCAAAAATGCGTTTCCTTACAAATCCTAAATGAAGGGTAACTAAACATGCTTTCAAACATCATAAATATAATTCTAGGAGTCTTGCTTGTGGCAAAAAAAATCCTATTTAAAAGAATAGTAGATAACTACTTAAAACTGTAGACAGCTTAGGGGATTTTAATGACACCTAAACTGAAAATCCTGTGGAGCCTTTGATATATTATTGGATATATTGGTGTATTAGCACACTAAAGTTACCCTAACAAAGCCTAATAGACCACCCCACTGTTCCACCTCTATAAAGCCTGAGTAAACTGGTCACTGTGACCCATTTTTTGAAATCTAGCTTAAGGAACTGCAGGAACACTATGACAGAGGCTTTTAGAGTCTTTGAAACTTCAACTGCTGAAAAACCAAGATATACCTTGATACACCGATAATTGGTCAATTGCTCTCTGACCAAGCCATCTAATACAGACAATTTTTGCACTACACACACATTACCTGTCTTTCTGAACAAAATTCATGTAAGGACTAGTAAATATACTTGTAAAAGTCACCAGCTCCTATAGATTGACTGTTTCATCAAGAAACGGCCCATGGCATCGGATTAGGGAAGAAAAGAGCATCATTTTGCCTTTTCTTATAGGTTTATGTCTTTAAAAAGCAAACAAAAAAAGCTAATCCAGTGCCACTGTGTCTTCAGGAATTAAATACTACCAAAAGCCACATTTTCAGTAATATCATAAGCCTTTAATCCTTTCCTCTTTGCACCTACATTCCCTTGATCTCCTGTTGATTCCAACTTTTACCGAAGCGACATGATACTTTGATGTTTTCAGAAACTGACGGAATCACAAATGATTTTACATTAGTGCTTTGAACAGATCAGACTCATTTTAAATTTCTTCTCTGGGCCTAATTTCATATGTTTTTGTTTTTTTTTTCCCTCTGTGCTATTTGTTCATCAAAGTGGCTTTGGGGATGTTCTCTCATCACTGCGCACTCACCTGTTCAAGCCACCATCTGTGTCCCAGTGTTGTGAGCAACTTTTGGGTTTAATGGAGCTCGGCACAGAATGTGCTGCTCTACAGTGAGCCCACATGGATGCTCACGTTAGATCGTTTTGGTCCAAGGACACCTTTGATTGTGTTTTTCTCAGGTCATTTGTTTCTGTTGTGTCACTGAAGCAGCTAATTCAAACTGAGCAAGTGTTCAGAAACATGACACATAAATCACCATGGTAAGCAACAAAGACTTTGGGACCATCTGTACCTTCCTTTTTTTCTGTTTAGCTGCTGTCTTCTTCGGAGGATAGGGTTTATGTGTTGTTTGCCTCAGTGTTCCTGCACTAACCACCTTCACACTGTGATGGCAGATAACGCTAATAACAATTTAACATGGGATTATTGGATCTGAGTTTGTTAGTTTTGCCTTCAACATGAACAAATGTTGCTCTACATGGCTCTTGACTTCCAATAGATGATAGATATCTTTGTGCTTTTAATCAACAATACTTCTGGAACTCAGGAGGTGTCCATCAGGCATGATTAAAAAAAGACTATAAATAGGAAGCTGTAGCAATGTGGCAGAAGGATTATTTCTGTTTCTATGGAGGAACATTTTGCAAAGTACATTGGTGTTAAAAAAGCACTGTTTTTACTGGTCTAGTCAGATTCCCAAATTTGATTATGTTGGAGAATCTGTAGAAAGTCAAAGATGATGGTAGCTGTAAGGAAGCCTTTTAAACACAGACTAGCTCATCCTCCAAAAAAAATCGCAAAAAAAAAAGCCTATGAACTACAAGGATCAGCGTTCACCTTAACTCACCTTAATTAAGTAAGTAAAGAAGGAAGGATGGAAGGATCAGCATTCACCTTAACTTAATACATAATAAACATTTTTTTATAGTTTCTTTTAACTCCTTATTTTCTTTATGATATTGTCATTTCGAAATCTCTAAAAAAAATTTAATACTCTGTATTAGAGTCCTGCAACGGGTCGGGTACCCGCGGGTCCCCGACGGATCACCCGCTAAAATGCTCTTTTGTGGGTGAAAAATACATAAATAAAAATAAACGGGTCGGGCAGATATTTTTTTAGTGCGGGCGGGTAGTTGGTGATTTTTTTTTTATGCGTGTGTGTTGTTATGGACATCAGAAATGTTATATCAATCAGGCACTGGGGTCACCTTTGTTGTAGCTTGAAGCCCTGCCGGCAGTGTGGGCTTCCCTCCAAAAAGGCCACAGTCAGTGCATACACGTCTGCTGCAGTGTTAATGGCGCTTTTCTGCAGCTTACTATAGCCTATTACTTGATGTGTTAACGGGTCGGGTTGCGGGTTAAATATCAACGGGTCGGGTCGGGTCGGGTTCGGATTTGAATTGAAGATATCTGCGGGTGACGGGTCGGGTTCGGTAGTCATCCTAACGGGTTCAGGCGGGTGCGGGTTGGTAAAAC
Organism: Cyprinodon diabolis; assembly: GCA_030533445.1. NCBI lineage: Eukaryota > Metazoa > Chordata > Actinopteri > Cyprinodontiformes > Cyprinodontidae > Cyprinodon > Cyprinodon diabolis. Next base: position 13,903,449 of record CM060075.1, on the reverse strand, counting down.
TCGACCCGTGCAGGACTCTAGTCTGTATTATAAAAAATAAGAATGATGAAATGCTCTATAAATGATTTAAAAAAAGAGCTACAGAACAAAAATAATATTTCAATCTTAGCTGACTGGTGAGTTTTTTCAGATGATGCTGTGGACACCCCATGAGGCCCCTGAGGGCCCCTTTGGCCAGTGATCACTTGCCAATGGGAATTGTTCCAAGAAGGGATGGATTGGAACTCAATTTATACATTTAATTAATGAATTAAACTCTAGATGCTGTTGTTTCTTTTTTCAGGATCATACTTTCCTGCTGGTGTGAAGTGATATGTGTTTTATAGAGTAGAGAAGAAAATTATATCTACACCACCTTTTTCTTGTAATTTTATAAGCCTCCTCAACGAGTTACCTTATAAACTGAACTCCTTACAACTGAAAATGTTTTAGATTATAATACCTTTTCTGACTAACAGATAATTTTTTTTCGACCAATTAAATTTAACTTTGAGGATACATTTTTTACAGATGTTTGTGTATAGAGGGAAAGGACACGGATGCGACCCACCAAATTACAAAGTAGTCAATAACCCAAGTGATTAACTTTAAACGAGAACAGAATCAAAAGTCACATGATTGGATAAGGAAAATTAATCTGTACAGGCAGCATGAAGAGAGGGAGACAAGAAAATGGAAATTAAGTGGTGTGTTGAGGAAAACATAAAGAAGAATGACTGATGTATAATTGTGGATGGTTGAAGTAATTGAATGATTCAAAAAAGGAATCTTTGTTTTTACTAGTTCTTCAAAGGCATTTGTGCATTTTAGTAGTGATGTTTGGATTTATCAGTTAAAAAAAATCCCTGACACACAGGCTGCAATTGGTGTATTTCATTATGAGACATTAGTAAGGATGAAAAAATTTTGAAATAACTTTTCAAAGATTGGCATAGTATATAAAGCTGCAAAAGGAAGTAGTCAAGCAAGAGTATAAGAGAATGGCTCACGTGAACAAAATATCCAAAGAATGAAAGAGGAAAAATCACGTATTATGTTAACACAATACCGCTTTTTTTTTTTTTTTCTTCAAATGTCTCTTGAAATCATTTCATAAGAGCTTGGAAAATAAAAGACATGCTCTTAACAGAAAATGGAGAACACTTGCCATGGATCTATTTGGCTTATTAATTTATAATTTTCAATAGTTATTTCAGGCTGCATTTTTTCCAGAGTTAATTCACCACAAACTGAACTGAATTGCAAAACCAAATTAAGAACACAATTTTAAATTAAAGGTACATGGAGGATTCGCAAATTTTTGAAAAACCCATCCTCTCCACTTAAAAAAAAGCACATATACGTGTGCGAGAGCATGCACAAGCCCATTTCTCTCGTGCACACTCGGTTTAAAAGTTGCTGTTTGCATTGATCATACAAGCTTACTTTCCAAAAGAAGATTTAAAATTTTTCAACTATGTCAGACTCGCCAGCGGTAAGTGAAAATGAGAACGAGCACATAAGACAGCCTAACGTAAACATATTATTAGAAAGATTGACAACTAGGAGGACTACTTATTTTGATGATTCTCCTGGAAAAACAACATCCTCCACTAAATTTTTAAAGTTTTCTGTTCATTTAATTAAAAAGGTGGCAGAAAAGGAGTTTTTGTCTTTTTTTTGGTCCTTATTTCCCAGATAATTTCTTTCACACACTGTGTCTTCACTGGTTACCCAACCCACTTTCTTCAGCTAAATACTGCCAGTATCCTGGGTTTACCTAATGCATGCTCGATGCATGCTCAGTGTTTAGGATTGCTGCAAAATCAATATATGTAATTAAACTAAAAGTAATTAGCAATTAACCCCCAACACAAGGTTTTATCTAATATAATGGAAAAGTAGGGATTCTGAAAGAGGTAGCTAATGAAGATCTTGATTAAACAAACTAAGAAAGTAACATTTCAAAGCACAAAAAATTTAACTTAATATGAATACAGTTCAGACTATTGTCCGTTGTCTAGGAATAAAGGTATTTTACCAGACCCTAGAGGCCTTCATTGATTACCTAGTTTCTCTAGAGTCTGTGTTGATGGAGAAAATGTTTTTATTTCTCATCCCCTTGGGTGTAATATGGATTTCCTCACCTGTAAATCCACTCCACTCTGACAGTTGAAGTTTATTTTTGCTTTTATTGGTATTGTTTTTTTTCCTCCACATTATAGCAGATGCAGGATTTAAAGCTGAAGTCTGTACGTTTTAAAAAATCACTTTTTTGTCATATTGGCTAAAACTGTCCCTATGCGCAGACAGCAGTACATGTGATATGTAACCTGTGAAAAAAACTGCTTCAATTGGTCCCGCATACTGCCTGTATTTCAATCTGAAAAGAATAATTCGGGACGAGTCAAAAAAACCAATCACAGCCAGAGGAGCGTCTGATGGAGTGTCAATCACAGCTCACCCCCCTCACCGCTTAACCTGCCGCAGCGCCCCGGCTGCCGCAGTCAGGAGGACGCGCGTGGAAGTCATGGTGGAGCGACAGCCACCAGCGAAAGAGAAACTGCCCTTACTGCCCCTGCCGACAACTGCTTACACGGCAAACTTCGGTATAACCAGCATCTTATATCTAGCTGCTTGGAGGTGAGTGTTATCGCTCTTACCGGTTCACACTCCATGCCGCGTACGCTGCTTGGATGCTTCTGGTCGCATGCGGTAGCCGTGCAGGTGCTGTGAGAGGGGTGGGGCTTGGAGGTGGGGCATGAGTGAAGCAGAGAGGGTGGGGGAGTGGCGTGAAACCTGTTTTTCTTCAAATTTTCAGTCGAAGTCTGCTCTCTTCTCAATGTTACAGACTGCAGCTTTAATTAAAGCTTGCTCTTTAGTCTTTTTATTTCACCTGCATCTTTGATATCCTAAATATATATATATATATATATATATATATATATATATATATATATATATATATATATATATATATATATTCTTATCACATTACAATAGCCTCACACTCATGATAAAAAAAGAAAATCATTAATTTACGTATTTACATGTACTGTAAGAACAAGAAAGCAAGAGATAACTTTTGTTTGTCGAGATACAAGTGAGGAAATAGTGACAAGAAAATATCCATTCACTAAACTTCCTATAATTGAGAGTAGAAATTAAAAGGGTTAAAACAATTACAATAAGTCTGCAGTCTCTACCCATGGTATACAGTTGAGTATAGGAGGAGTAACAAAAAAATCTAGAGATACCTGTTGGGGAACTGAAAGAAATATAGGTTAAGCGTCACTAAGCTTACACAAAAAAGATTAAATACATTAGGCATTGAGTTTACACAGCTCGTGCAACTACTGAGTATTTAAGACAATTTCAAGGACTTGCTCAAAAATATGGATATACTGTTAAGGTGCGTGGAATCACAAACGTTTTGGAAAGCCAAGATAGTTTACATTAAAACCTAATGGCCCTAACATTTGATTGGCCTCACCTCAAGTGTTCAGTTTGGGCTGTGATACAGAGTTAGTTCACTGAAGTACAGGACTTTTCATAATTTACAGGAAACTTATTAGCAACTCCAACAAAAGGCCCTCCCACAGTATCACACTAAAAAACAATCTAGAAATAAGTTTAAACATTTTTTTAAATTAAGTGTATTTACCTTTAATTTGATTTGCTAAATGAGATTAGTATTTTTAGTCTTAATAAGATATTTAGATAGCATACACTTAAAATAAGACAGTACAATTGTGTTTTTCTTATTTTAAGAGTAAATTGTCTTAATGGTTGGAGTTTATGTTTTCTCCCTGTGCATGTACGAGATTACTCTGGGTACTCTTTCTTCCACCCCAAATCCAATAACATGACAATAGGTTAGTTGGTGACTCTAAATAGGCTTTCTTTGTGCTTGTGTTATCCTGAAATAGTCTGGTGACCTGTCCAGGATGTACCCCACCTTTAGTCAAGAGACTGTTAGACAGAGGCTCGAGCCCTCCATAAAACTAACAGCAAAGAGTGGAAGATGGATTGACTTTCCAACTTTGCAAACTGGTTGGTGGCTGCATATAGTGCTTCAAAGCTAGCTAAAAGACATTTTCAGAAAAATGGGTTAAAATCACTCAAGATCTTAAATTTTCTATGAATGTTTAGATGACTCCAGATTGACAGAGTTTATTCAGCTATTGCATTCCTCAATTGTTTATTTACATATGATATAAGATGATAGTTGCTGCAAAAGTTCCTGGTGTGGCTTCCCAATTTGGTATTAAAGAGATTAAAACTTCTTTAATTTTGTCATAGTTGTCTGACAGGTATTGCCCATTCAGAGTAATAGTTTCACTCATGAATTTCAGGATAGACTAGCTTGTAATCAGAGTATTAACACATTGACATACCCACTGGTTCCTAAATGTTTTTCGTTTAAATTTTCCATACAATAATGAAAGGTTATTAAAAAAAACATGATTTAAAAGGTTAAAAAGTACAAGCATCAAGTAGGATCCTGGAAAAAGAGATTTAGACATGCTGCAACTTGCCTTGCTGAAACTGGCTAAATCAAAGACTCAAGAAAAAGGCAAAGCCAAGTCTATTCATCCTTCAAAACACCTGAGTCTGCTTCATTGGAACCAATGAGGGAAGCAGTAAAGTCAAAGTCTCCCTGTCTCAAAGCAACTTCCTCTAGCATTTTTCCAGCTGCCCTTGGGCTTTTTCCAAGATAAGAAATAAGGTTCTCCTTTGGATTAGTCCAGGGGGTCTGTGCTTGTCTCAGGATGAATTTTAAGAAGTACTGTATCTGACCCAGCAACTTTTTATTTATTTTTTTATTTTCCTTATAATGCCGAGAATGCTCACCCAGTTTCACAGAACTATTGATCCCAATGCACCTGGTCAGAACATTTATTAAACAGGTTTGCATTTGCAAAAATGCTTTTCCACTCAATACAGAAAAGTGTACCTGAGGAAGAAAAAGAAAGATTCATGTTTAAACAGGGAGGTCCTTCGCAAATGTATGACAGAATTAAAAAACCTACAAAGGCATAGTTTGCAGAAGTTGGCTGTCCATCTAAATTTAATCTAGACTTAAATCGATCTAACCTGGAGATGAGGGGTTGTGGAATGTAATTTAAAGAAGATACAGGAGCCAGTGGAATATGTAGTTTCAAAATTGTTTCCAGATGACTAGTCCAAATGATCAATTGTCATTTTTTTAAAGTGATTGTGAGAGATGCTGTAGTGCAGAACACAATGATTAGCGACATCTATGAAGAACACACTTTCCAAGACAAAAAAATTCCTCTATACAGCCATCCAGTGCATAAAAAATAATGTAAAAGTTTAAAAAGCATTGTGTCAGTTCATCCAAGAATACTTAATTCTTCTTTTTTTTTTCCTGCATAGTGTGTAATAATGTTAGAACCATAAAATCAACATAATTTTCCGAGTTCTATGCATAATTTTCTGCATAGGCAGTTTAAAACGCCACAATAACCCTCTGTAAATACTTTGCCGAACAAGTGCAATACATCAATACATTTGTATTCCCTCTATTTACATCTAACATTGGTGTAACCTTATGCAGCTAGAATGACTCAGTTCCTCTTTTCTTAACCTCACAATCATAAATGATAAAATTGAGACGCCAAAGCCTTCGGTTTAATCTGTTGTTTTTTTTACCTTAAATGAGAAATAGGGAATATATTTACTGTAGAAGGAACCAAAATCATTCTCATTTGTCTCCTAGAGTGGAAGTAATATACCCCATGAGCAATCGATCCTCTCCATCAACAATGTCTTAGTCGAGCTTTGCTCCTTTCAAATCCAGAGGTACATTGCTGAACTACTTTCTCACCACATCATATGTGAATTCCCAGGGTTGCCATAAGAAAGTGCAGCAATTTGGTTTTTTATGTTGGCAAAGTAGCATGCAAACATGAAGATTGGCTAGAGAGGTGGACAATAAATAGTCTTAACAATACCTGAGAAGATACAGTATAGCATCTTTGAAAAATATTGGCAGACAAACTCACTGAGGCTGAATAATCTTAACTCATCCTTCTGAACTTTGCAGCGCAAGAGAGAAAGGCAAAATAAAAACTATGACTTACATATATTGTTTGTCCTAACAATGTCAGAAACTACCTCTGTATGTGCAAATGGTTGATCTGTGCCTCTGCTGTCTTTGTAGATAAACACTCAGACCACGAACCCCCAATAGAGCTCTGTTAAATGACATTGATCAGTTCAGATTCTAGCAGATTCTACAGTGGCGTTTGATGCAGGAGTTTGCCCTCCCACTGAAGGGTTGTCAGTTCAAGCCTCTGGCTTTCAACGTTGTATCCTTGGGTAAGACACTTTACATAGGTTCCCTACTGATAGTGATCAGAGGGCCCTGTGGCGCCCCTGTATGGCAGCCTCGCTTCTGTAAGTGATCCCCAGGGTAGCTGTGGCTACAATGTAGTTTGCCACCATCAGTGTGTGAGTGTGTGCGTGAATGGCTGAATGACTGAATGTAGTATAGAGCGCTTTGGTCAATTCTCCTGACTATATAAATACATTTACCATTCATTATGATTTTTAGTGATGGACCAAAATTAAAATTCTTGGCTGAAACCAAAAACAAATAATTAGGAATCCAAGGCCAAAAGAAATTATGTTAAATATTAAAATCATCGCATTTCTGGATATGATATGTACAATCTCTACTAAGAAATTCATTATTTTTTAAACTCAAGGCATTTCAAAAAGTTATAAACTATTCAATAACAAAGGAACCAAAAATATTTAATTACCAATTATATTATTTTGTCATGGCCTTTACCTTTATCACTGGGAAAATTTCTTGCATTTTCAAACACATCCGCCACATAAAGAGTGGGGATGTTTGGTCTCAGTTTCTTTTTTCATGTCGCATTCTTCTCATATTCAGAATGTTGAACGAGACGTTTGACTTTCAATTGCATTTTGTGCCACTAACTTCAGCGCACTGACTTGATGTACAGCTTTTAAACTTACAACCCCTTATTTAAAGCCGTCTGCCTCACACTCAACTCTGATAAACTTTGCTCCTCTATCTGGGATCTCTGGCTTCAGTGCTTTTCTTCACATGCTCCACAGCGTTTCTGGATTCTGGCTATGCTGTTTGCTTGAGATGTTCTTCTCCCGTGCTGAATGTGCAGTTTGTCGCATCATCACAAGTTTCTTCTGTGTTGTTTCGTTCTTAAATGTAATTTTTAATGGATCTCTAATGCTTTTATCTGCCAACGGTTCATTACAAATATGTCTTCTGTTTAAACATTCTTAAGAATATGAGATCCTACAAAACACTGTATAAAAAAGATAATCAGCTCTAAGTATTTGAGCTAAAGGCTCTTGATTTTACAAATAGATTTTTATGTATATTGTTATTTTGATTAATGCCATTTAAATAAACATGTAAACTTTTAATACATATTAAGCATTTCTACCCCTTTTTTACAGCACATCTTATATTTCATGAAACATTCTTTTTTCAAAAATATGGAAAAACCTGCCTTACAATAATGTTACGTAAAAAAAAAATTTTTTTAATGATCCAGAACAGGTTATTTTAATAGAATACTTCACATTTTGGCCTATAAATGGTTTCAGAGAATATACACAGCCATGTGTAATGAGGAAGTAAGTGAGTTCCTTCAGGCATGCCTTCAGATACCCAATCAAAATCTGGCAGTCCTTTATAAACCTATACTTCGACACCTAACTGACCACTGCAGGAAGAGTGGTTAATGAGAAAAAAGTGGGATGTGGTTGGAAATAATGAGGAGGAAGATTCAGGACTGCGTGAGGAAATAAATGGACTTTGGAAGAGCAGTGGAAGAAATCTAGGAGTCTAAGATGAATTTTTATGAGGAAGAAATAGAAATACAGTATAGGTTCAGGGAGCAGTGTGCATTGTGGCACCAGCACAGCAGGAGATAGGGATACGTGGTGAATTAGACCTACCAGAATTTAATTGAAAAAGAAAACAGATTCTAAAATGCTGAATAAATCAATTATTAACTTTTACAACTATAAAGTTATTTGTTCTCCACCCAGTAAAACAGGATGTCCATTAGGTATAAAAAAAAGCCTGTGTCACTGTATTCACATAACATAATGTGCTCTATAGACATACATAACCTCATTGTGCAGCACCCGCTTAATTTTTTGGTACACCTTGTAACAATGTGTTACCCTAAGCTTATAGCTAGCTACACTACAGAGCTGGAGATTTATTGCAACCTCCATCATGATGTGTATGTGGTTGGAAAATAAATTTGGATCTAGGTCCAGTCTTATTTGAAGTAAAAAAGGTGATTTAATTTTTTTTAGCCTCTGATTTTGAACATTGGATGGTTTAGGTAAACAAATGTATCTGTTTAGCTAAATATTTAGATATTCAGCTATTTTCTGAGCTATAAGGACTGACATACAAATACTTCAAGATAAGGGGGTGTATGTAAAGTAGAAAGTGAATGTTAGCAGTGCCAATAAGTGTTCTTTTTACATGAATAAGATGTAAATGTAATAAAGAGCACATATAAAATATAAAGGAAAAAGTTGTAATGATTCTTTATTAAAAACAAGAGCTTCAGTAGGCTAAAAAAGACAGCAGAAGATGCAGAGTCCTTAAATACTGTAAGACCTTGAACAGAAATTCCTCTGAGGTGTTACCGCTTTATTTCTGGGTATACTTAGTCATTTAAATGAATGCTTTGCTGTCTGTCAGGTGTGGCTGGCACACAGGGTTTGGGTGAGAGGGCTTAACAAAAGAGATATTGGGCAGGCGGGGTGGGACGTCTGATGGCAGATGATGAGCTCTGGTTAGAGAATCAATGAAGGGGAACTAGTTTGACCTCTCACCTTGGCATATCACTGCAGCAGGCAGCCTCAAAGTCCCTGACTGTTAAAGCATAAAATCATTAAGTGTCTCTCTCTCTTCTGAAACTGTTGTGTATGTGTGTATATATGTGATTTTCTCTGAGAACCTTACTTTATGTAAGCTTCCCTTGACAATATAGTGTTTTTCCAACAAACCCACATGTATGAGGCTGTCAGAGAACATTTGTCTTTAAAACAGACATAAAATCACACACAATTGGACTTAGCGTGAAAATTAGGTGAGTACAAAATTATATTTAGTACTCTTTTTTTTATGTATTGGCATAGATATGAACCATTCATGAAGAAAAAATGCTGGAAGTTGAACTTAGCCCCTAGTACAAATATACATACCTTTTCCATGTTATTAGAATTTTAACACAATTTCAATTTGAACATGGGTAAGTTTTCTTTGGTCCTGGCCCTGTGCTGGCTAGGTGCTAACTTTAGCCTCCTGAAACATTAAGGGGTTTATACAAAAAGATAAAGCTAAGAGATTTAGCTACTACAGGTTGTCTGCCTATAATTGGGCTGGGCAATTAACTGCTTTTCACTATAGTCAAAATTTGACTAAATGTAATTTTCAAATCTCAGAGGTACTCAGATTTGGTCACATTGCATTTAGCAAGAAAAAGATACCAACTTTCTTACTGCAGATTTTAACTGGCAGTAATATGCTTAAAGTAGGTTTGCTGACACACAGAGGGGGAAGAGATTTGCTTCTGCAAAAGAGACCCATGTATGCAAGTAGAAGTAAACATTTTCCCATTCAGCAGTAACTGTACAGTCTTATGACAATGGACTCTGGGCAAGTGGGCTTTCAAGGCCATGGAAACAATCAAACCCTTGAGTACAACATCTACATGCTTGTGTGAAATGCAAAGGAAAATAAAAGTAAAATTGCCATCTCGTTATTGGTTAAAATGAATCATAATAATGATTTTGACATAATTGCATGGCTTGTGAAAAATTACCTCCAATATCTCGCAAATTTCAGAACATACATGCAGTCTTGGTTTTGTTAAAGCAGTCTTCCATCTATCCATCATACCACTAAGGACAGTGTAGGATTATCCCAGAACCGCCATAACTGCCATTAGATGATTCCCGTGTTGTTATAGGCATTCAACTTTTTGAGCAAATCTGACTTGAGCAATGAGCAGATTACAGGATTAAGTATTCAGAAAGGTGGTCAGATTAGGTACATTTTCAGTAAGAGAAAAAGAAACTTCACTTTACAGACAGAATGGGAATCTAAAGCTGGCTAGGAACTGTTCTTACGGGGAAAGATCAAGCAGAGGAGAGGTTTTGATATGAACTGAAATAGATTGTCCTTTTGACATATTCACCATATGATATCTACCCTTTTTTTCAGAGAATTGCCTCATACCTCAACACAGGTTTAGTGCACACAAGTCAAAAAAGCATGCAGTCCCTATTGATTTATTTAGCAGGAATAATATTCTTGTGAAATCTTCTCATCAAGGCTCACATTTCCACGTGTTGATGTGCATCACAAAAAACTCCTGACTGATTCTGGACAAAAAAGGATAATTCCTTTAGTACACAAAGGGCCTAATCTTCAGAATGTTTGCTAATCTTAAAACACAGCAAACATGTTAATATTTCAGCAGAGAGCGTCTGCACACGTTTATTTTGGAGTGTGTCAATATCAATATGCAGATTAGAAAAAGTGGAGTAGCAGGAGGGAGGAGCAAGGGGGTCCTGGCCACAGCAAATGACTGGGAGATACGGGCAGACCTAAAGAAGCAGCTCAAATTCCCTGAGGAGATAGCCCACACTAGCTTGAGACCAGACATTGTTCTGTGGTCTAAAGGTACCAAGCAGGTGGTGCTCATCGAGCTGACTATCCCCTGGGAGGAGAGGATGGAGGAGGCCTATGAGCGTAAGCTCAATAAATACCAAGCCCTCATCCTAGAGAGCCAGCAAAATGGATGGAAGACCTGGAATCTCCCAGTGGAGCTGGGCTGCAGAGGCTTTGCAGTCCAAGGGCTTTGGAGAGCCCTTGGACTGCTGGGAATTAAAGGGCTGGCCAGGAAGCGGCTTGTAGCCAACGCCACCAAGCGGACGGAGGAGGCATCTCGCTGGATTTGGATGCAGGTGTGCTGGCAGAACCGAAGCACTGAGTGAACGAAGAACTGAATACAGAGTTGGGTGGCATTCAGTAGGGGTGGGTCCAGGACGCTGGATCTCAGAGCCCCTCCGAGGTGTCATGGGCTTAAATCAACGAAACACCAGTGAAGGGGTGCCCATTTGACAACCTGCTGAACCTACCCAACTCCTATTCCAGTCACAGAGACCTAGTGGTGCCTTGAGGGAAGGAGAGAGAGAGAGAGAGCGATGCCACTGGCCCACAGATGGTGCAGGGGCAAGTACCTGTAAAGGTGGGCCAGTTGCGATATCCCTTATCGTATTTTGCATATTATAAACAAACGCAACATATGTGGGCTGAGAACATTTAAATATTTGAATTTATTAAGTGATTTTAAAAATCTGAAAACACAACTACAACCATTTTTTTTTGCATCTTTTTTAGCAATTAAGCATTTAAGTGAGGTTCAAACTCATAGCCAAAATCTCTGTGGTCATTGTTGGCACAAAGGAGGCATTGGTACAATCACTGACAAAGGAGAGAGATCTGGGTATGTAACCATGTTTGGAAGATCAAAAATAACAATATATTTCCAATATTGTTATTTTTTGATCTTCCAAACATAGTTAAATTTTTATGACTAAACAAAATGGAATATTAAAAGAAACCAAAGAAGATCCATCACAGCTGTAAAGGGAGGGCACCTGAAGATGTGCATCTCTTGTGGCATGAGGGAATTTTTTCTCCCATTAGGCTTTTACCAGGCTCCACGCAATGTACAATTTTTTTTTATTAAACTATCATAGGCCTACCTTGTTTTGAAATGTATTGGGCTAAGCAGCTATTTAGAGAAGTTGATGGAGATAGATGATAGATTCAGCTGTTTAGAATCTAATATGATTGTGGCTTTTTCTGGGTCGGCGGGGTATCAGTCAACTTTCCGAGGTTCTTTGATGTTGTATATTATATATTTAACTAAATTGCATTTAACATCATCTTTCTTTGATGGCCACTCTCAATTTGTCAGTTTGAAGACTGGCATAACTTTGATACAGATCATGCAATCTGTTCTTTCTAAGAGGGGGGAACTAATCTGGTTTGTGCTTTGTATCTTTTGTGCCTACAGTGTTTAATTTTGCTGAACATGCCGAAAATATTTCTGCACACTCAATTTAGTTTTCCTGATTTATAATCTTTTAATATTAGACCCTGACATTTAAAACTACGGTATGATCAATTTCTCTTTAGGATCAATACAGTATTTTTGAATTCAGTTGAATTGAATGTCTATTTCAATTACTTAAATTAATTAACACAAACGTATTTCATCAGATACAACACATCCTTATTTAATGGTCCTCTCTTGTCCCCAGACCCTAATTATTTTTGATAGCCTTTTGGGTAAGTTTAGATAAGATAGAATGACTGAGGACTTCAAAGACTGAGCAATGTAGAGAGATGGTGTAAGGGGAATTTGCAAAGGTGCCCTCTGCATGCTCTGTGTCTCGACATTCCATCTTAACTGTGATCAAAACACATTGGCTTTTAGATTCTATTTAGAACTTACTTTTAACTAAGTATTAAATTATTTTATATAACCAATTATGGAAAAAAATAAAAGCAATCACTGGTATCATATGTTAATGTACCCTGATAGGACTTATATACACTCATGTAAAAAAAAAGTTAAATCCTATCCTAAAAAGTACACTTATGTTACACATTAAAGAAAAAGTACAATTAAAAGTGCTGTTTATCTCAGAAAAAAAAAGTTAAGACAAGCTACCTTTAATAGATATTGTTACAGTTTTAGATTGGAATATCTTTATTAGACTTGGACTTTCAGGACACTTTTATTGTCATTTTGTATACACAGAGTGTATACTAAACAAAATTTTGTTTTGCACAGTAGAGTTTTGAACATTTTCATTTCATAAAGTGCAGCAGTGATAAAAAAAAAGCATGGTGCAGAAATGCATTGAAATTGAAGTTAAGAGCATTTCAAGGCAAATATATATGGTGCGTTGAATGCTTCTTGTATTTTTCTTAGAAGGTTCCAATTGATATGAGATTTCTTCAGCTGTTTAGGATTCATGCAAACCATTTCTGCTGTTCAATTGCTTAAATTTAGTCTCTTCTGTCCAAGTGCTATCCATCCAAAATCCTGTATTTGTATTTTCTCTCTGAAAAACTTTTGTCTGGTCTTTTTCTTTCTCAAAATGTAAAGGTTTTCTCGACGGACACTTTAGGCTTGTTCAGTTTCTTTCCGGTTATACATTGATGCATAATCTTATCAAGAAGAAATTTTATGTTTGCTTTTGTTGACTTCTTTTAATTTCTTTCAGTTTGCTTACAGAAATAAATTTCTTTTTGTGCCAAAGGTGGATGTGTTGCTAGTTCTTTAAAATCCCTTTCTTTAAAATCCCTTTCTGTACGAGAGAATGGGTGATTTTTACCTCTTTAGAGAGGTCTCTAAATTCTTTATAAGCTTCATAGGTTGGCCCTATGAAGCTTATTTTACTGCTCAATGTAGTGTTCATTTTCACCAAAGAAGTTAGGGGGACTCTGAACTAAATGTCTTTTTCAAAGTGATGAGTGTTTCCCAGTTCTTATCTGGGCTGTCCTCTTAATTAAATTTTTTGACTTTGTTTCGAAATGCTCTGAAATAACCATTTCTCCAAATGTGTTAGTAAAATAAACAGGCTGTGGTAGGGAGGACATTTTTTGTGTCATAATTTTTTTTTTCTTACTGCATGCAAAAATCCTAAATATTTCAAACAAAAATTTGCTCAAAACCTGCTTCATTAGAATTAACATTTGTCTCGACATACTGTCAGTATCTCTGCACAAAAGATGTGCTTTGTCTTGATCAAAGGCAATGCAAATACCTCCTGCAACCTGTGTGTCAAGTACGTGCTTGATATTCTTTATGGGTTAACATGTGAATAACGTAATGAAATGTTTGATCTTTTAGTGCTCTAGGGGTTAAACAAACACACTCACTGGCATTCATATCATGTGTTTTAATCACAAAAAGGACTCACCATTGACTTCTATTTATCATCCACCCATTTCAATGGATTTGGAACCTAAATCTAACCAGGAAACACTAAGGTACAAAAATTTGATGAAGTATAGAATTAATAATCAGGTGGTGATTAAGTAGTGAATACTTCCTGGGTAAGAACTTGTATAATGCTTCACTTTACTGTAGGACACATAAAAACATCAGATAGTGATCAGGTCTTTCCTGGGTAATGATTAGTTCCTTAGTAACTACTTGATATGATACTTGACTAAATGAAGTCCATCAAATAATAATTAGGAAAAAATTTACTCAGTAAAGGAGTTTTTCTTAAGTTGACTTCAAAGATTTATGGTTTATTCAGAGAATTTCTACTCTAATTTTGTGGTAATGAACAGAGGTGTCAAGTACTGTACTTAACACTTTTTAGGTAACTATACTTTACTCTATTACTTATTTTTCTTTCTACTTCTGACTTCTACTCATTAAATTTTCACACAAGTATCTGTACTTTCTATTCCTTACATTTTTAAAAGAAACGTTACTCGTTACTCTTGGATTTGGTTTAATGTTTATAAATATATATTTCACGCCATGTGCGCCATCCAATGCAGATCATTGGCTCTATCCACATCTAGTGAAAACTATTGTATTTGGATGAGTAATATAACACAAACACTCATTGGTTAGCTGAAGGAAATCGTCAGAAGCAAGAAGGTGTTCTTCGAACTGTAAACATGAATTGTCTATTCCATGCTACAATGTCGAATTCAGAAAAAGATGTTGAAATGTCTGAAATGTTGGAAACAGGCGAGAGCGTATCAGGAGATGGAGACCAACAAGACCTCCCTCATGCTTGGCCCTATCTCAAATAATTTTTCGAAATAGTAAAAAAATTTTGCTTTCACTTCATATAGTGGCATCTGGCTTTTTTTTTTTTAAAGGTTAGTTTATACTTTTATATTTGAAGTAGTTTTTGGAGCACATACTTTTTCACTTTAACTTTAGTAAAGAGGTCAG
Source organism: Cyprinodon diabolis (assembly GCA_030533445.1). NCBI lineage: Eukaryota > Metazoa > Chordata > Actinopteri > Cyprinodontiformes > Cyprinodontidae > Cyprinodon > Cyprinodon diabolis. The sequence continues at coordinate 13,888,411 of CM060075.1, read as the reverse complement.
GTTGATACTTCAATTTTTACAAGAGTAAAAAGTATCTATACTTCTACTTAAGTAACAAATGTGTGTACCTTTGACACCACTGGTAATGAACCAGTAATCCCCCTAATAAGAACAAGTTACCAATCCTTTAGTTTCCTTTTAGTTCCTCTTTGGTCCGCTTGGCAACTACCCATTAGATCCTGATTATTTACTCAGGTTTTTTTATAAATACATGTTACTTTCTGATTAGTTCCTTTGTGGTCGCCAGCTAACTAAGCAGTAGTCCAATAATAAGGCTCAGCTAATCTGGTCGAGCCATCATATTCTTGATTTATTCCAGAAATACTTTTTTGTTTCGTCAGTCTTATTTTGTCCCACTTTAGTCAAATAAAAAACAGTGTACAGATGTTAAAATATAGTTTTCAATGTATTTTCAATGATCTGAAAATTACAGCTTTTCACCTTTCACTTTTCTACAAAATGTAGACGTTTTGACGTAAATCATGTTGTCTTTTCAAAGTCTGTGTGTCCAATTTTTGCTGGGTGGGTACACCTTCATCCTAACCCTAATCTTAAAACACCACTTTTTTATGAGGACCAGGTTTTCTTTTCCATCAAAAGCAGAGGGTCCTCACAGTGTAATAAATTTAGGAAAAAGATGCCTTAGACTATAGCAAACTCAACAAAGTATTAAGTGCATATTATTTCCCAATCTTCATTAACTCACTCAAACAAAAAGAGACAACTGCACACAGCTCACATGAGAGAGGGTACTACATTTATGCTGTCAGTAACTCTCTATGAGCTCTATGAGTATAGAGGTTCTCAAAAAAAAAAAAATCAGCACATCCATTTGTTTTTTCACAAGAAAGTAACTTGCTTTTTGTTGTCAAACTGATTTCTACAGATGCATCAAGATGATGACAGGAATTACCAGACCCGCTGAATCTCATCAGGAGAGAACCATTTCTTCAGAAACATCGAAATCAGAGGTACGATGCATTTTTTGTGTATTACAAGTAAAAGTCCATTATATTTCATTTTACTTTACAAATAACACCTGGGAAATAGTACCAGGTGTTTGAATTTATTCCCCTTTGCTTTGCCTCGTTAGGTTAAATTAGTAGAGAGCAATTAGCCTTACAAATCACACAGATCTTCTTGATTATATTTTAGAAGATCATTGTAACTTGAGAAGTGTATGTCTTACTTAACAATAACCATCCATCCAGCCCTTGTCTAATATCCCTTAAATTACAACATCCCATTTTTAAAACACTTTGCTTTCAAAGATGAGGTGGCAATTTTTATTCAGACCAGTTTTTTTGTAACATCCCAGATTGAAATCCCCAGCAACTAAATATATTCCACTTGTGTGTAATGCCTCCCAGTATATTATAAATTTAGCTCTTATTTAATTATCTTAAATACTAGTTGAGGGAAATTTGTGAAAATTGCATTATTAAGGTCAAGAATACCAGCAGCCAAGTGAAAGATAAAGTCCTTAAGCCGTTAAAAGCATTTTTAGGTTTTTACACAACAGCCCTGGGTTTGAATGGCTTTTTAGCCAACCAGATCAAGTAAGCTACAGTATAAGGCTTTGAAGCTGTAGCATTAAAACAGCGTAGCAGGCAGGGGTATTCAGCTTCAGTCTTCAGGGGCTGGTGTTATGCATGCCTTAGTTCTGTCCATGCCTGAGCACACCTGAATTCCAATTATGGCTATTTGAAAAGTGTTTGCTAAAATACAGTCGCCTGAATAAGGTTTATTAACAGCAGAAAAACACCTAAAAGTTGCAGGATATTGACTGCAGAATACTAATTTAAATTACCCTGCCCTGAATACATTTATAATCTGTGCGGTTTAGACATTTAGTATCAGCAAAATTAACTCTACAACTGGATATCATCTGCATGATAGCACATTTTAGTAGCAGTATTATGCTGTGTATGCATTTCTTTAGTAAGAAAAGAAAACTAGAAAGCTGCTCAGCTAATAAAAACATGGACTGGCAGTTCTAGAATGAAACCTGTCAGGCTGTAAAACTATTTGAGCACCTTGTATTATTTACATACGTAACATGCAAGTATGTTACGTACAGAAGTATAGTTTAAATAATTTATTACTAGGATTTATTTATTATAATAGCCCCGTCAGGTGGTCCAAATTTAAAGATAATTGTGACAAATTTTTCTAGAGAGGCTGTTCCTTAGAGTCTGACTGAGCTTCAACTGATTTGGCAAGAAACATCAATCTCCCAGATGCATAATTCTAGTAGACACATTTCCAAAAATGACTTACAGCTGTTTCTGAAGAGAAATAAGAATACAGTGTTTTACAAATATTTAACTGTGATAGATTTTTAAAGGAGAAAAGTCATAATTTAATTTAAAATACATTTTCTTCCTTTTGAAATTTTGCACTATTTTGTTTTATTTGATTACATATAAAGTATAATATAATGCACTGAACCTTATAGTTCAATGCAATTATATTTAGCAAAAGTATACAGATTATAAATACTTTTGTAGTGCTCTCTTTGTGAGAGCTCTTTGTGGATTACTGAAGGGGTTGGATGTTTGCAGGTGATGTGTTCTGTTTTTCAAGCACATTTAAGATGAGAGTCCAAAAGTATCCCACCATACAGCATGTGTGCAGATACTCTGATGTGTCTCCCTCAGGGGATTGGGGTGTGAAGATTCATATGTGAACCTGTTATGTTATCATGGCCAGCAGGATTAACCTCTCTTGGCATGAATTTGATCAGGTTGAAGCTCTGTGAAACTGAGAGATGTGAGTGACACTCCATTAATTCAGGTTAGGCTTAGACCACACAACCTATTTATCACGGAACGCTTTTGCTGCAGTGGTAGAGTAGAACCACAGACTATTTTGATGAGCTAAGAATCCAGTTTTTTTCTAGATTTGGATTGTGTTTATATCAGCCTTACATAACAAAGCTGGAGATAATTGTGTTTGTGACTTTATGTATACAGTCATATTTAATAAATTAGAACATTCATCACATACCTACCTGACAGAATTTACGTACCTTTGAAAAAAAATATATCAATCTTTAAGCTGTTTGTCAACATACTCATTAAGAAGACTACATATTATAATCTTAAGATTAGCTATGTTGTGCAACTATAATATATTTAATTTCAACTCCAATAGTGGTGGCAAAAATGTATTTTAATCAAATAATATGCCAACTGTAATATATTATTCTATGAACACACTTTAGCTGCCAATTATTCAGTCATGCAAGAATTTTTTAGATCGAGTTTCCCCCTCATGGTGCATCCTGCGCCATCTAGTATACAGGGGTTAACGTGGGGCCATCAGCCTCTCACAACTGCGACCACACCGGTTCGTACAGTGTAAGAACATACGTCGTAAGCTGTGAACTTTTAAACCCTGCGGGTTTGTCGTACAGTTTGAGCTGTAGCTGAGTACAAAGATTGAAATAAATCATATGGTGTATGCCCGCCTTAACTGTGCAATGACATCAAATAAATTCACCACAGCTTCCATTCAACATATAACAGTTTAATAACAAAAATCATTCAGCTCCAAGGCAATCGCATTTCGGTTAAAACGCTTGACTATAGCTCAACTAATCTTAGGTAAAAGGTACACAAAGAAGAAAGAAAAACATGGTTGAAAACCCTGATCAACAAAGTGGTTCAGTGATTACACAGTTAAGCATGGGTTTTATGTTTGAGAACCAAAGTTTATCTTGAAAAATGTGGAATGTGGTCAAATTAGCTTCTAACTAATTTAGAGCATTTGGAATGTGTTCAAATTTACAATGCAAACCCAAGACCTCAAAAATACATTATTTGGAAAAATAATATTTTATTGAATATTGAATTTATTTTTTACATTGCCTTGAAGCAAGAAGTTCAGGGTTCGATTCCCACGGAGTTTGCATGTTCTCCCTAGGCATGCTGGGGTTCTCTCGGGGTACTCCGGCTTCCTCCCACAGTCCAAAGACATGACTGTTAAGTTAATTGGTTTCTCTAAAACTGTCCTTAGGTGTGAGTAAATGGTTGTTTGTCCTGTTTGGGACAATGCAGGGGACCACAGGGAGCATGGCAGGGAACAAGGCAAATGGTTGTTTGTCCTGTTTGTCTCTGTGTTGCCTTGCAATGGACTGGCGACCTGTCCAGGGTGTACCCTACCTCTCGCCCACACACAGCTGGAGATAGGCACCAGCACCCCTCCTGACCCAGCTTGGGATAAGCGTGATAGAAAATGGATGGATGGATGGATGGATGGATGGATGGATGGATGGATGGATAATTTGCTTAATCAACAACCAAATAACCTTTCGTGGACTAATTCGTAACCCTACGAAACGACTGTTTCGTCATATTTGACGTACCAAGCAGCTCATTTGTTAGCTTGTGTTACACAGCAGGAACCACATGAAAGAATCAAAAATCATCATCATAAAAAAAAAAAATAGCTGAAAAATCTTTCCCTAATTTTTTCCAGACGTCAAATTTTTGTTGATCTCCATTTGGAAAAGGCAAGGTTTTCTCCAATATTTAGCAGATTAGCATGGGATGCTCACAGCAGGGGAGATCCCTCTGCTCAAATGTTCCACACCTTATGTGCAGATACCAGATCTGCTCCGGTGTTCAGATCTGCTCAGGTGTTCAGATCTGCTTTTAATATATGTTTTATACTCATATAGTGCTACAGTATATGATTTGCTGAACGGGGCCACAGTATTTGGTGCAGACAACAGTAATAACATATTGCAGCATCCATGTGGCAAGTAAGTAGCATCTGTACTGTTGGTGTGTCTAAAAATAGTTGATCAATTACAAAAGTGAAAAGATCTGTTTTAAGATGAAATAAGTAACTGCAAGACCATGTTATAAAGGCGGACCTGGCACATGCTATGGCTTGCCTTGCTTAATTGCTAACAGGTTAGCCTCCCACTTATCCAAGTTAAGCTACATGACTTAACTTTTTGTCAACAAAAGCCCTCCATTTTCTACAAGAGGAATTGCTGTTGTTTTCTGTTTCTAAAATCTCCACAAAAGTGATTTTTCTGTAGATGTTTGTCCTCTGCTGCCCTCAGATCTTATTAAAAAAGAAGCAATTTAACTCTGTCTTCAATTACTTTGTAATTACGCTCTTAGAACCCTGTATTTGACCCCAAGACTGAGAATGATTGTTTTCTACTTGCGGCTACTTTAGGTCACCAGAGAAAACGTAAAATATATAATAGCAAAAATACGTAATCATAAGTTGAGACCCCAGATGAAACATGATTCTTATGAAATGGGTGAAATACAGTTTTTCTGAGTGGCGTTGCATCAATAATCAACTTTGGAAATGTTCTGAACTATTCAGCTGGGAAAAAAATTAGCAGGAAATATTAAGCTTGATGGTGGAAGGAAACCCTTTCAGGTGGCATCTTGGTAGCCCCACCATCAATGCAGTCACTGTGATTGTAGTTGGCACAACATCCATTCATCAATTTTCCATCACGCTTACCCTGCTGGGGTTGCAAAGGGTCTGGTGTCTACAGTGTATCTCCAGCTGTCAATTGGCGAGAGGCGGGGTACAGCCTGGACTTGCTTGCACAATATTAACAATCAGTTGATTTTTTTTTTTTTAACAAAGTTATTTAGTTTTCTGTTTTACATTATAAAGTGGTTAATTGAGCACATAAAAACTGTTATTCATTGTAAACTTTTGGAGCTAATTTGGATTCATTTCAAAACTCTCACAACAAACATTGGTTCTTAAACGTTCATATTCACACTCATAAGTTTGTTTTTTTGCATCAGGTATTGGTTATTGGTTTCAGCTTTGTTTTGTTTGATCCCCTTTACATTGTTTTTAAGTGGTGCTCTATTATTAATTCATAACATTGTTTAATTTTTTTATATTAGTTTGTTTGAATGTAACCAGCCAGGTCAATACATTTGATGTAGTTTAAGTTAAAGCATTTTGTCAATAGATTATCCTCTTGTTGAGACAACTTGTTTGTTTTCCTTTCTTTTTAAGAATGCCAGGTTACAAAAAAAATCAGTCCATCACCTACCACGCCAGACAGGTAGTTAAAAACAAAAAACTAGCATAAACTCAGAGATGTTTGGCTATTTTTCCGAATAATCCAGTGGTCTCCCAGCTTGGGACATTTTGACCAAACAACCAATTAATCCTAAAATGTTTTCAAATGATTGTTTAGATTATATTTTTTTAGGACTGAATCAAATATATTGTTGCACAACAACAATATTTGCAGGAACTAATTAAATCTAACATGATATTGGGCTAACCTGGTGATTGCTCAATACCTTTTTTGATTATGACCTTTTCTTCATCAACTTTGTCTCAGTTCTAGCTTTATCCTTCTTTGCAAATAACATTGTTGAAGACCCAGCTTTTAATGTAATTGGAAATTACTAAAGGGGAAACTGCACAAGCCTTAAGGCAGAGTGATTCACTCAGCTTTTGACCTTGCAGAGCCGTTAGAATTCTTTATATGCACAAGCATTTATTCTTTCAGGCTTTGTTCCTTTAAACATAAATCATGTTTAATGTACTACTTTTTTATACACAAATAAATATCAAATACTGCCTTTCATTTGCAAACTGTTGAAACATTATTCACAAAGAAAAAAAGTGAAATAAGGCTGTGCACTCAGCCTAACATGGAAAACACACTGGGCTTGACCTCAAAAAGACTTGCATGTATTAAAAACTAACTTATTATCACATGCGAGTATAAATCTTTAAAGCAGGTGCCATTTGTGTTGCATGTATAGATTGTCCAAACATCTGAAAATTTTTGGACTATTAAAAATAAATTTAGTAGTACCATATAAATGGGGTAAAAAGACGTCAAGATAGCAGCAGGACTGTTATCTTTATTAAATTATTATTATTAATCGCAAAGAAAAAAATACAATGACATCAATTGAATATTTCAATCTGAAAAAATCACAGAGAGAGAAAGATGCAATTAGAAGAGTTTATTGATACAATAGTTTGAACTTTGGCGCTCAGGCCTCGGCAGGAAACATAAACGCTGATTTATACTTTAATGCAGATAAACTGATGTATGAGAATAAGGATATTCCCCCCAAAAATTGTCGAGGTTCAGGCCTGAGCGCCAGCATATGCAGAAAGCGGAGGGAGAAGGGTGAGTACAGAAGGACTTCATTATGCACAGGCTGATACACGTGATAAATGAATAATCCTGACAGGGATCATAGCAGTGAGCATGGTAGAGAGAAAATAAAGGAGTTTTGCAGAATGCTTAGCAGGGTGCATTGCAGGAAGCATAGGAAACATTGCGGGGAGCATAGCAGAAAGCAAGGCAGGAAATAACAGGGGATGTGGCGAGGAAGCATGGCTGGAAACACACAGGGAGCAGGCAGGGAGCATGGCAGGGAGTATGGCAGGGAACAAGGCCAGGGACCACAGGGAGCATAGTAGGGAGGATGGCAGGGAACACACAGGGAGCATGGCAGGGAACAAGGCCGGGGACCACAGGGAGCATGGCAGGGAACACACAGGGAGCATGGCAGGGAACAAGGCAGGGAACAAGGCAGGGGACCACAGGGAGCATAGCAGGGAGCGTGGCAGGGAACACACAGGGAGCATGGCAGGGAGCATGGCAGGGAACACACAGGGAGCATGGCAGGGAACAAGGCCAGGGACCACAGGGAGCATGGCAGGGAACACACAGGGAGCATGGCAGGGAACAAGGCAGGGGACCACAGGGAGCGTGGCAGGGAACACACAGGGAGCATGGCAGGGAGCATGGCAGGGAACACACAGGGAGCATGGCAGGGAACAAGGCAGGGGACCACAGGGAGCATAGCAGGGAGCATAGCAGGGAACACACAGGGAGCATGGCAGGGAACAAGGCAGGGGACCACAGGGAGCGTGGCAGGGAACACACAGGGAGCATGGCAGGTAACAAGGCCAGGGACCACAGGGAGCATGGCAGGGAACACACAGGGAGCATGGCAGGGAACAAGGCAGGGGACCACAGGGAGCATGGCAGGGAACAAGGCGGGGAATGAGGCAGGGAACATGGCAGGGAACACACAGGGAGCATAGCAGGGAGCAATGATTTAGCCAAGATGAGAATATATTTTAAACCACCACCAGTATTATTATTACAGTTAGCTTACCTTACAGACAGAGAGAGCGTTGAGCTGCTAAGATTGAAGAGTGTTCAGGGCGTATATAGGATTTATAGGCTGAAAAAGTCTATCGGCCCGACTGCTGGAGAGAAGCCACAGAGACACCACGAGCAGCTGCTTTGAGGCTGCCCCTATCCTAAATGAGTGGCTAGAATAATGACTGGATGAAAAGCCACAAGATTCTAATAGTATTCTTAGATGGTCTTGGAACCAGCGTGGTGACGCGGGAGAACCCTCGGGCGTGACAAACGGGCTTTAAAATGAGGGAAAAACTTTTGACGCTTTTGGACAAATTAAACATGGTGATAAACGGGTGATAAAAGGGGCCATCTGTACGTGCGATAGAAATAGAACAAGGGCCTTTCCTTTAGAATGATTCAAGATATTTGTAATGATCGATGTGGAAACGAAGATCCGAAAGAGACTGTCATGATGGGTTAGGATGCAAGCCCATATGCAGAACACGACGGAAGCAGGTTAAAAGTTTAACAGAGTTTATTAAAGTTCTGAACACAAAAGATGTACTGATTCTGGTGCGGGCTGGTTCACTGAAATCTTGACTGGGTCCGGGCTTCTCTTTGAGAGAGAGAGGGAACAGTTGGGTCCAGAGACTGTTGGTTCAGCAGACTACACGAGGAGCAGCAGCGTCTAGCTTCTGACTTAGCATGGCAGACCTTGATCTGAGTTTCCAGCTCTTCACAGAGAGCAGCGGGGGATATCCACATAGGAATCTTCAGGTTTATTCCACATAGGAATCTTCAGGTTGGCTCAGCAGGGCTGGTTGGCAGGTTAAGCTCACCAGAGCTTCAGGCTAGGGACAGGTTTCCTGTGAGGCAGCTCACCCAGAGCTTCAGGCTTGAGACAGGTTCCCTGTGAGGCAGCTCACCCAGAGCTTCAGACCAGAGACAGGTTTCCTGTGAGGCAGCTCACCCAGAGCTTCAGGCTAGCAACAGGTTTCCAAATTTAGTCAACACTGCGGCGTTGAAGACAGGTCTGGTCGCTGCTTAAATAGGAAAGGTCTCCTGATTGGTTCAGCAGAGTACACGAGGAGCAGCAGCGTCTAGCTTCTGACTTAGCATGGCAGACCTTGATCTGAGTTTCCAGCTCTTCACAGAGAGCAGCGGGGGATATCCACATAGGAATCTTCAGGTTTATTCCACATAGGAATCTTCAGGTTGGCTCAGCGGGGCTGGTTGGCAGGTTAAGCGCACCAGAGCTTCAGGCTAGGGACAGGTTTCCTGTGAGGCAGCTCACCCAGAGCTTCAGGCTTGAGACAGGTTCCCTGTGAGGCAGCTCACCCAGAGCTTCAGACCAGAGACAGGTTTCCTGTGAGGCAGCTCACCCAGAGCTTCAGGCTAGCGACAGGTTTCAAAATTTAGTCAACACTGCGGCGTTGAAGACAGATCTGGTCGCTGCTTAAATAGGAAAGGTCTCCTGATGGGCTGACGAGCTTCAGGTGTGCTGGAGGGCTCCAGCCCAGGAGACCCACAGCGCACTCTGCTGGAGACAGGTGGTACATCCCTGGATCCCAACAGTAACCCCAGGTCTAACAGAAAAAACAATATAAAACAGAGGAGGATCCTCGGCGCCCTCTGGTGGGCAAGCCTGAGGATCCCAACAGAGACGAATGTCAGGAAGGATCGAAACGACTATTAGTTGAAGTGAAGCTAAACCTGATTATGTAGAAACTGGAGGAAGTAAGTACGAACGAAGAGAGTGGGTTAGTTGAGGATGAGTTCTTCTAGCGGAGGAACGGGGTCGGAAGGAGATCGGCAGAAGGACGAAGATGTGGAAGGTCTGAAATTTAAAACGAGAAAGAGCATCAGCAGCATGGTTAGAAAGACCAGGAACGTGTCGGGCAGAGATGATGGAGTTGTTAGAGACTGCTTGCCAAGTTATGGCTCTAATGAATGGCATGAGAGATTGAGCGGAGAAGCGACCTTATAGATGGCGTCAACGACTGCCATGTTGTCGCAGAAGCGGATATGCGCTTTCTCCTCCAAAGCGGGCCCCACAGACGGCAAGCTACGGCTAAAGGTAACCTCGCATAGCGCAGATGACTGAGAACTAGTAAAAGAGGGAGGCCACGAACCCGCAAACATCTGTCCTGAAAGAACCCCCCCAAAACCTACGGATGGGGCAGCAACCGTGAAAAATTGGAGCGTGTCAGCGTTTGAATGATGTCATCAGAAAATGATTTGCCGTTCCATTTACAAAGAAGTCTAGCCCAGAAGGAAGGATCGGAATGGCAACCTTCGTCCAGAGAAACCTAATCTAAGAGAGAGGGAACAGAGTTAGCTAGGTCAAGCAGTCGGGAAATGAAGGAACGACCTTGTGAAATGATGTGCACAGCAAAACTAAGGTGACCAAGCAAAGTGTAACTTGAGGAGAATCCAACCCAGAGCTTCTGAGATTTTGTCAAACAGACAAGGACTGCTCCTGCATCCGAAGGTGAGACGGACAGCAAAGTAGAACAGGGACTTCCATTTAGCTCCGAACAGGTGCCATTGAGAAGGGTGAATGAAAATAATTTTGAAAGCATCGAAAATGTCTGCTTTGGCCAGCCAGGCCCCTTGGCCGGTGGTCTTAATGAGAGAAATAGCGTGGTCCACAGAAGCGTAGTGAAGAGAGAAGGAGGAAAGATGGAAGAGGCTATTTATGGAGGAGTGACGGCCAGAATGAGGGGCAGATAAGTCCAATATGAGCCTCTTTTTCCCGGAATATAGCGGGTAGCTACCACTAGGGGGCTCACACGAAAGGGAGCAAACAGAGAATGTTTTGAAAGGACCAATCATAAAAACTCTTGAACACAACTTGTGAAGCAGCTGATCTACGACGTCTGGTTCTTTTAAAGCGGATTGGAGATTAGGGGAGACGTGGGTGAGGGAGGGGGGGGGTGGTGGGGGTGTAGACACCGACATGAAAACCTTGAGACAGACAGGTAAGAATGAAGTTGACGAAAGTGAAGATCCACCAGTCCAGACGAACTCCGGATTGGGCCAAGGTTGCAGCTGGTTTAGTAGCAAATGATTGAGATATTGATAAAAGAGTTTATTGCCGAATTTGATATGAAGATCTGCTATTAATGTGAGATAATTGTATAGCTCGACCCTGCGGTCTGATAAACTGAGCAAAGAGTGTCTCGGTAGATGCTGAACGAAATTGGCCAATGGTGAGGTCTTTGGATAAGCAGGGATTGGATGATTTGAAAACAGCTGTAATGTCACCTGCTGAGGCGACTTGATGTTCAACTTCAAAGGAGGGGAGGATGAGTGAAACTAAATTAACATATTTCCCTTATATAATATTGGAACAGGCAAGGAGAAACATTAGAATACATTGAAATATATGAACTGCCAGGACGGAACGGGCGGGGACGAAGCATAATGAGCAGAATGAAAAAAAAAAGAAAATTATAATAGAAACATGGTTAGATACATCTTACCTAGAGCTGGCTCGGGGCGGGCGTAGGCGAGTGTGAATGTTGGAGGAGGAGGGAGGGGATCCCACTGCAAAGCTGAAGGCAGTGATGACGTGGCAGTGTGGGGATTTCCCAAGGCTTGAACACGTGCAGACGGAGTCAGAACGGAGCGATTTAGATAGTCCAGGGTGGAGCATAGTGAAGCCGAAAACTGGTCAACGGCGGGAGGATTGTGGGAGGGTGGAGCCGCTCTGGATTGAGAAGCTAACATGGTGGGAACATCTGAAGAAGGACCTGGGTTTGCGTCGGAACGAAGAGAGGGACCGGGCGCTGTGGCGGCTGGAGCTGGGATGTTCTCTGCTGCGTTTGGCGGGGGGGCGGAATTTGCATGACCGCTTACGACCTGGATTCGGCGCAGACAGAGGAGCGGATGGAGGGGGGGAAGGAGATGAATCTTGATGAGGCAAAAGGGAGGCTAACTGAGAAAGTTGAGCTGAGTCTAAGGCCCCTTCCACACGAAGTCAAAACGAACACGAAACGCTAATATTTTCCAGAACGTTTGTCGTAAAGACGGAGACGTAAAATAAATGTCATCGTCCACACGAATGCATGAAAACGCTGCAAAATGTATGCCAGGCCTGTAAGTGGCGCTGTGGTGCCAAAGCAAAAATAGGCGACGAAATGTTGGGCATGCGCACTAATATTTATACATGGTTGCCCTGCGGGTCCATTTTCGTGGTTCAGTCAAATTCAGGTGCTGAACTATGTCGTCGATATTGCTCTGTTCTTCCTGGAGATATTCCAGAAGAAGATTCTGTTGTAAGCCCGACAGCAGGGTGAGTAGCATGAGCAGCAACCATTCAACACAGTACGGCGCCATTGTTGTTGTGATACTGTGTCGCGCATGCGTTTAGAGGCGACGCTATGACGCATGCGTGTAAAAAAAAAATGCGGTTAGAGCTTAAAGATGGAAACGCGAAAACGGCGTTTCAAAATCTTCCCACTCTGAAGGCTGAATAAAAAAAAGATCGTTTACAGACCCCCGAAACGCCGTTTTCGTATGGATGAGAGGCTGGTTTGGTGAAAAATTTGTGCGTTTAGGCCAGGGTTTGGCTTCGTGTGGACGGGGCCTAAGTCGGAGTCTGGCAAAATGCCGCAGTGCGGAGGACGGAGATGAAAGAGCGGCTAGACGGGAACTTCTTCGAGCCGGAGGATTGGAGGTAAGTTGATTTGTCTGAATCAAAGTCCGACATAGGAGCGATGGATCTTGCGCTTGTTGAAGGGCAGGCCTAGAGATGATTTGGAGTGGCTTTAAGTAGGGTGCTGGAAGATGATTGGGCATCGACGAAAGTGGCTTGAAGCGGGTTGGCTGCATCGGAGGCGGATCAGCCTCAGATTGAATGGAAGTAATCAGAGTTTCTTCAGTTGAATTTCCGCCTTAGCTTCATTTCAACATTTTTAGGAAAAAGGTAAACAAAATAAAAGCTACCAGAGCACAGACATCAGTTGGCGCATCAGTCTTAGTGCACAGCTCTATCTTGCGAGGGTTTTGTTTTTCCCCCTCAATGTTCTTTGATGAGTATAATAATAATAATAATTAACTTTCTGTATCTCACATTGGAGAAGTTCACGTCTGCATTTAACCCCTCCCCTTGGGGAGCAGTGGGCTGCCATCATGTGGGGGCCCTGGGAGTAGTGTGGAGTTAGGGTCTTGCTCAGGGACCCAGAGTGGCAGTCTGTGGGAGCGGAGCCCGAACTCAGAACCTTAGGATTCCATGCTCTATGCCCTAACAACTAGGATGCCACTCCCAAGGTATCATACAAAGAACAGTTATATTTTATTAATTCATTAATGTGCTATCTTGGTTTGCAATACTTTGGGTCAAAGGGCTGATATAAGGAGCTGGTGGAGGTCTGAAAATCTGACAATGGCAGATTCTCTGTCAGAGGAGTAGGCAACTTTCAGTTCTTCCAGGTTTTATGACTGATATTTTAATATTTAAAACTGAACTTTTTCTTATTTCTTTATTTTTGATTGGAGTAAATTCTTCTATAAAGCAGGCTATGAATAATCAGAATCATTATTACCAATGTTTTTATTTTTTAAATTATCATTCTGCTTATTACATCCAATGACTTAGAGCTTTGCCCCAGAAAGTAATTACAGATCATAATCTGTGTATTTTAAGATTGGTTTGGGACTTATTCCTAACTTAGTGCCAGTCCACTTTGCGATTCCTTTATAAATTCCTAACAAACATGCATTTATCTCTTGGACTCAGAACCCATCTCCTTCCAGAATAATATGAGGGATGAACCCATATTCTATTCTCTTACATTAAATTGAAACAACTGAATTTCGCACTCTGGCATCTCAACATTTGTTAATGGATGAACCACAATTGTGGAGGTCCACAATCCTCTTTCTTACCTCTCTGCTTATAACTTCATTATTTTCCCCTTTGTCACACACCAAAGCATGTGTTTAGACCAATGTTCTAAATATACCAATGTGCCCATAATTTATAAAAAACTTTGACAACCTTCAAGAAGCTTTCAAACTAATGTTGCTTCCCAGAAAGTTATAAGCATGCTTGTCCTAGTGTTTATAAATGTCTGTCTATCCTTAGGAAAGATCTGTAAATCTTTTGCTATATTTGCTGCATTTTATCGCAATAATTAAGTCAAGCTGCAGGTTCTATGAGGGTCAATCTAAGAACTTCATTCTAAGTACTTACCTACTGTTAAAAGTAAGGACATTGACACGTGCGGATCACCTTTAAATTGAATTAGAATTATAGAGGTTAATTTAAACACTTTTAACTCAGTAATCAGAATTAATGCAATGAGTTCATCTGAAGGACTTTGTGTTAATTTTATTATGTTTTTAGTAAATATGGATTGATGTTATACAGTAAATGAGGATTTGCCCAGGGGTTTATTTAGGATGCAATATTCAGAAGTGTTGGAACAGCCATTTGATATGAAGTGATTCCTTAACATTTTTTTATATTGAAAACATTAGCAAGATTTTTTATTTATTCAAACCTTCAAATAATGCTCTTTTGACAATATTACTTAGTGCCGAAAAACACTGACAGAAAGACGCAAGTCAGGCGGGCAAAATTATTTGTCTGCACATCCCTCAAAAGTATTTAATATAGTTGCAACCCTGATTAAATTCTATTAAAATGCATTGATCTGCCATTCCAAATAGAGCTGCCTCTAGCATCTCAATTCAAAATCTGATCACCTTATTGTAGTTTGCAATTGGTTCAAAGTTTTTTTTTTAGATTTTTTTTTTTTTTTGTGCACGTCTTAAAGTATAACAGATACTGGGTCTTGGGATAGTCGGACGGATCGCAGCGGGTGTAAAATTTCCCTTATTTTTTAACCCAAAACGTAACAGGTTTACTCCATGTATCCAACATAGAAACCTTATTTTTCTCTGACTCAGAACTTGGAATTTAAATGAAGTAAATCCATGATTGTTGTTGCAGTGTCATTACAGGTAAAGTTAGAGGTCTTCTTTAGTCTAAGCAAAATGACTAATTTGTCTGATTGGTACTCCTTAAATTTAGCTTATATAAAACATAAAATAAAAAAAAGCACAACACAACTTGGCTGCACCTGCTCTTCTGTTGGCATTTGTAGTCATTGATCATCCTACACCTCGTCTTTACTGTGATGGAACTAGGGATGCACGATATTGGGATTTTGGCCGATATCCGATATGCCAATATTTTAAAACTCATGTAGCCGATAACCGATACCGATGTTAAAGCTGGACAAAAATAAGTAGTCATTGAAAATAGCAGTTTTGTTATCCATTTCTAATACTTTGAAAAATAATATACTCAAATATATTTTCATATGCTGATATCAAATTGATTTTTAATAACGCAGTATCGATCTATTTTACTTTCAAAATCTTGTGAAACTTTACAAACTCACGTGATATTTTGCAAATTCTTGTGAGATTTTGTTAGTAAAATAGATCGATACCGCGTCAATATATCAACAGATAATAATATGGCAAAATTTCGTGGATTTTTGGGGGATTTCGTAGCATAACGATGACATGTAGCAATATTTCATTAGTAAAAGAGATTGATATGGTGTTTTTAAATGGCAATATATCAGCATATAAAGATATTGTGATATTTTAATGTATCAATATTTTTTCCCTCGTCTTTAGAACTTTTGAAGTCTGTAAAAAAAAAAGTTTTTGAGGAAGAAGTAGTAGTTTTTTTTTTTTTTTTTTTTAGACTTTAGAAACTCAGAAAATGATCAAATATCGGGTTAAATATCGGTGGGGTGGCCGATGTCCGATATTCAGTTTTAAGGCCGATACCTATAGGGGGGCGATTATATCGTGCATCCCTAGATGGAACAAGTGTAATTGATTTCAAACCTTAAATATTGATATAAGAGAATATTTAGCGTTTTTATTTTAATCATCAAGGCTTTCCTTTTTTGCTTTCAGACCATCCATTGTGAGACAAATAAACTGTACTTAAAGGGTTTTGCAAGGAAATGGTTTCACCCTGCTACAAACATTTGGATTACCTTTCTAAAAATATTGTAGTGATGGTTCAGGCTCTGTCACCCCAGACATGGTACAGTTTGTCTGGAGCAATCCTCTAATGCATTTAGAGGAGGTCACTTTGGCATCAAGGAGAAGGGGTCATTAAGATGGTAAAGCAATGCTCAAATTGCAATGCATGTCCTGAAAAGAGCCGCTTTCAGATTGAACATAATGCATTAATGAGATGAGAGTTGGCCTTTATCATACATTAGTATTTTCGTTAACCCAATATCCCCAGTACTGTTACCCTGTGCATATAAACCTTTGACAAATTTCCTTCAATTTTTAACATTTGCACAGGTCCACAGAAAAAAATTCTAATTGCTAAAGATAGGCTAAAAAAGGAGCAGCTTTATTTATGGTTGTCATCACATTTGCTT
This sequence comes from Cyprinodon diabolis, assembly GCA_030533445.1. Lineage (NCBI taxonomy): Eukaryota > Metazoa > Chordata > Actinopteri > Cyprinodontiformes > Cyprinodontidae > Cyprinodon > Cyprinodon diabolis. The sequence continues at coordinate 13,871,857 of CM060075.1, read as the reverse complement.
GTAAATTGGGAAATTGCCAGCTACAGAGTCTGAGGGCTCTCCTTACTCTTTCATCTACAATGTTTGATGGGATGTGTGGCCATACTGCGGGTTGGCGTACTATATTCCCCTGGGAAGCGGCCTCCTTCACTCAGGCTTGGTTTAATCTCCTCTCTCACAGAAATGGGAAAAATCAAGAGATTCTGCAGGACGGTTTTCTCCTTGGGACTCATTACATAGTCAGGTGGCAAAGCTTCACAAATGCTCTCCTTGACATCCTGAAGTTCTTTCCACTGCATGTCTGTCAATTCTTAAAGCACCACTCTTTTTCTAACCAACATTTACTTCCAGTTGTCAGATTTCTACCATTCAAATAAACATCCTTATTGATAAGGATGTTTTCAGGTTGTCTTTACTTTTTAAAAGTATTTTTGCAGTTATGAACATGGCACTGAAAAAAAAAGCTTTGATCACATAACCAGTGATGCAACTCAAAGGTGATAATTTTTTTTAAAAATACTAGAAACTAGAAACAGAGAAGTATGCATTAAATGTATTAAAAACCTGCCAGTTAAGTTGAACATGCAAAGTCAATGAAATAGTATCCTTCAGTGTGGACGTTATAAATCAAAGTTCTTAATTTTGGTTTCAGCTTGATATTTACTTTGTTTAAAAAACTGGTTTAGGATGAGAAAACTTCCAAACATTTTTTACCGTCAGTACATGGGTGGGCAATTCAAGTTCCTTAAAGCGCCCACCCAATTTGAAGTAATCCTCGCCTATTTTGCATACCCTGATGGAAAAGCAAATAACTTAGGAACTGTAAGCCCACATTACATCTGTGACACATCATTTGAAAGCTAAAACCTTCTCGTTTCTCAAAATAATAAGGAAAACTTGAAAAGAGTTTCTCTGAAATAATCCCAAACCCTGATGTGGAAAAACAAATGAAGGCTAAAACAACGTTAAGCAAAAAATATGAAAAAAGGATAAAGGAGCTTTAACTGGAGAAAGATACCCACAAAGGTTTTCATGGAGAAAATAACTGTAGATACCGAAAAAGTAAAAGCTTTATCCTTGAAGAACGAGGAACTTCAACATCGAAATCTCCTCTTCGTGGAAGATGAACTGGCCAAAAAGGACAAGGAAATAGCAAATTTGGTGCAGATACATCAGCAAGAACTGCAAAAGCAGGCCGACATGTTACAAGCATGTACAGTATTGTCAGTGGTGTCAAAAGTACCCACATTTGTTACTTAAGTAGAAGTATAGATACTGCAGTTTAAAAACACTCTGGTAAAAGTTGAAGTATCAACTTGACCTCTTTACTCAAGTAAAAGTGAAAAAGTATGTGCTCCAAAAACTACTTAAAGTATAAAAGTATAAAGTAACCTTTAAAAAAAAAAAACAGCCAGATGCCGCTATATGAATATTAAAGATACATTTTTCGACTATTTCTAAAAATTCTCTGAGACAGGGCAGAGGATGAGGGAGGTCTTGTTGGTCTCCATCTCTACGATACCCTCTCGCCTATGTCTGACCTTTCAGACATTTCAACATCTTTTTATGAATCCCACATTGTAGCATGGCATGACAATTCACGTTTGCAGTTTGAAGAACACCTGCTTGCTTCTGATGATTTCCTTTAGCTAACCAATGAGTGTTTGCGCTCTATGACTCATCCAATCACACTAGTTTTCACTAGATGTGGATGGAGCCAATGATCTGCATTGGATGGAGCACATGACGGGAAATAAATATTTACAAACATTAAACCAGGGGTAACCAATTAAAAATCAGTGGGTCTGAATAAAGAAAATACATTAAATTTTTAAATTGAAAAAAAAAAAAAAAATTGCCAAAAATTGCATCCTATGCTATCTCAGAGGAGTTGACACTTATATGACTGTATTCCTATACATCCATCAGTATTTAAAGGTCAAGGGTCAGCAAATGCAAATTCTACCTGTAAAACAATAACAGCGTAATTGTCGCTGTCTGATCTGAAGCCTCATTTGGAGCTTCTAAACTGGCTTTTGAAAAACTTTGATGATTTGCTGCTAATATTACAGATTTTTTTAGAATAAAAAACTAGCAGATGTGCACAATCAAACAAAAATTAGAATAACAATTATAGAGCAATCAGTATTATAAAAAAAAGCCCACACTGTTTCTGAATAGATACATTATTGTATTAGTTAAGTTCTGTTCCGTTTATGTATCTTTACTTGAAAATATGAAATGTCCCATGCTCCTGAATGCACCATAGCTATCTGACGCTCGTGAATGCATCAAACTGGTCTGTGAACTGTGCTGTGTTGATGCGCGTTTGATTTTCCGCTTCAGACAAAGCTTTGCAGTTTGTCTGTTTATTGTTGTGTGTGAAAAACAAGAGACTTGAAAAAATAAATCAGCTGTACCTTGGTCAAAATCTTTGGATTAAATGTTGTTCATAACACCCATATATTTTTTTTTAAATGAATCTTCCATATAATCACAAATGTTTTCCCCAGGAGAGGAATATTTAAACGTTTTTATATCATTAATATAACAACAAGTAGCTCCATTGGTCATAGTTTAATCCGTTTCCCTCGTTGATATGTGGTTGTACAGAGCGAGGCGCGCTCCCGCTACTGGGGATGCATATTCAGCAGGGATGCACTTTTCCGCATAACACCGGACCGCGGTCCGCTAATCCGTGACCTCTGCATTAAACCGAAGCCAAGAGTAATGGGTAACGGTTGTTTTAATAATGTAAGGAATAGAAAGTACAGATACTCGTGAGAAAATGTAATGAGTAGAAGTGAGAAGTAAGAAGAAAAATTAGTAATGGAGTAAAGTATAGATACCTAAAAAGTGTACTTAAGTACAGTAACGAAGTATTTGTACTTCGTTACTTGACACCTCTGAGTATTGTAGCTCAGCTTGCTTTGTGGCCTTTTAAGATTCAAGATTAACAGCATTGCCAAGAAAGACAATCAGAGGACACAACAGATTGGGAGAGATTGGGATAGTTATGCAAAGGACGAGTTGCAGCAACATACCTTGTAACGCATGCCCACAGAAAAAGATGGAAAGACTGCGACTCTAACTGCAAACCAGGTTAAAGGGGACTGTGAGCTTGTCACTCTGTGAATTTGATGGAAAAACATCACCAAGAAAAAGAAAGACTTCCAGAAACACTATGTAACCAAATGCTGTGACTGGAACATCATACAAAATGAAATAATAAAATCTTTCTAAATCTGTCTAAGTCTAAGTCTCCAAATCTAAATATTTGAAACTTTTATAAGAGTTCTGCTTTTACTTTTTTTCTGGTAACTTGAACGGTTTAACATTTTCCTCCAATTAATTGAGTCAAAAAAAAAGTTGGGACAACTAAAGAAATTTGGGGGGATTAAAGAAATTAGAAGCTTAATGTTTTGGATTCATCCTTTGTCCAACACATCTGGGACTATGAATGTTCATATCTCTTTAGCTGTCATGTAGCCTTGCTTTTTTTAAACAGGTTCTAAATATGTGTTTGCCAGGCTTTAATTATTTAAATATTATGCTGCTTAGATTCCAGTAAAATAATAATCCCTCTATTTTATTTCACGTCTTTAGAAATTGTCAAACTTTAACATTTACTTAACTATAGTATAAGAAGGCCAAGTTACACAATATAATATAATAAATTGTTGTTCGCAAAAATAAATGGTTCAATTATTATAATTTGTTGGGTAGAAATTTAAGGTGAAATCATAATTTCAAAGAATCAAATATGAATCAGGATTGCATTGTGCTGAAAGAGACAAGAGATCTATCAAAGTCAATGAAGTACTCATGCTCAGTTGAGTTTAAAACAGTAAATTAAATAAATAAATAAAAGTTAGATATAGCCAATTTAAGATAAGATGTTATGTACAAATGATACTTAATGATACACCATTGTAACATTCCCACCAAGTGGTTGCTACAATGAAATTGCTTAAAGAATGGAGAACAAAACATTTACCAGTCTGACAAGACACAAAGGAACACAAAGAAATCTTTGTCAAAGAGAACCATATAACAATTACTGTATGTGGAGGGCTTTTCTGCCAGGGCAATAAACATTGCATTTAGAAACCAGATAGCTTTTGAGCATATGCTTTATGGGGAATTGAGTTTAAGTTTACATTTAAATCAACTGTCAAAACTTGTCGGAATAATGCCTCTCTTATTGGGAGTAGTCGCATTATCCTCTTTTTCTGCATCAGGAATACAAAACAAGACCAAAAATTCTTATAGTGCTCTTATAAATTTGAAAACATTATTTTAACATTTATAAACAATTTAGAGCTACTGGATTAATATTTCTGAATGTTTTAATTAATTCTGAGTTTGAAATTGTTGTTAAAATTTGAGCCATCTATATTTTCTGCCACAAGGAAATTCCTTTTCTTTATCATTTTGCATAAATACAGACCTGCTTCATGTTCCCCATATTTCAATTACTTTACTGATCTTTAATTCAGTGAAATAGCCTTTATTTTATGTTCCTCCAAAATTGCCAAAGTAGTACTTACTGATAGTGCCACATCGTGCATCAATATAAGAGAAAACGTTTCCACATCCTGCTCTTTTGACCTAATCTCCTGGGGAAATTTCACTGAAAGAAAATAGAAAAGACAATTTTCATTTTCTATGTTTGGTTTGAAACATGTGAGTAATATTAATAAAAGACAGTTAAACATAGCTTTCAATATCTTTGTTCAAGTTGAGCTCAAACAGGTTATATTTCCTTAAAAGCCCTTTTTTTCTGGCCTAAACATGAGATAATGACTGGTTGTTTAAAAGAGTCCTAAAAACGACGTACAGCACATTTCTACCAAGGATCAATTTTTTGCCTGCTCTTCTGTACTGCCTTTGAACAAATCAGCTACTATGTTCATGGTTTTCTCTGTGCTTTTTTTCTTGTCGATATGGCAAATTACCACGTCAATATTATTGATGAAAGAGAAAGTATTAATAGTTTTACTTGTGAATCATTTTCTCCTCTCTGGTTAGATGGATAAATCAATGGTGGTTTATCCATCTAACAACATATACCCAATGGAGCACCTGGGGATTTAGTAAAATGACTTTAGGAATAAAACATAAACTTGAAATATTACACATATTACTCACTAGAACTAAGGCCATATCTGTCAGAACTGAAAATGTGATCATAAGGTTTACGTTCTTCACTTCCCTTCAATCAACCAATCAAGCATTCAATAAATCTATATTTATTTAGCACTATTACACACTGTGAAGAAAACATGGTGCTTCACATGTATTATACACAAAGGTAAAAGGGTGTTAAAGATCTCTCTCTCCGGTTCTTTTCCCTGAAAATGATCACTCAGTACAAACTCTTTAAATAACACTTTATAACGTATATATATTAAATAACCAGGAGATATAACAACAGATTCTGATAGAAATTGTAATCTTTCTCAGATCAGATAAATTGTTTAGAGTTTACAGACAGCAGCTGTTCCCCTCTGGGCTCACCTCTCAGGAAGTGGCCCCGATCAACAGTTAAAATGGGATTTCACATCTCCAGTCTGCCACATAGTCTTATTTTACATCATAGACATCAGCAGATGATTAGACATCCAGCCTTATCCAAATATTACACTCCGTCCTTAGCTGAAGGACACTGCTCTCATTCCGTTTCCAAATCATTGCCACATACAGAATGAAGATTAGAACTCTATATCCAGACAGAGAAACTGTCCTAATTAGATTAAAACATCAGTTCTGACATGCAACAGGCAGCCAATACCAAGGAGTAATAAATTAACACATCTTCAGTGATAATTACCCTAACAATTGTAAGCAAAAACACAGTCTTTAAGGTAAGATCAAAGAATAAATAAATAAATTAAAAATGTCAATACATTTCAACATAATAATTAGGCCAACTGTTGGCCTAATGCTTGAGCTTGTTGTCATTAAAATCCAATGAAAAAAAGTATAAGTTCTTAAATGTGAATTCCAATCTGCTTTGGTTATGGTCCATGAAGATCCACGGTTTAGGATGTGTGGATGAAAAAGCATTACCACCTTTGTTAGTCACCTGCTGAGTCATGATTAAAAGTGTTATGTATTATATTACTATATAGCAACATATTTAAATTAATGTGACAACATTTTAGTGCCAGTACTGCTATATTAATGCAGATATTTTTTAAACATTATTTACTGCAAATAATTAGCATTAATATCATCACAATGGACTATATAGGCAAATAGTATGCAGAGATGGGAAGTAACGAAGTACAAATACTTCGTTACTGTACTCAAGTAGATTTTTCTGATATTTTACTTTACTTTACTACTTATTTTTATGGCGACTTTTTACTTCTACTCCTTACATTTTTGCACAAATATCTGTACTTTCTACTCCTTACATTTTAAAAAATTGGCTCGTTACTTTAGTTTTGAATCATTTCGATGGAGTTACCGTTATTATTTTTCACGTCATCAATACCAAATTCAATCTAATTGGATGGGAATTGACGTTGCATTTGACGCACCACTACAAGATGAATGGACAGATTCGGTGGTATTCATTCGCGGCAAATCATTGCAGCTTGGTGGCGGTGGCGTTAGCATAGTAGTATGGACGACAAGATGATTGAAAATGAACACAACAGAGATCAAGTCCTATTGGCAGACATCCATTTAAAATGTAGGCAACGGCATGAAAAATGCTGGGGATCGATGTTCGTTTGGATGAACTTAGGAAACGGACTACTGTAGGAGATGGGGAGGAGGTGGGTGAAACTTTTCTGGCGTACCAGAAAGAAGCTAGGCCAGGAGTTAAATGAAGGAGTTCTTGAAAGGTGATTGGCTTTGGAGAGGGTGCGGTCTCAATGATGACTGGATGCAATTGAACATGGGACGTCACACATTGTTCAGGTTAAGCTGATAAGAATCTTCCAAATGTAATCTTCCCATAAACTTCATTTGATGTACTTATTCATTTTTTTATTTCTCAGATTCTTATAAAGCAAACTGAGCTTCATATTATGGGAAGATCCCCATGATGTAAGAGAAAATCCAGTTTAGGGGTTAGAGGAAAATAGTCTCTTATCAATAAACTGTTGGAAGATGGATACAATCAATCAAGCCATTTATCAAATCACTTAAGTTACAATTGACAATGTCTAGGAAAACCATTTAGGAGTGGCATTCATTTATAATGTAATGTCTATTTTTCAATAATATACAGATTATGGGTATGGCCTTTAAATGAAAATCTATACAGTTTATAATGTTTTTGTGTATAGTGTGTGTGCCATAGTTTGTTTACGAGGACATACGTATAAAGTTCTTTTTTGCTTTCTGACCCATGTTTTACCATGGAGTAAAAGGTCAAAGTCATTCATCAGTAAGATGATGCCAACTGACATTGAAAACAAGAAGGAAGGTACCGAACTGAACTTGAGTTTTAACTAGTTTGTTGGTCTCAGTCTAAAGCAAAATGTCATATTAAATCCAGTTTAAAAGATAAGGAAAATCACTTTTGATTTAATCAAGTTGTTTAGTCAATATCTTTTACAAAAGTTCTAAATGTATTGGAAAGCTATTTCATTTTTCGAATAGGTTTTTGACCCGTGAAAGAAAGGGTGTTACAAAGTAGCTTATAGATTTTATTGCAGATTTTATAAAAAAAAAATTCAGACCAAAACCCATTTTATCCATAAAAATTAATTGGGTTCTCTTATTCATTTTTTCAATTCAATTAGGTTTCAATTTAGCTTATATATATAGAGCGAATTCACAACTCATACCTTCTCAAGGCACTTTACAGAGAACATTCAACCAGCTTAGTCTGTCAGATTGGTCATTGACCTGCAAAACACTCTCCTCCTAGACAAGCTTTTACCTAGGAATATTTCTTAGATTATACACCTTGTTGTATCACATCTGTAAGCTTTGAGAGGTGGAGGCGCAAGACTCATGACTGTAAGGCTCCATGTTAAGGGGGTCCGGGGGTATCCTTCTCCTGAACATTTTGAAATTAAGTCTCTCTGATACACTATTTCCTACATTTTCAGGTGGAAAACTGTCTGTCTTTATTACAGCATTATTTTTTCATGATTATGGGAGGTATGTGTGTTTAAAGACATGAGATAATTTTTAGATACAATACTATGTTTCATAGGTTAATTCAAACAATCACAAAGTGTAACTTAAACTTATTGCTAAAAGTGAAACTTGATTGTTACATATACAAGAAGTCAAACAATGGGAAACTGAAAAACAGTCCACAAATCGTTCATCGCAATCTGCAAACCAACAGAGGAGAAAGTATAGCCAGGACTGCCAGGTACTGCTTGGTTGCTACATATAGAATAAAAACAACAATGACAAACTGAAGCAGACTTCAACACAATCTGCAAACAAAAAGAGGGGAAAGTTCCAGGAATACTTTCATTTCTGTGTATCTACTCTGTTAAGATTCCAAAAAAGTAAAAAAAAAAACATCCACTAGACTTTTGTTTCAAAGTTTGAAGACGTTTCACTTTCCACCCTGGAAGCTTTTTCAATTCAAAATGTCAGAAATACTGTTGAGTTTGAGGCTTTAGTGGACCAAAAACAAAGCCTTGTTTTGGCTTAGAAAACATGCAAATTGAACCAGACCAACGGGTAAGCGCCTTTGGAATGGGTGTGGTTTGGTTTCTTTGTTGGCCTGCAATACCCGATAGTCATCTATGTCTATGAAAAAAAAGTCCAGTAGATTGTTTTTTAACTTTTTGGAATGGCTTTGACCTGTATGACTGAGAATCTTCACCAGCATACTCTGTTAAAAATACTGCGGACACTTAAACAAATTCTTTAATGTGATTGTCACATTTTCATGTGTCTTTGAACATTGTGTAAATGTAAGCTGATGTGTTACACAAGCAGGTGTGTTGTGCCAAAAGGCAGCTGCAGATATCCAAAGGGCAGAATAAGCACACTGTTTATCCATAGACTACATCCATTTATCGATCTTTTGGAATTTAACACTCCAATTATCTCGAAGAACCATGAAAAAAATCACGGCATCTGTTTGACATTTGCTCCGGAGTTAGTATTGATTGCGCACCCTCCCCAGTTGTCATTAACATTAGGTGTTGTTTTTTCCCCCATTCCACCGATAGTATCGTCCGAAAGAGCAAAAAACAAAACAAAACAAAAAAATTATCCAAAATAATCCTATAGTTATCAGGTATTTTCGTAACCTTTTCAAAGTTTTAAGCTTTCCTGCTTGCAAAAAGTGCGGCAAACTTGTTACATAATGGTTTTTTTTATTCTGTTTTTAATGATAGTTGTGTCTGTTTAGATCTGTTGTGATTTTTCGCTGCTTTAATAAATTTACTGATCACAGAGCAATCTGTGCTTGGTTGAGACTCCTTTTGCATGAATTATCCATTTGTTGTGATCAGCTAAAGGTATTGCTAATGTGTTCAGGAGGTCTAGGTTGCTTTGGAAACAGCGATGAGCCCATCTACATTGATGCCCGTATTATCTCTGTCAGATTTAGGCCAGTTAAGCACAAACTGCCACATTTCACATATAGTGTCTTAAAAAAGAGTGAGAAAGTGCCTAGAAACTAAAGGATAAGACACCTAGATGATAGAATTAGAGCATTGACTCATGCCCTCTTACATTTGTACCTTGCTTACACAGAAAAGCATGGCTTCTTATGCCCTGAGATCCAACGATCAGCTGTTGCTCACTGATCCTTTTGCACGCACAGAACTAGGGAAGAAAGCCTTCAGCTACGCAGCTCCTTCTGCGTGGAATGTTTTACACAGAAACTAGAACTTGACTGAGTTTTTATCTTTAAATACTTTTAAGTTCAAAGGGAAAGAATTTGAAGCAGCCTCAATGATCTGTAATTGTTTTACTTAATATGTTTTTTTTATGAACCTGTCATTTAATTTAATGTATCTCTGTTTCTTATGTAACTTTGCTGGCTCTTGGCCTGGACTCCCTTGAAAAAGAGGTTTTTAATCTCAAATTGAGTTTTTTTCCTGGTTAAAAAAAGGCTAAATAAAAAAATGCCATCTACACAGATCAATATATAAGTGGTGAGAATATCTGATCAGCAGTATTTGATTTTCAGTTGATGGAGAAATACAGAGAACATCAAAGAGAACCGAACTGCTTTTTCCTTTATAGATCTAGAGGATAAGACAAGGTGCCAAGAGAAGAAGTACTGTATGACAGTGTCTGGAGTGGCAGGGAAGTATGTTAGAGTTGTGCAGGACATGTATGAGAGCTCTAAGACAGTGATGAGGTGAGCTTCATATGTGACTCAAGAGTCAAAGGTGGAAGTCGGCCAGTATCAAGGATTGGCTTACATCTCCCTCCGATTTGTTGTGTGATGGAAAGGTTTACAGATGAGGTTAGTTGGGAATCTCAATGGACATCTGAAGATGACATTGTGACCTGTGGTTACGGCAGGGAAAAGTTCAAAAGAAAACAAGAAACATAACTTTGGCGATTTATTATAGATACTATGAAATAAAATTAGAATGTCTTACTTTGAAAACGTTATTCATAGTTCTGACAATTTTACCTTTTCCTCAAAAAACAGAAGACTGGAAAATTTTGGCTGCGGTATACTGTAGATGTCATCTTCCTTTCAAGTCCATTATTTTACCTGAACTTTGACTATTGCAAAAAGTGCATAGGAGTCCCAATAAGTATAAGGATAATATACGTAAACAAGCATTTTGAAGCATTATATATAGAAGCATCCTGTCATCCTGATTTTAAAGCTACAGTTTGTAATAATTACAGGGATATACAGTCAGAAATGTAATATATTATACATAACTATGTTATTTATCATCATCTACGAGCTCAGCCTCTTAACCTTAATATTTGCGTTGCCTTAGAAGTCGTTATTTATAATTACATAGGAGCGGGTCTCGCAGCCATGGAGGCAGACATCTTTGTGCTACGGCAGCGCAGAGCCAACAAACTAGCGATTGCGAGATCGCCCATTACGCTCGAAAGTAACTATGGCAAGTTGTTTAAGTCTACATGAAATCTATACCCTACACAGACTAATGAAATACTATCTGTAAAATTATCTATGTAAACAAACCTCATCACTTGAGAAGGTAGGTGATGCGGACATCGTGGAAGACATTTTGTCCCGTAATGCTCGCCGTACTGTTGTGGGGGAGAAGCGATGGGGGGGAGATGTTCATGTTGCTGCGGTCTGCAGTCTGGACATTAGATGTCGCTGAAAATTACACACTGTAGCTTTAAGTGCACAATGGCAGTTTGGATATGATCAGGCAAGTCAATAGGATACAACAAAGTGCAGAGACACAACAGAGTTGTACTAGACTCTGTGGACCTGGACTCTGAGGGTAGTAAAACAAACTTGGCTGATTACAAGACAAACCCACCCTGCCATACCAAGAGACAGTGGATTTAGTATTTTAGATTTGCCATGCTGCTTTGAAGTAGATGAATGATTGCAAGGTGCCTGTCAGGGCTGTACACTTGGCTTATTTTCTAGGAGCATTAATATCCCCAAGTTAAACAATGCAGGAGCAAAGAAAAAAAATTAGGGGGACTATGAATTTTCCTAAATAGCACAATTTAAAAAAATTAATAATAATAAGTATTTTTTTGTAAGACTGTATTTTTTTAAAATGGGTCAAAAACAGCTAATTATGTGCCTGCTTAGCTCTTTGTAAAATAAAGTGGTCCTAAAACACAAGCCAAGGGCAGAGTTGGATCCAATATGATTTAAACCTGTGAACCTTGTCAGCAGTGCAGCTTAAATCTTCTAAACACAAAATGCTGGAGGCCTGTTCTGTTTATTGACATCACCTATTGAAAATAAAACATGAAAGTATAGACCCCTTCTCTTTTTCTAAATAATAATTTATGCAGGTTTTTGTTATATGGCGTTTATTGCAGTTATTTTTCTCTAAGACTTGTAACAAGAATGATGCCATATTAATTCAGATTTTTCTCCAATGAATTTTATTTTTTATTTTACCTTTATTTTACCAGGAAGTCCCTTGAGTTCCTGAGGTCTTCACATCATGCTGTCGAGGTTACACTGGTATAGCCCACAGGATTTCACTTCAGCTATGCTGAGGTGAGAGCAGGATTGCTGCCGAAAGCTAGACTGTCCCAATTCATACCTGTTCATTTCCAGCCTTAAATATTTTTGAGGTCTTTGAAGGAACTGGACTACATGGCAGGGTTCTCATCGAGGATTTTTATGATTGTGTGTGTGATGTGTTGGTGTATGTGGGTGTGGGCGGGTGATGTAGTCACAAAATTTGCATATTATAGGTATGTCAACCTTAGGAAGACAGAAAGTGGTTAAAAATACCTCCCAATACATTTAAAATCAAAATAAACTTATTAAAACTCTCTACTGTTCCAGAACATTATTTTAAACCTGAACAGAAACTATGTCAGGTTCGACTTAAAACCAGTTAACAGAGACTGTGTATGAATTAAATCCCGGGGAGGATCTATTTTAGTGCAACAGGTGAAAAGAAAATAAATTATGCAAAATATTATATTTACAGCCCATATTTTAATTCAGGGGGATTAGTGGGAGCTTTACAAATGTGTGGCTCATGTTCAGTGGGGAAACAGGAGAGTTTTCTGCTCTCTGACTGCAGAAAACTGGCTGCAGCTGCAGTGTTTTGGAGGAGGGAGGGGCTTGTTCACTCACTACTGGGTGAAAACAGTAAATCAGGCAATCAGTGCATGTGTTGTCACCAAATTCTCCAACACAGTTGAAAACTCGACAAATTAATCTAGCAGAACTACAGAACCATCATCCCCTTCATCAAAAATTATTGAAAAAGTTGTGTTCCAACAGTTTTATGCCTCCTGTTAAATATGAAAGTTAGGTCCCCTGAAAGCGGCTGCGCCTCGGAACTTCCCTACCGGTTCTTTACCTGGGAGCAAGTTATTTACTACTCTTAACTCAAACCATTTAAAAAAGGACCATAAAACAGGAGTAAAGAGTAACAAAGTTTATTCCAGGTCAGGTCGTTACAGGACAGAGAACTTTCTTGAAGTTTGCACAGCTGTCGGCTCAAAAAACATCAGCGAGCGTCCGCCAAAGATTGAGCAAAGATTGAGCCCCGAACAAGGTCAGCTCCTCCTTCTTATACCTCATGAGTCCATGTTTTGCATCAGGTGGATGCTTAGCTGTCCGTATCAGAAACTGACAAGCCATCCATGCCTTGACCTTTACGCATCTTGCCTCTTTACCCCAGGATTACACATAGCTCTCCTTTATCAGTCCAGCTCCAAGATGTGCCCATATCCTGTGTTTATTTAAAGACACGAAGGCTGTCCTGATTAGATGACCTCCGTACACACAGTGACATCCACCATGTAATCTGGCTAACAGAATAACAATGCACAAGATGTATAAAGAATAAACCTAATGCTCCTTAACATTGACCAGCTGCTTTCATGTCTTCCAGTCAGGTTTCCGTTCCAACCATGGCACTGAGACTGCCCTTAATTAAGCTGTTCAGTGACCTCCATAAAAAGTCCAACCATGGAAAAACCACTGTCCTGGTATTGTTGGACCTCAGTGCAAGGTTTGATACCATTGTTCACTTGATTTTAGGAGTGGATCTGGAAAACTGGGTGAGCCTTTTTTGTACTGAACTGGACTGACTTAAATTCTGCTTGAAGACTAGGACTTCCATATATCAGTACGGAACTTTAAATCAGAGATGACAAAAATCACATGCGGGGTTCCTCAAAGTTCCATTCTGGGGACCCTCCTATTCAACATCTACATGCTCCCATTAGCTTAGATTATACAACAAGATTAGTTACCATAACTATGCAGACGACACCCAGCTTTTATCACAATGTCATTATGTAACTATGAACCTATCAAGCCCTTTTGCCACTTTGATTAGTGTACAATTATTGATTTATTATTAATCGTATGATTATTGTTGGCCAGATGCATAGAACGGATCAAAACATGGATGTGCCAAAATTTACTCGAATTGAAATTAAACACAATGTCTGGATCTAGAGCTTGCTCTCAGCTTCAGCTATAAAGCTAGACAAAACAGAAAATGGGCAAAATCTTGATGTCATTATATTATGGACATAGACCTAAACCTTCAGAGGCACAGAAACGCATTTACTAAGTCAGCATCTTATCACCTGAAGAACATCTCCAGGATTAAAGGACTAATGTCCAAACAGGATCTAGAAAAAACTGATCCATACATTTCTCTTTAATAGAATTGATTACTGCAACAGTGTGTTCATAAAGTACAGCACATCAGCATTAGTTTGAGATTATTAAGTGGATAAGCTTGTGGTCCAGCTGTTTTATTTGTTTTACTACCTGCTTTTTTATGTTTATATTTTTATTTGCTTTTATTCTGCTTTCATTTTTCTTCTATTTTATTGTCTATTTCATGTAGGACGCTTTGAATTGTCCTTGTACTGAATTTTGCTTTACAAATAAACTTGACTTGCCCTAACTTGCCTTACTAATGGTAAATATTGCTCAGTAAAAATGTAGAGTAGAAGTGCCTAGTTTAACTGCATGTCCCTTTCTAAACTCTATGTAGTGAGAGGGGAAGGGATGAGGGACATGAACAAATGGATTAAGATCTGTTAAGATATTGATGAAATAATATGGCAGAGAACATCTTAAAAAGAAGAGCCAGAATGAATTTCAAAAAATTACACTAAGAACCAGAGGAAAGTATTTTCATGCATGAGATTTTAACCTAGCTACATACAGTAGTTGTGTCACAATGTGATGAAAATACCACCCACGATAAAAGGACCAAAGTGCTCGTCAGTCTACTTTGTTCATTAGCTAAATCCCTCAAATTCGCGACTACCTTGCTTTTCATGACTGATGCCAGATATTTACGTTACTCTGTTTGGGTATCCAAGACCCCGGTAAGCTCGGTCATTTCCTGAAAGAAAGAAGGGAAAAAATGCCTTATTGCGCTGGCTCCATTGAGTCAATTAAACAACTAAGTAATATTACAGATACGAGGAAGTACCTAAGGCTGTTTTCTGTGTGTAGGTAAGCCAGTTCCCTGCAATCAGTTAGTCCATCCAGTCAGTAATTAGCCTTCCATGGCAGCAGTGAAACATGGTGTTGATGCCTCCTCATTGTGCATGCTGTGTGTATTTCTCAGATTACCACACAGCGCCTGCAATGTGGAGGCTAAGACATGCAGAGGCGTCTCAAGCTCATTTGCTGCATGGTTGCGAAAACAATACCATTTGCTGCTTTTCTGTTCAGAGCTCATGACTGTGGAAAAATGGTTAGTTATTACTGAACACTGTATTTACATGCATATGTGAGCACATTTGCAAACATATAGCTCTGTTGCAGATATATACATTAAAAGGGAAATCTGAGATGCGTATCGCTATCCTGATTGAAAATTTCTGCCTTGTTCTCTAGTTATTTTACCATACAAATTTTTGTAGCTTTTTAATACCAGTAAATCATGTGGAAGTCAGAAGCATTTATCTTAGGTGGTGCAGAAAACCAAAACCTCTTTGAAACAAAAGTAACTGTGCTGCTTTCTGCAACATGATAATCTGTGTCAGATCCCAATTATATGGTGCAGTGATTCAAATCTTTATAAATTGTTGGGCATGTACCAAGTTTCCCATGCTTATAGCTTCCAAAGGTTTGAGCTGAATTGAGAAGTGTACCTAGATTTCATGTCTAACACGCAAAATGAATCTATGCTTCTCTACTGTGTCCAAATAGTTGTCAGAAGTTTGTATGGGGATCTCTTGTTGGTATTCTTGGTACTCTTTTTGATTATATCAATATCAAAAATATGATATTTACTAAAATTAAGAAATTCAGTGTGATATTTTTAGGTCATACTTTCAAACCCATATAAAAAATATTATTTTAATTTCTAAATATTACATTTAGGTTAAAAATATCCAGAAAGAAAAATTTTAATCCAAATACATTTTTAATGGTGTCCCCCAGAAGAAATTCCAATATTAATAGAGTGAACATGCATTAATGATAATGTAAGAAAGTTTAATAAAAAATATTTCTAAACAGAAGTTTTCAATGAGCATTACTTAACAGATAATGTTTTGCAAAGTATATCATTGCATTGCTGTAACATGCAGGTTTATTTCTTTAAGTAAGAATCTCACAAAAAAACTTATGAGAGTTGTATTATTTAAGGTTCAATAATAACTTTTTGTTGATTTTTTTTTATTATTCAAATCCATTAGACCCACTGATTACACCCTGTGGTTGCATTTCAGTGAACAACAGTGCATCACTATAATGATGATAAAAATGGTGTTTGTGTATAGTATTTGGGATTCTGAGGAGGTTTTGGTGTGCTATGTCACTTAAGCAATGACTCAAACACTTTGTTTTTACACAGGGATCCTGTATATACAAATTAACATAGCAGTTTAGACTTAACTTTGAAATCTAACTGTAAAAATCATGTTATCATGTGTTTTACTTAGTAAAAATGTCAGTAACAACCCTTGTTCAATCTGAAAAACTCACACAGCAAAAACAATTAGGAGAAATGTACTGATACAATTACCTTGTCTTTGGCACTCAGACCTTGGCAGGAAACATAGTGCTTCATTTTGATAGATATGCAGAATAGGAGCAAAGAATAGGGCTGTTAAACCCCTAGGCCTGGAATTGGTGGTGGAGTGGAGATAGATGAAGTTGGTCAGTCTGTAGACTGCTGGTTAACGAGACGGTATGCTGAGCTTCATGGGGAGATCCAGTGGATTTCGTGAGCTGATACTAGAGGTTCACTCAGGGACCTGGAAAATGGAAGTCTAGTTGAATAACACAGGTTGAGAGGACCTGTCCATGATGAGCATGCAATTGACAGTGGAGAGGAAAAACTCCCCGTTGGGAAGAAACCTCTGGCAGAACCAGGCTCAACATGGCGGTCTTTCGCCAGACCGGTTGAGATGAGACAGGAAACACATTAAGAGTTCGAGAGGAATGACACTCTGATGAAGTTTAGCTACGATAGTGTAGGAGGGGCTGGAGGTGGGTTGAAACGGTGTCATCTGAATGAAGTCACACAGCGCATCCACAGCCTGCGCACAGGAGCAGAAAGTGCGGATCGGAGGCCTTTTAAGATTAATTTTGGATGCCAATCAGCTTTCGTGGAGGTATGGTTCAAAGCTGATTGGCTGTGTCGCAGACGGAGATAGGAGAGCAATCAGTTTCTTCACTTGAACTTCCGCCTAGGCTCCATTTTTAAGAAAGCTATTGTTAACTGAATATTGTGTCTGAAATTAAGATAATTGACAAAAATTTTTAAAAGTTAGATATGTCTACCTTTTTATTTTTGGAACTCTTTTAGTAGATGTGAAAAAGGAAAGGGAAAAGACAAAGTATAGTATGAATTATATATTAATATTATATAAATAAACTTTTGGCAGTTGGTTTTGGGCCATATTATTTTCTCAGAGAGTTTACCAGTGTTCTGTTAGTAACTGCTTACATTCTACCTTCTGCCATTGCCGACATTGCATGTGAGGTAATCAGTTCTGTTGTTGCTGAGCTCCAGACACAACAGCCAAATGCAGTTGTACCAACACTGGAGATTTTAATCACCCCCCTACCCTCTGCTTCACTGTCAATGACAAACAGCACTTTGTCAGCTGCTGAACCCAGGAAAACAAAACTTTGGACTTATTTTATGCAAATTTCAAGGACATCACTGAAGTAGCACCTCCTGTTGGGAAATCAGATCACAATCTTCTTTTCTCTGCTCAGAATATGTCATTTTATAAGAGACAATCTGCATTAAAAGAGCTTTAAGAAAATGGATACAGGAAGCTGAAGAAGCCCTGCACGGTTGTTTTGAGGCACCAGACTTGGATGAGGAGAGGACATCAATGCAATGACTAAGTGTGTGAGACTTCATAAACGTCTGTGCAGATAACACAATCCTTACCAGAGCAATAAAATGCTTTTCAATTAAAAAACATTGGATGACAAGTGCATCTGCTCAACAAAACAAGTGTTTGAGAAGGTGTATAGAGAGTTATGATTAGTATACAGAAGCAACTTAAGATCAAAATAAGATAAAGTAATAAGTCATACAGGACATGGCTGCAAAGAAAATTCCACCAAAACAGTTTCAGAGATGTGTGGTCAGGTATGAAGATCACAGGCTTCGAACAGGAGGATGATCAGACAAGTTGATGTCTGGACAGAGCCAATGAATTGTATAGATTCTCCATCAGGTTCAATTAGTTCAATAGTGCTGCTCCATCCACTTTTCACCTGTCTGTCACTAAAAGTCAAGTGAAGAGGCAACTGGAGAGAGTGAATCATAACAAGACAGCAGGCTATGATGGTGTGCAGAACAACCCTGCAGTATTCTACAGCACCTCTTCAACCTTAGCCTTACCAAAGAGAGAGTTTCATTGATGTGGAAGACCCCCTATCAGGACCCCCTTCAGTTTGCTAGATGCCATTATACACCCGCTTCAGTAAACCCATTGTCATTTAGCACAGTTCAGCCTGAAATTCCAAAAGGCTCAGGTGAAGGCATCAACAACAGTTAAGCTTATCAAAGGCCACTAAATTTCTGTTGCTTAGGTGTGTAGGTTTGCTAAAACAATGTTGAAATCCATAATTTTATCTTGTCCCCCTCCTGACCTGACCAGTGATCACATATTTAGCTACATGTTGTCATTCAGCTGCTGTTTGTTTAGGTGGTGTCTTAAAAATTATGTGGGCTACATTGATTACTGACAGTCTTTTTGGGGAAAAAACTTCTGATTCAGAGATACCTTTTCCACACCAATGTGGATGGTGCAGTTCTCCTTTCTAGGAATCTGGACAAATTTATTAGTCCTCAAAAACCCTGACAGGTCACGATGCAGACCAGGAAATATTGCTTTAGTGTAACAAACCTCTCCGCATTACTCCTTCCAGACAGTGTCTTTAAAAAATAAACATAAAGCAGAAAATCATGACAATCAAATTAGAATACCTTCAATAGGGGAAAAGGTTAATACAATTGAATGTGGTTTATTTAGCATCAGAACTCTTTCTTCAAAAAGTCTGTAAGTTAATCACTTGATTTTTGATGATCAAACGTACAAAAACTTTGCTGCAAAAAGAGGATTATAAGGATAAATGAGGCAACTCCCTCGACCTTTTTAAATATTCACATACCCACAAGTCATTGGAGAGGAGGAGGAGTAGCAGCAATATTTCAGTCTGATTAACTGATTAGTCTAAAGCAAGTTACTAGTTATAATTCTTTTAAACATTTAACACTAAGTTTCCATTATGGGAATTGCAAACAAACCAAACATGTTCTGTTTGGGACATGAATCCTCCACCAGGTCCTTATTCTGAATTTTTAGATCAGTTTTCAGAGTTCCTATCTGATTTTGTGTGATATACTGACAAGGTTATAATGTTGGATGAATTCAACATCCATGCTGACTTTGAAAGTGATATCTTAAATGCAGCCTGTGTTGTTATCTTACACTCAATTGGTTTTATTCAAAATCTGAATAGTCCCACACTTTCTTCTCTTCATACTTTGGACCTTGTGCTTACATACTGTATGGCATTGAATATGAAGAAACCACAGTATTCACTCATAGCCCTGTCCTCTCTGACCAATTCCCTGCATACTGTCTTAGACAATGTTGCCCCTTTGAAAAATAAAAAATAAATAAAAATAGAAATCTGACTCCTTAGTTTAATACAGAGCTGAAAGCAAAATGCTGGGAAACTGGATAGAAGATGGTGCTCTACATGCAGGAATCCTATCTTGTCTGGAAAAACAGTTTGCGGCTGCATAAGATGACACTTCATAAAGCAAGAGCAACATGTTTCTTCGCATTTACAGAGGAGAATAAGAAAAATCTTAGATTTTGTTTTAAAACAGTTTTCAATCTCACCCAGAGCCATAGCTCTGTTGAACCGTCCATCACAACTGCTCTAAGAACTAATGATTGTATGGGATTCTTTATAAGTAAGATTTATTCTATTAAAAACTAGATCATTAGCTCCCCTCAAATATAACTGGTTTATCTCTGGAAGGTAAGGCAGAATCTGAGGTAACATCTGAATTGGGTTTGGACTTTTTTGATCCGGCTTAGCTTTCAGAGTTAGCAAACATATTATCTTTATCAAAGCATTTAATTTGTATATTAGATCCAGTTCCAACCAAGTAATTTAAGGAAGTATTGCCTCTGATTTCCACCTCAATTTTAGATATAATTAATCCACCTAACCCTAACCCATCCATGTTACAGGGATATGTACTTGAGGCCTTTAAGGTAGATCTAATAAACATTTAGTTAAGAAACTTTCTCCTAATTTCGTCAATTATAGAGCTATTTCTAACATATTTATAAACCTATTACTAATATTGGTTGCTCATCAAACCTTTTTTAGAAAATAATTGCTAAACAAGTGTGTGATCTCAGATAGTAAAGTAAAAAAAAAAATTTGGTGTCTTCCCATTAAGACCTGTCATTTAAATCCTGTGTGCTGGAAACCTACTTTCATCTCCAAAATATTTCAAAAATGTGAAATATATTGTCCAGGGGGGATGCTCAGAAATTAGCTCATGCGCCTGTTACTTCAAGGCTTGACTATTGTAAATGTTTACTATCAGGAAGTCCTCAAAATGCTGCATTCAGATTTCAGAAGAAAATTAAAAGCATAGATCATATTTCTACTATCTTAGCTTCACTTCATTGGCTTCCTGTTAAATCCAGAATATTATTTAAAATTCCAAAAAAGTTAAAAATGACTATGACCTGGATGACTGAGAATCTTCACCAGCATAATATAAAATCCTTCTCACATATTAAGCCCTAAATAACCAAGCCCCATCTGATGGCACAGATTAGATTGGTCTTCATGTTCCTAACAGAGCACTCTGCGGGTTTATTAGTGATACCTAGAATTTCTAGAAGTACAATGGGAGGCAGATTTTTAAGTTATCAGGCTCCTCTCCTGTGGAACTAACTACCAGTTTTAGTCTATAAGGCAGTCTGTGATGATTGCTTGGTCGCTGGGTAAGTAGAGAGGTAAGTGGAGAGCGTTAACAGCCCGATCCAGCAGCGGAGAACTTCAGACCGGACATAGGTTTCTCCTTGGCCTTATTGTGGCTCTACCTTTCTTATACCTCATCCAGAATAGTTAGTTATCCTGAGCTATTTTCTGTATATGTGCTGCTATATGTTTAGGCTGCTGGGTCATACAGTGGCTACCTTTCCTCATTCTTCTTTATTTTATCTCTATTCACCCATTCTGCAGTATTTTTCAAAGTCCCAACTTTATGCCTTCTCTTTTTTTTCATCATAGTAGCTTCGTCTGGTCTTTTCCCGTTCGGCAGTGATTCCATCCTGGTTGCAATAATAGTTGTGCTGCTGCTATCAACATGTTAATTTTGGTGATTGGCCTATTTCCAGTGTAGTCCTTTTTCTTTTACTGTGAGGAGAAGAATTGGCTTGGAGCTTGCCTAACTGTTTGTGTCTTTCCTAGACGTGGCCACCTGTTGAGCTAGTTGACAGTTAACGTTTGTATCTCTGCTTCTTTCTGTGTCTGCTTCTATTAACGTGAACCCCAGTCGGCCTCAGCAGATGGCCACTCATACTGAGCCTGGTTCTGCTGGAGGTTTCTTCCTGTTAACATATAGTTTACCTCTCCACTGTCGCCACATGTATGCTCGGTGTGAGGAATTGATAAAGAGTCAATGACTAAATGAAGGCAAAAATCATCTAAAATGTATTTCAGGAGGAAGATGTCTTGCAAATCAATGACTGGACGCAATCACCTGGTTTTCCCTATCAGTCTGACAGAATTAGATATCTAAAGTGCTTAAAGATTGCTTGCATATAAATATACATATACTTTTATGTATAAATAAATTCAATTGAACTGAATTGAATTGAATTTGATTTGGAACTGCTTTAAAATATGTCACTAGCTGTTTATTACTTATAATAAAATGTTTATTTACACACTGGCGGAATGTTTCAGGTTTAATTTTAGAAAAAAATTAAAAATTCTGATCAGTGCATTATAATTGGTTTTTGAAGCAAATAATTTTTCTAATATAACCAATAATAGGAGTACTTAAAAGTTTTAAAGTACTTTTAAAGTTTTTTCATGGCTTTGATGTTTGAGTTGTAGCTTTATCAGTTCTGCATCCATAGCCAACATTGGATTGTGTCTAACAAATGTCCTTTTTCTATTGGAGCCCTTTCTACTCCAGTTCTTTGTCATCTATATTCTACTTTTTTTATTTTTCACTACAATTGAGTACCATCTCAATGTTAAAATTGTCAATAACTAAGCCACCTGATATTCAAAAAAGTAATGTGATGTGTTTTATAGAGTAAAAACACATTTACTTAGTGTATGATGTTTGTACCCCTCAGTGAAAAAGTGTACATTTAACGGTTAATAAGGATAGTTATTAAAATATGTATGCTATCACTAGTGACACTGCTACCTTTTCCATCAGATACCAACAGTCCCCTAAGCATTATTTTCTAGCAGGGCTGGGCACAGTTGGACACAACCTTGTCCAGCCAAGTTAAATAAGCAAGGCTATTTGAAAAATCTGGTATAGAAACGAAATATTTTAGGGATCATCTTCTTTTAGAGAAATGGATCCCTCTCGATGATGATGCATTTCCAATTCTAATGATTTACAGAAATGGTACATTGCACAGTGAAGAAATGGGATGAAAACAAAAATCATAAAATGGCCTCTTATACCATGTGGGAGGGAAATTATACAACTACCGATGATAAGAAGGCTGATACAAGCAATAAGTAGTTGGTGCTTTTTTTAGGATGAAGAGGAGGAAGCAGCTGTTGTTTAAAGCACACATCCGAAGAGGGATGGAAATAGCTAAAAAGGCTGCCAGGCTGTTTTTGGGAGGGGGTATTTTGCTTCAGGAATGAGTAATAAGTGACAGGGCGCAACGGGCTGACTTTCTCTTTCTCTGATGGATAAATGTATTTATTCTTTATTGGTCCATTGTCAAAGTCGGTTCCTTTTTAGAAGTTGATGAACTCATTGAGTTAAACATGAATATTGGGACACTGATCTTGAGAGTGTGAAGGTAGGTATTATTCTTTTCTTTTTTGCACTTCTCTACTGTTCTAGGGTATTATTGCTAACCTGTTTCGAGAACTTTGTGGATTTAAAATATGCAAACTGTGAGTATAATGTTTCTGTGTCTTATTCCTGATGCCATTTTCAAGGCATTCTAAGAATTCCTAAAAGGGATGGATGATATTTAAACAACTTAATCGTTTGAAAAGATGTGAGAGATCTGTGCATTTTGTTGTTTAGTAGCCAATGGAGTTCCCTCACCATTTATTGAAAAAAGCACTTTCTGCTCAAGCATGTCCAAATATATGTAGGGTCTTGATTTTTTTTTTTTTTTTGGTTAATTGATTTATCATATAGTTTGTGTAGGTAATCCTTACATTATATAGTTCATATTGTATAGATTAAATAAATGTATAGATATAAAATCTAAATGGATCGGGACAGGGCTCACACAAAAATGAATTTGAGCAAGATGTCGCAATGAATACAAAACTGATGCAGACCAAACAGTCTGGTTATGGGACTTTTAAGTACCATATATATGTAAATACCATATATATGCTGCTTTAGACAGTTCTTGTCTCTTTTATATGTGCACAATTATGCTTAGGGGTTTAATACTGGTTCAGCATGTTTTAAGTGTTTAATGGCCTCCACACATCTGACCATCGATAATAAATAGGTGATCAGCAGGCCTCTTGCAGAGGCAAATTTAAAGCCTGTTTTGTAAAGAGGGTAATTAAGTTTTGCTGACTTCTGTTTACACTATGAACAATGCTATAACAATGCCTAAAATGTAGGCTTGCTAAACTGTAATTTTGTGTCATAAAAAAACAACTGATAAATCAAGGATGAATAAAGAAAAAGGCCAGCAGTAATAAAATAATGTAAGGAGAAATATCTTTTCTGAGTAATGAAAAACCCTGAAAGGTAACACTGGGTATATCAAAACCAAAAAAACCTATCATTAAAGACAAAAATTATCCGATGTCCATATAAGGGCATAGCACCTTCTCGAGAGGATTACAAAGGAACCATCAACAACCAGGTTTTTTTTTTATCGCCACACCACCATGTCACAAACCAGACTATAACAACAGTACAACATTTACTGAAAGTTGAAATCATCCATATAGAGATCTGCCCATAATTCTCTTGAAAACTACAGGCAATGCTACGCAAAGCTAATGCTGCCAAGTAGCTATTGGCTGCCTGGCAGTGATGCCACGGCCTCTTCCAGCTTTAAACTCTAGTCTTCGGGTATGCCCTCCTACCAGCAGAATCATAATACCATCAAAAAGCAGAGGGAAAGAAGAACTTGCAGATCAACAGACATTGGTGCACCTAACACGGATTAAAAATCTGCCTACTTTTTACCCTGATCTCTAGGTTTTCACTTCAACCTATATCCAACTCGGGTAATTTCAAACATAGTTTTGTTTCAAACATTAAGAAAAAAAAGGTAATTCCATCTGCACTACAACGATACATATCTTCAGCATGAAGTGTAGATAGAGTTTGCTTTATGTATTATATTTTTTTGTTTGTTTCTTTAGGTTGAAGCCAGTCCAGATGGCATAGCCTTCATAGAAAAACATTTATGACCTACACATTCACACATTTAAAAAAATACTCATGATAGCAGATTGTTATACCTTGGAACAAGGTACCAGGGCACCACATACCATATGCATGTAATCACATACACATACAGAATTATACTATGAAATTATTCATATATTCAGAAACGACTGACTCAGGTTGTGGAAATGCTCCTGCACTGATCCAACCCACGCTCTACTAGACACATCTAAATAAATATTTGGGGTGTAAATGAATGGCAGAGTAAACCTTACATAGGTTTCTAATGCCTTCTTTACTAACAGAAAGACATTCTCAACATTAAACAAATCTTAGTTCTTGTTTCTTTCATGATTTGTCTGAAGATTGTAATCTGCAGAAAGCCCTCTTTAGCTGACAAAAAAATAAGTTATTTGTAATAAACAAATTTTGGTGACTCCTTCTTGTCCCTCTCTTCATATTGTTACTCAGTAAGTGGATTCTGAAGTGGTGGTCCTTCACTATTTTATGTCTTCAAATTTTTCCAAAACAGCACATATATATGAAAGCTGCTGTTAAGGAGAGACATTACATGACATGCTTAAAATAAATGCCAGAATAAGTTTAAAGCATCATTAGAATGTAATCACTTCACTGCAATACCTCTGCTTAATACTAATAATAATATATGTGATAAGCTATTTTCATTTGCATGTCCTATTTTCTGTGATTCTGTTCAGCTAACACGCTTATGATCCAAGTTCTCTCTAAGTTGTGCGCAATTGCACACTGCTCACACGTTTGGATAACAAAAATCTACAGTATACAGCAAATAAAATTAAATCCAACATACCTGTAAATCTATTAGACCAACACATTTTTATTCTTTATTATTTTGTATTAATTTTACAACGTAAAACCAAATATGAAAATATTTGGCTCCATCCAATTTCCTTCGCAGGGTGGTAGGGCGCAGCCTTTGAAATCGGGTGAGGAGCTTAGTTATCCGGGAGGAGCTCAGAGTAGAGCTGTTGCTCCTCGATGTTGAAAAAAGCCAGCTGAGGTGCCTCGGGCATCTGTTCCGGCTGTCTCCTGGTTGCCTCCCTCAGGAGGTGTTCCAGGCATGTCCTATTGGGAGGAGGCCAAATGTAAGGCCCAGGACATGATGGGGGGACTATGTTTCTCAGCTGGGCTGGTGTCAATAAAGAGCATCTGGAGGAGGCGTGTGTTGTTCGGGAAGTCTGGGCATTTCTACTTAGACTACTGCCTCTGCATCCTGGCCCCAGATAAAGCAGACGAAAATGAATATATGGATAGATGAAAATAGAAAACGAATGAATCTTTTTCCCTGAATGTAATCGGACCAAATCGTCCCCCCATAATTTAGTAACACAATACGAAGAAAAGGACATTTTTGCTGGCCATACAACATTAAATATAATAATATTAATTCAATTCTATTCAGTTCAGTTTATGTATATAGCACCAATTCACAACACATGTCATTTCAAGGCACTTTACAGTTTACCAGATCATACAGTCAAATTGATTCAAAGTAAAAAAAAAAGAACATTGAATGCATTCATTTTTATTTTATTATTTTTTTATAATAAAAAATAATAAAATAAATATTTTTATTTGGATTAATATGGCTATTAAAATGTATTTGTCTTCTGACTAAAATGGGGTAGTGTTTGGTTATTTAATGTGTTGTAATATTTTGTCAGCAAATAACCATTTAAATCACAAATTACATATTTATTTTTTTTAAAGATTTACTTAACAAAATAAATAATTAGTTTGCAGCTAAATATTTATTTCACAAAAACAATATTTAGTTTGCAAACAAAATATTTATTTCACAAACTAAGTTATGTTTTTGAAAACATTTTTTTTACTGGAAATCTGAATATATATTTTGGAACTTTGATATTTAAAATTGTATGAATGGCATAGTGAAAATATGACCTGGAAAAACAAACCCTTTTTGTGTACCTTATAACAAGGTAAATAACACAAAATATTGCTCTTACTTTGTGACTTGGTACTTTTCAAACCCATAAAAGCCCATTGAAAAAGTTCAGCTAGAGATGCATCAATAAATGGTCCAACCAGAAGAAAGAAATGTGGCGGCCCAAATTATTTACCAGTCTAGACTTTAAGAACAATGAAACTCAGTGGTTTCTAACAGCCCTGCTATCCAACATGCACAGTTTAAAATGCAAATGTTCACTACCAAACGCAATGCTTCATGTGTCTTTTATTTTTTTTCTTTCTGCTAAACTCAAGTACATAATGTAGTAAAAACATAAACAGAGGTCAATCAGAACACTGTCAAATATGGTGGCTGCAGCACGTAGATGTGAGGAGCTAAAGGAGTTCTAGCAGTATGTTGATGTTTGTGCTACATTTCAAGCATCCATTGCTGCTTGTGAAAAAAAGATTTAGTGTAATGATTCCATAAACACAGCAACCAGAAAGCTCTTAAAGTGACAAATTTGAAAAACCATTGGAGAACTGAGGAGAGGTGTAAGAACTAAAAACATTGTCAGATTTGTTAATACATTTAATAAGATTTTTCATTTATGAATATCATCATGAAATGCTATAACTATTATACATTTTATATTAGTAGAAACACAAACAAAATGTGTCATCAAAGAGTTACATGGAGAGACAGAGTTACAGGAATTTATACTGTAGCAGAAGCTTCACCACATATCCATCCATCCATCCATCCATCCATCCATCCATCCATCCATCCATCCATCCATCCATCCATCTTCCTCCGCTTATCCGGGGTTGGGTCGCGGGGGCAGCAGCTTAAGAAGGGAGGCCCAGACTTCCCTCTCCCTAGCCACGTCTTCTAGCCTCTCAGGAGGAACCCCAAGGCGTTCCCAGGCCAGCCGAGAAACATAGTCTCTCCAGTGTGTCCTGGGTCTTCCCCGGGGCCTCCCCCCGGGCACGTCCTCCCTCCTGGTGGGACGTGCCCGGAACACCTCACCAGGGAGGCGTCCAGGAGGCATCCTAACCAGATGCCCGAGCCACTTCAACTGGCTTCTCTCGACGTGGAGGAGCAGCGGCTCTACTCCGAGTCCCTCCCAGATGACCGAGCTTCTCATCCTATCTCTAAGGGAGAGCCCAGCCACCCTACGGAGGAAACCCATTTCGGCCGCTTGTATCCGCGATCTCGTTCTTTCGGTCATGACCATAGATGAGGGTAGGAACGAAGATAAACCGGTAAATAGAGAGCTTTGCTTTTTGACTCAGCTCTCTCTTCACCACGACAGACCTCTACAGCTCCTGCTTCACGGCAGACGCTGCGCCAATCCGCCTGTCAATCTCCAGCTCCCTTCTTCCCTCATCCGTGAACAAGATCCCAAGATACTTAAACTCCTCCACTTGGGGCAGGACATCCCCCCTGACCATGGCCTCGGATTTGGAGGCACTGATCCCCATCCCGGCCGCTTCACACTCGGCTGCGAACCGATCCAGCGAGAGCTGCAGATCATGACCTGATGGACCTGATGTCCATGCAATGGACACAACCCTACAACATCCAGGACCTTGAGGAACTCCGGGCAGATCTCATCCACCCCCGGGGGCCTGCCACCGAGGAGCTTTTTAACCACCTCGGCGACCTCGCCCACAGAGATTGGAGAGCCCAGCCCAGAGTCCCCAGGCCCAGCTTCCTCAACGAAGGCATGTTGGTGGGATTGAGGAGGTCTTCGAAGTATTCCGCCCACCGACCCACAACGTCCCGAGTCGAGGTCAGCAGGACACCATCCCCACTATAAACAGTGTTGGTGCTGCACCGCTTCCCCCTTCACCACATATGCAATTTGTAAAATGTGAATCTCTCAATGTGAACAAGAAGTTTTTTCTGAAAGGTGTCTTATTTCTTCCAGAGCAGGACCGTCTCCCTGGCTAAAAATGGACTATTAGATATAGCATACTGAATATCTCATGAACAAAAAGTCTTATCTTAGGTGGGCAAAATCGTTCAAATCGAAAGTCAAATAATTGAAATTGCAGCTTCAATTTCTTAATCTTTTAATAAAACAAGTAACTTGATCGTAAACTGCATTTATGAAATATATTTACATATATGCACATACAGATGTTGTTCACATTAGTCCTCAGTGAACTCCTGGGCCTTGTATGTGAAGACACATGAAAAGTTACAGGGAACATTGGTTCTGATATAGTCTGAGCTAAGACTGGTGGAAACAAACTGAAAAATGAATACTTACAAGGAAATGATCTTTAAAGTAAGGCAGAGTCCTTTTTAACTCTGAAATGTGGTAAACAATGAACAACAGTTGAAAGGTAATCAGTGACATGGGCCCTGTGTGAGAGCAAGTTAGCAACCTCGACAAACGAAGAGCCTGTAAAGAGAAAATAATTCAAAAATAGAACAGCGTGACAAACAAAAGCAAAGAACCATAGATCCAAAATAAACTCCAACAGATGCAACACGGAAAGATACAACATTATGGAAATGAGAACAACTAAACCTCACAAAACCATATCAAGACCCACAAACCATGACAGTATAATCTTATTTTAGATTGTGTTTTCAATGTTGATTCTCAGAGCAACACAAGAGCTGTGAGAAGTTCAAGGAAGCAAAAAAGTTTTCTTTTTTTTCTGTTGGTGTTTTTCGTTCCCCTGAACATTTGTCACGAAAGTAATGCCAAAAGTAATGCCATGGTAAAGTCAATGACGGTTTTTTTAGCCTTTCCTTACAATGGGGATAGTGTTAGAGTTCACACAATGAATTGCTGTGTTTCGAAGTATGTTGGTTTTTCTCTGCCCCAGTTCACCTAAATATATAGTGTTTGTATCATGACCTATTGTTCAGAGCTAAATAACAACAGAAAAAAAATTCTGTTAACCTTTGGTTCCTCTATCGCTCAATTTCTCTAAGGTGAGATTGTAGAGAAGCATAATGAAGGATAGGGTAAAAACAAGGGGGACCCTATTGATCTATTGTTAAAGAAAAAAAAGAGTAAGGCAAGTAAACAGTAAGGGCTGTGAAGTGAGAACGCATTAAAAATGGTGCTTTGTATCCGCTGTGAGTTTAAGCAATAACTAACTGTTTTAGAATAAAAAATAGTTTTAAATAATGGGTTTTCTCTCTTTTTTTTAACCAAGCTCCTCTATGGTATGGTTGCGCTTGATTTTTTTGTATCTAGTTCTAGTCTATTTTTGTTTTGTTTTGTTTTTTTCCACCATTGCCCTGGCAAAGGCTGTTCAGGCCAAAATGAATGGGATGGGATGTTTTAATCACATTAGCCATGTAGCAATAAAAGCATTTTAGTAACATTCAAGACCTCTTCTAAATTACCTGACAACTTTGATGTGTATTTACTTTATTGTCATCATCTCAGCACCATTATGTAAGGACGCTTTAAAATGTGTATATATACAAATGCTATATATATATATATATATATATATATATATATATATATATAGAGAGAGAGAGAGAGAGAGAGAGAGAGCACTCAAAGTAACAAAATGTATAATAGTAGTTGATTTTTTTGTTTTGTTGCACACGTGCTTCTTGGAAAAAATCTTTAACCAATTTAATGACAGCTTATTTTCTTTCTAACTTAACCACATGAGGGATGAGTTTGTCATTCAAGGATCAGTGTAGCCACTGAAAAATAGTATGAAAAATGCCAAATAGTATTTGTAAATGCCAAACAAGGTATTTTGCTACATAACTGTGTGACATGATTGGTTTTATATCAAACCCACATGCAGAACACAAAGGAGGCTGGGTAAAAGTTTAACAGAGTTTATTTAAGATATTGACACACAAAAACATGAACTGGATCTGGAACAGGTCCGGGTTGGGTTCATGAAGTCTGCAGAGATGATAGTTTGATTAGCTGGGCAGGCAGATGATTAATGAGTCCTTTTAGATAATTCTGACTCTACCTTGATGGGGTCCAGGCTTCTCTTGTGAGAGAGGGAACCGTTGGGTCCAGAGACTGTTGGTTCAGCAGAGTACACAAGCAGCTGCAGCGTCTAGCTTCTGACTTTGAATGGCGGACCTTGATCAGAGTTTCCAGCTCTTCACAGAGAGCAGCAGGGGAAATCCAAATAGGAATCTTCAGGTTTGGCTCACCAGGGCTGGAAGGCAGGTTAAGCTCACCCAGAGCTTCAGGCTTGAGACGGGTTTCCTATGAGCAAAGACAGAGGAAGGTTAGAACCAGTTTTCTAACTTAGAGACAACTTAGATTCTTTCAGGTAACAGAGGCTCAGGTTGCTAACCAAACTAAGGTCAACACTGCGGCGTTGAAGGAAGGTCTGGCAGCTGCTTACGAAGGGAAGGTCTCCTGATGAGTAGATGCGTCTCAGGTGTGCTGGAGGGCTCCAGCCCAGGAGACCCACGGCGCACTCTGCTGGAGGAAGGTGGTACATCCCCAGATCCCAACACTGTGGTTTTGTTTTGTTTTCTACCCGATTGGATGACGCAAGTTATGATAAATAATTGGCTTTAGTTATGATATATTGGCATTTTTAACAGTTAACTCATTAAACCAGTACCACAGAATCCATTTTTTTGACAATTTCAAAGTTTCTGAACAAAGACAGGCTGAAATTGGAAGGCAACAAGACTTTAGCTCAGTTTTTTTAATTTACCGACAACTATCCAGGAGTTTCTGTCAATTTTTTTGACTTGCACCAAATTTTTGAGCTGATGTTTTGATATTCTCCTTCAGATTTCCACAAAAAGTTATTTTCTGATAATGTTATTTATTTATTATGTAAAGTACTCCAGTCTCATATGCCGGAAACAACCTTCACAATATGATTCTGACAGCACACTATTCCTTGCATGTCCACTACTAATCTTGTTTTCGTGCTAGACTCCTTTTACTGATGATTAAACTGGCCTCCCTGTTTTGTACCAAAACACATCATACTTTGACACAGAACTTCTTCATGAATGACATAAAATCTAGACTTCTCTATGCTGTTGTATCTTCTGGTGTCTAGAAACTGAAGATGTAAATAACATCAGAAACTCACAAAGACATTCACATTCTCTTGCCAGCCTGTATATTTGATTTTTCGTAACTATAGCTGTATTATTTTAATTAAACAGTAAGTCATTTCAAAAAGGTTTAAAAACAAACAAACATTTGCCCAAAGATTCCTCAATTTAGAGCTAGTGAGGGAGAAGTTCCAAGCTTTAAGCTATTTGGGAAGAGTTATTCTGCACACTGGAACTCAGCCTACTGATTAGACTCTCCTAAACAATAAGTCATTATTACTGCCATTGTTGGCCTGGCACACTGCTGCATGTTTCAATCACCTGGAGGAAAGTTTAAATTGGTTTGAAACTGACTGGGCATCTGGCTCAAGGCTGGGCCATATGTTTTTGAAAGGTGAAACCTCAAACCTAAGGCCTTTCTCTTTCTTTAGAGTTTTTTTGTCTATTTTGATCTAATTGGTTTTTAACTCCTCTTTGAAATCAATCCATCCTCTCTGTCCGAAAAAGAAACATTTAGGTTACCAAAACAGTGTCCCCTTCCTTGGTGTGTAGATGCAAGACTGAGTCTTGCCCCTAAGGTGTTGAGCCATATATGTACAGAGGCTCTTTAGCTTCCCCAATATAGAGGAATGGGCATTCCTTATTTCTCTGAACTGCATACACCATTCTGCTCAGTTTGTGTTAAGGTATTCTATCCTTGGCATAACAACACTTATGTCTATGGCATGTTTTTGTTCTGAAGTACAACATCAAGTAATGATTTTGAATTCTCTCTTTGCTTGTAATAATAATTAAACCTTTAGTTTGAAACCGAAATCTCCTGCTGTGGCCAAAGATCAATGTTACATGTTATTAACTGAGACTGCTTAGATATTTTTTGATTTAAAGTCTTATTGGGTGTTTTTGGGTGACTAAAACATGTCCTTAATATATGAAAATATATTATATATCATGTCGATGTGTCATGTGTCCTTGTATATATATATATATATATATATATATATATATATATATATATATATATATATATATATATATATATATATATATATATATATATATATACACTAAACATTGTCAGGTATTCTTATCTCCAACTAGTGTAGCTCTTAGACATTCATTCAGTTTGAAAACCCAAATTGAAATCTTACACGAAAGCAACTGACTTTACTTCCTTTTGCCACCTCCTCTTTTTAAAGACTAATAAAGAAAAGTAAGAGAAGTGCAGGTAATTTCTGACTATAAATGTAAAAATGGTGCATTTAAGCAGACACCTGCATTAATGTTTTAACATGAAAGTAAAATTAGCACCTGTTTGAAAGATTTTTTTAGCTGCTCGTAGATATGTTTACTTCCTTCTCCACATAATCTTGCTCCCTTTTTTAGCATTTTTTCTTTCATATTGCACAATTTCTTCTCTCTCCTCTTCCTTCTCTTCATCTTCTCTTCCCACCTCCCTTTTTTCGTCTCCTTCCTGTCACTCTCTGTGGCATTGAATACGGAATCAGTCTGAGACAGAGGGTGCGTGGGGTCTCCCTAGGGGGGGCAGAAAGCCACATACAAAGTGAACACACATAAATGTGCACAAACATATGTCAGAGCAAGAAAACCCTCTGTCTCCATATGAAGACATGCATCCACAAGAGGATGCATGCTGGGATGATTTTCAGCTTTGATAAATTTCAGCTTTAATTTCCCTTATCGGTGATCCGCTGCCTCGGATGGCTTTTTCAAACATGAGCAGAGCCGTGGGGACGCTCAGGAGACAGGGTTAATGGAAACCACACATGTATGCAAAAAACCCTTCACACACACGCAGGAAGAGCACTGCTTACAGTCATTTTTGTGTTTTATGATAATATTGTGTGGACATTAATAACCCTCAATATGTTTTACCTAATATCCTTCTTTTGATTGTCTGTGATACACCAAGTCAAAGAAGAAAATCAGCTTTGAAATGGAGGGTAAATGACAAAGAAATATCATTTCTTTGAAATTTCACCTTTATCCAGCTAGAGATGGATGGATGGATATTTTCCATTTCCCCTATTTAAAAATACTTTTACAGTAGTTGTAGCTCTGCCATATTATAAATAGATCATCTGTTAATATAAATATTGAAACCATTTCATTGTAGCACATGGTGTTTATTTAAAAGCTCTGTCCTGTTGGAAAATGAACCTCTGCTTTGGTATTTTGCAACCTCTAATGGGGATTCTTCCAGTATTGCCATGCATTTAGATTCATCTTTTCAATCAGCTTTTACAGGCTCTTCATTTCCTGGTAAAAGGAACCACAATGCCTCCACCTTTTTTGGAATTTAACTAAACATACCGTATTGATACCCAGTAAAAAAAAAATGGGTGTTAAAAATTCAGAGCCAACCTATTTTACTCTACTTATAGTACTACAACTATATGTAAATCTGCTCAAGTGTTGAAGTTCATAGTATACAATTTAACAGCTATGCAGAGTAACTTTTACTCTATAAAGTGTTTATTACCCACCAGTCTCTGAGAACCTTTCCTGATTTTAATACTAAAATGAGTAATATTATCTCTGAAAAGTTGACACTTGTTATAGAGTAAATTGTACACTAATTTGAAGTGGAACCAAAATTAACACTTGTTTCTATTACGTGCATTTCTGCTGTGCATTTATTCACTACTTTTAGTAGCTGTAAAGGCCTTTATTGGCATTATGACAATGAAACTTACCAAGGACAGTACTTTCTTTGGATATACCCAGACTGATGCATCACCTACAGAACTCTGTGTAGAAAGAGAGATATGGAAAAAGTTACAGACATATATAATATATAAATAATATATATATAAAACTACAAAAAGAACTTCCATAACGTACCTATAATGCCAGTGAAATCCTACCTAAAATCCAGAATGAACAAAAAATATATATCTTAACGCTAATGTGTTAAAATATTTAAAGAAATATTTTTTTATAATTAGTATGAGATACGAGGAAACATTTGCTTCTTGTTTGAATAGATAGAAACAGAGGAACTATAAGAGAGATATATTTAAAGAAGGATTATGTTCCTTGTCATCTGGGTCTTTATCCAAAAACATAAAGTAGGATAATGAATATTTATTCTGGATATAATAAAGGGATCCCTTTGGAAATTTAAGGACGTTTTGTATCACCTCTCGTGAGCTGGGTGAAATAAAATCCTGAAAGTTAGACAAAGGCATTTTTTATTCTTGGCCGATCGTGTTGTTCAGCCACATATAGTTTTGAAATATAGCAAGCAGAGACAGCCAAGCAGTGAGGTACTGAGTGCAGACACTGAGCTAGGCGCACACTAAGACAGATTTGTCTGCAAGCAGAGAAGCTGCAGTTTGTCAGAGTTTAGTATACATCAGACATGTATTTTTTTTAAATGAACGTATGTGAGATTTAAACGCTGCAGACTAGTCTCACTGCAGATTAATAACTTTGCCCTTAAGTTAGTGGTGAAAAAAAACAGGCCTTATCTAGAACAACATACAACCTCTCAATCTTTTACTAGTACAGAGTACTGGACTGCGCCGGTTTACTTTCACCCCTGGTTGTAGTCCCCCCTGGTCAAAGCACATTTTTCCATTAAAAAAAACCCAAAAGAAATAGAAATTTTTGAAAACCCTTTGAAGAAATACAAAAAAAATATGTAGCACGATAAAATGCGTAAAACATCAACAGGTATCAATACTTTTACAAGCCTTTTAAAAAACTCTTTCTGTACAGTACCTCCTCTGTTATAAAGCTTGCATGTAGTGCAGCAGAACTTTCTCCTACCCCTGGCAAATCCTTAAAATTAGAGAGAAATGGTACTCAAAGGTCAGTTCTTCTGGTCCTAAAATCATTATGTTCAATAATCTCTTGTGTGATATGATCTAAAACTGTAAAGAGCCACGAAGTGGGTCTTTTCACCTTCTTTCATTGTTAGCGGACCTCCTGTGCCTTAGAGACACATGACCCAGGGGTTTGAAATGTTAGCAACGCAGAAGTATTTTTTCTTACCTTTTAGTTTCTCCAAGATTGGTTTTCCTAAAAAATAAAACCACTCTTTTTGCTAGAAGACACAAAATCTTTACTCTTTTACTTTTTCCCCTTTTTTCTTTCTGCTATGTCATTTATTTAGACAAATTAGAGAATTCATGCTTCACACTGCAACTAGGGTCAAAAATACACTTAATTACTTTACACGGACGAGGGGTAATCAATATGGCCCATGACTACAGAGTAGTTCAATAAGTATTGAAGGCTTTGTAGATATATTTATAAAAGTTAAATTGGGAGGAAATTCAAAATAAATTTTAATAGCTACAAAAAAATCCACAGTAGATATTATTTAGGTAGGGAATAATTAATGACCTTGTGAATACAAGGGAGGCGCAAACAGACAGGACAAACCATGATATCTGTTGAAAGCTTTTGTAATTAAAAAGTAATTATGCCTTTTAGAACAAATTACTATGTGGTGGTTCCCGACTGATGGCCTATAATGGGTGTCTCATTACTGAGGCTTCACACAAGAAACATCCAATGTTGGGCAAAACCGGTGACCCCCCCTAAACACTGCAACCTCATGGTAGCAAAACATACTGATGGAAATGGTTAGAGAAATTCTACAATGGATGCTTCACTGAGGACTGTCGAAGCCATTACAAAGAAGGGGAAGGATTATTATAAAGCAACCCAAGTAGAGGAGTGAAAATAATGATCGAATATATATATATATATATATATATATATATATATATATATATATATATATATATATATATATATATATATATATATATAGATATAGATATGTAGATATATATATATATATATAGATATATATATATATATATGTATATATATATGTATATATATATATATATATATATATATATATATATATATATATATATATATATATACACAGCTTCATTCTTTAAGAATTAAACTTTAGCCTTTTCAAAATACAATCAAGTCAGCATTAAGATACCAAGGTTTATATTATCATTGCAGATGATGACTCTAGTGTCCACCGGTAATAAACTTTAAATACATCTCTGCATGTATCTAACAATTTGCATTGAATTCTAGGATATACAGTAAGACTTAAATGAATCTACTTGGCCATGGAAGCCCATAACATAAAGCTCTCCGTTTTTGAGATATCGTAAAAACTCATCTGGAGTTATTTTTTTGCAGTAAATAAGCTGAGTATAAGGATCATAAACATTGAAATATCAGCTTACATCAGTTTGCAGGTTTGGATTTGGATTTAATTTCTAGTAACTTGCAGGAAACCAACTCTCAGGTGCCAGGCTTACAGTATCTTGGTTTCCATCTAAGTGCTTTTGGTAGTACAAGGAACACTGTCAAAACCATTTAAAAAAACTATTATCCAGCCTTCCTAAACAGGAAAAAAACAATATCCTACAGTTCAAAGCCTCACAACAAAAAGCTACACTCTCACTCTGTCAGTTGCAATATGCAGCCAACTATTTTAAGGTGTGATTGCGTCATATATCAACATCGGTTGACTTAATCAGTCAAGCTAATTAATCTGTTGAGACTCTACATACAGTTTATTATCCAAAATGTGCCACAATTATGTCAACTCATTGTCAGCTGGTCTGTATTTTTTGCATCACTCAGATGTATCCCTCATATTTATCCGACATTTTGATTGAGTTACGGGAGAGGCTTTAAAAGAGTGGGAGATGAAAAAAGGAGTGCTGAGTGAACCATGGCTGTAAAGATTTGGGTGAGGGTGCCTGACAAGTCCCATCAACATTATTAGAAAACATTTTAAAACGATCTGTGTGATATTTTCTATAAAAAAAAAATCCATCAGAAAAGAAATGTAGGCCAGGGAATACAGAATAATTGCAGTTGCTGTTAATTAATGATAAGTTGCCAGAGAGATCAGTCAGCACAGCAGAAAGCTACAAAAGATAAGAATTGAAGGTCCTGTGTGTATTATTTACCGTATTTCCAATCCCTTTGGTCAAAAGGGAAAAAAATGGCTTCAAGCATTATGTGTTGGCTCTTTCTGTAAAGCAGAGAAGGTGACACAGATAAGATATGGCAGTAAACAAAAAAATGACAGTGGGGGATATGGCAGGACAATTTTAGGGACTTACGGGAAGATGAAAGCAAAACGGAACGTGAAGACCAAACGAAAAGGAAAGAGGAGGATTCAAGGACAGGGAGAGATTAATGGCATTAAAGGAGAGAGCTTGAAATTAAACACAACAAGGAGAGACGGCATTAAGATTTAGAGGTGTTAGAGACAAACAATAAATTACTGAATGAAGGCAGAGGAGTACAAGGAAAGGGAGAGGGGTTACTCAAGTAGCACTATTTAAAATTGTTCTGAAATCTTATAATCCAACCTTGCAGCATAATAAAATTCTAGCAGTACTGATACAAACCAAAACCCATTATGGTTTGGATTGAGAATCTCATGGTATGATAACCTTGAGTAAATGTAATTTGAAGTTTATACCAATTGCTTAGGTAGTCAGTTCAAGAAGTTTGTGAGATATTACCACACTCAATGTTTGAGTATTTTGTGATGGATCAATAAGAACTTTACTTCTCCCATAACATCCCTTTCTCCTTTGAATTAATTAGACTGTAAAAAAAATTCAGAGCTCAGCCTGTGGCGACACCCATGGATTCCTGAGGAAACATTACTTGCCTCTCTTGTCCTGACCCAAACAGGACATCTGAGGCAGGTTGTTAGAGAGAAGCAGGGATTTTGCACTATTATCTCAAAGATAGATGTTCATGGGGGGTTATAAAAAATAGTGGGAACCATGTTTTAATCAATGAAAAAATAGAGAATCTCCCTTTTAAAGCTAATCTATGTGGTCACCTGGAAGATGTCTGGATGAGACAAGTTTCCCCTTCATGCAAGCGTTTCAATTTGACTAAATTAGAGTAGTGTGAGATTATTGTTAGTTACAGTAGGTCATTGCTGTTTCAGATTTCTTGTAGGATGGAGTAACACTAATTCAATCATTTTGCCTCATTAGTGGTTGATGTCAGGTTAAGTGGAGGTTTTGAGGACCCAAATGCAGAGTTAGGGAGGCAGAGGCAGGAATCCAAAAATCCAACTTAAAATGCTAAACAAACCAGAACCATGAAGACTTAAGGGAGAACAGGCAACAGGGAAATACGAGGAAAGACGAGAAACTAGTACTGAGGAACTGCACAGCTCACTTTATAGCTGACTGAACCAAGACAGGAATAACAAGCTAATTGGGGGCAGGTGTGAGCAGAGGCTTCTAGAAAGGAGCTAGGGAAAAAGAGGGAAACAAAGTAACAACTCAAATACGTCCAGAAAAAAAAAACAAAATATGAATTAAACCAATAAAACTAGAAAACAAAGAGAAACTTGAATCAACATAAAACTGAAAGCTCAAAGAAAACTTAACAGAACCAAGACCATGATAGTTGAACCATTCAACATTTTTTAGATATTCGCATATGTCTGGCATAGGCCATAATCAAATGGTGTATGCTCTATTGTTAATTGTATGGGAAATTCGTAGACGTAGCATTCATTTCTTAGAGCATCATGTCCTACTATGCCAATAAATAAAAAACCTAATGTGCATGATTGAGTGGAGTGTTCGTTAAAATGACGACTTGAACGTCTTTAGTTTTTATGCTTCGGCTGTCATTGTTTTTTAAAAAACAAGATGCGTTTTAAGATAGATGTATTTATTTAGGAAAATTACAGAAATCATCTTTTTAGCCAGCCTAGTATGCAACAAAATGTGAGAAAAAAATGCTTTTCTGTTGCTCTTTATATTATAGAGACAAAGAAAACTAATTTTAAGTTTTGGGCAGTTTGGTAAACATTTGGTAAAACAAACAAGGATCATCATTCATACCATTTTCTACAATTATTTTTTAGAATAAAAAGGAGAGAGTGCCTGTCCACCCTTGCCTATGTCTGTACATTTTAAGTCGTTAAAGCCGGGCAAACACTGTACGATATTTTTAATCGTTGTTCTCAGCTACAGCTCAAATTATATGGCAAAAACGTAGGGTTAAAAAGTTCATAGCTCACAATACATGTTCTTACACTGATTGATCTAACTGCTCACAATTTAAGTCTAAAAACCTCACATCAGTCTCAGCACCGAGCGATTGAGCTGGTTGGACTCGGCAATCTGGAATAAGAAGAAAAATTCCCTTGTTTGTATATGCTAGATGTTTGAGGTTTAGGTACATGTGCATGTAGACGCTCTTAGCTCTGCTTCAACTGCAGGATTTGCTCATAAACACTTAATGAGGGCTGACTGAATTTCAGCTATGTTTGATTCTATTTTGACCTTACGATTCTTGATTGGGAGATAATCAGGAGAGGCTAATCGCCCCTTTGTTAATCCAAATATTAAAAAAATCTAAATTTCATATATCCAAAAAACATTCTTGTGCAACTGGAGAATCACCCTGAAAAGGGCAAAAACTCGTACAGCATATGTCCGCCTTCACTCCTACAGTTATTCGCAATAAAAAAAGGACAAAACCTAAAGTGGTACTAAGTTCTGTTTTAAAGGTACAGCTCTTTTAATGGTACAGATGCTCACACTACTGTCTGCTAAACAGCTGGATGCTTGCAAAGCGACAAACAGCCCGATCCAATTGACTTGTTAATATTAACTTATTTGGCTTCTAGTCTTAATATATGAAAAAAAAAAAAAACGAACATCCAAAATAGGTAGTGTTCTGCACAAAA
This sequence comes from Cyprinodon diabolis, assembly GCA_030533445.1. Lineage (NCBI taxonomy): Eukaryota > Metazoa > Chordata > Actinopteri > Cyprinodontiformes > Cyprinodontidae > Cyprinodon > Cyprinodon diabolis. The sequence continues at coordinate 13,831,407 of CM060075.1, read as the reverse complement.
TGCTTTGTTTTTTTCAAATTCCCTGGATATTTATTCTATCTTACTGTACCAGCTTTTTGCACTTATTTACCATATTTTCATCATAATATGAATACCTTGTGGCTTAGCCAAGAATGAATGGGAAAACATGTAAAGGATAAACTTGAAAGATGGGGCTAAATTATCTTCTAGTCTGGAAAAATAACTTACTCCTGACAGCAAAAGTACTGCCTTTCAAGATTTTTACCTTTTGTTTCTTGCATGACCTTTTCCAAACATCTGTCTCCCTGTCACTTCTATTCCCTTTATATTCACTCTAGGGTTGGAGGAACCTACACAGACTGTACACGCTTGTTACGTCCACCAAGGGCACAACATATTTGAGGACACGAGACAAAGATGAGGGTTCAAAAAAAGATATTTTATTTAAAAATCTTTCTCCTCTGTAGCTTCCTTTGCTCGGCTTCTTCCGATTACTGCGAAGAAAAAAAGTTAGAGGCCCTCAGATCCCGTGCCCCAAAAGAATCAAAAAAATGAAACCCAAAAGTAACAACAGAAAGTTGGACCTGGCAGGCCGATCGAACAGAACAAAACGGTACAGCAGGGGGCCAACCCTATACAGGGCCGTCGAAGCCCCTACTGGTACCGGACTAAAGGCCAAAAATAACCTAATCAAAAGAAAAATCGAAAATAGGACAACCGGTCCCGCCAGGCCAAAAACCACAAGAAAAAAGTAAGAAACGGTTAACAAAAATACCGCATGGAAGGCTGGAACATCCGCTGCAGACCGCAGCGACAAGACAAGTGCGCACCGCGCACTATGGAACAAGTGGAAGCAGGTGGAAAAGCGGCGTCCAAGCGAAGTTGGAAAGGAACGCCCCAACATGCTAAAAGCCAGCCTATTTATAGGCGGACAACAGCACCACAAATTAACGTAATTAACTGGTCAAAAGAATTATTCAGCTCCCAAAATATATTAACAAAAGATCCTTCAACTAAAGTCTGTAAGAAAACAAAGAAAAGAAATAGACAAAAATCTTAATGTGCCCGAAGCACATAACACCCCCACCCAAAGACTCTGAATGGGGGTCTGAAGTAAAAAAAAAACTCAACCCATTCAGAGGAAAAAAACGGGACTAGAGTCGTGAGAGTGCGTCGGCCACTACGTTGTCTTTACCACGAACATGCTGTATAGAGATGTTAAATGATTGGAGTCGCAGAGACCAGTTCATCAAGCGGCGGTTTTTATTACGCATGCGAGCTAGAAAAACTAACGGATTATGGTCCGTAAAAACAACCACAGATCCGCTAGAACCTCCAACATACACCTCAAAATGTTCTAAAGCCAGGACCAACGCTAATGCTGTCAAGAACCGAGGACAGATGGACCCAGTATTCAGGAGAGACAGTCAGTAGGAAAGTTCAAAAGATTTATTAAAATAAAAACAAAACAAAAGCGGAGCTGTGGCTCGCGGACACTGCAGGCGGGGGGGCGGGGCACCGCCCAATCTCAGACACTCTGGTTTAACAGTCCAGACCACGAGTGTCCCCAGTGCTGCAGTCCCAGAGGTGATGCTGGAAGCTGATCCTGGTGAGGGATCCAGAACAGACAGGAACAGACAGGAACAGGCAGGATCCAGATCAGACAGGAACAGAAACAGGTTGCAGGATCCAGACTTCCAGGCATCCACAGGCTTCCAGGAGGGTTCAGAGTCAGACTGGGACCAGAAACATGACCAGGTGGTCACGCACAGGAGCAGACAGGATCAGGTGCAGACAGGCAGGCACAGTGGAAGAGGGTAGCCGAGACAGGACGAAGGAACCGGAACTTGAAGCAGACTTTAAACTGGTCTCCTCCCTGGAGCCAGGCTTACTGGATAAAAACTGAACCTCCCCCCATAATGAGCCAAAAACCCAGAGGACTCCGCAGGGGAGGAACAGTGGACGATCAGGAGACGAGACAAACACTAAAACCCCCTTTCCACTGGCAGCTAGGATCCAGGACATGAACCAAATAAAAACTGAACAGAAAGACTGACAGAAAGACAAGCAATGATCTGGCACTGAATGCTCAGGCTGAACTGCATATAAACTACAGGAAACAGGTGAGAGGAATAAATTATGATTGGGGCAGGGAAGGAAGAGGGCAGGTGAGAGGAATTACTAATTAGGGGAGAGCAAACAGGCCAGATCATGACAGAGCCCCCCCCTCAAGGGCGGATTCCAGACGCCCAAACGAGAACCAAATAACACGAAAAAAGTAAACCAAGCAGGGCGGGTGGGGGGGGGGGTCAAGACCGGACACAGATAAAACAAAAAAAACACGCAGGCTTCTGACATCGGGAGACACAGACCCAAAACACAGACTAGAAACAGAAGCTCCCGCATGTCAGAACCGGGACGAAAAACTAATCCAAAAAGAAAAACCAACCTTATCCTACTGACTGTCCCCCGATGGGTCCTGTTGTGGCCAGATCATTCTGTCAAGAACCGAGGACAGATGGACCCAGTATTCAGGAGAGACAGTCAGTAGGAAAGTTCAAAAGATTTATTAAAATAAAAACAAAACAAAAGCGGAGCTGTGGCTCGCGGACACTGCAGGCGGGGGGGCGGGGCACCGCCCAATCTCAGACACTCTGGTTTAACAGTCCAGACCACGAGTGTCCCCAGTGCTGCAGTCCCAGAGGTGATGCTGGAAGCTGATCCTGGTGAGGGATCCAGAACAGACAGGAACAGACAGGAACAGGCAGGATCCAGATCAGACAGGAACAGAAACAGGTTGCAGGATCCAGACTTCCAGGCATCCACAGGCTTCCAGGAGGGTTCAGAGTCAGACTGGGACCAGAAACATGACCAGGTGGTCACGCACAGGAGCAGACAGGATCAGGTGCAGACAGGCAGGCACAGTGGAAGAGGGTAGCCGAGACAGGACGAAGGAACCGGAACTTGAAGCAGACTTTAAACTGGTCTCCTCCCTGGAGCCAGGCTTACTGGATAAAAACTGAACCTCCCCCCATAATGAGCCAAAAACCCAGAGGACTCCGCAGGGGAGGAACAGTGGACGATCAGGAGACGAGACAAACACTAAAACCCCCTTTCCACTGGCAGCTAGGATCCAGGACATGAACCAAATAAAAACTGAACAGAAAGACTGACAGAAAGACAAGCAATGATCTGGCACTGAATGCTCAGGCTGAACTGAATATAAACTACAGGAAACAGGTGAGAGGAATAAATTATGATTGGGGCAGGGAAGGAAGAGGGCAGGTGAGAGGAATTACTAATTAGGGGAGAGCAAACAGGCCAGATCATGACAAATGCCTCCTTTTCAATGGTGGAATACCATCTCTGATACTTATCCAGTTTTTTAGAAAAATAAGAAACCGGATGTTCCACCCCATCAGTACCATCCTGGAGCAGGACAGCTCCGACACCAGAATCACAAGCGTCTACAGCCAACTTAAATGGCACATCAAAACGAGGGGCCGACAACACAGGAGCATTAACTAGCAAATGCTTAGTTTGCTCAAAAGCGGATTGACACCGATCAGACCAAATAAAAGCCAATTTAGGGCTAAGTAGGTCTGTTAACGGGGCAGCTACAGAGGAAAAGTTTTTACAAAACCCCCTGTAGTAACCAACCATCGCTAGATAGCGGCGTAGCTCAGTACGAGTGGTGGGTACTGGGACAGATAGAATGGCCTCTACTTTAGCCTCAACGGGGCGCACTTGACCTCCTCCCACCCTTTTTCCAAGATAGGTCACCGTCGCGTGGCCGAATTGGCATTTAGAAAGATTAACTGTCAAATTAGCCTCACTCAGACGCGTAAAAACAGTTTTTAAATGGTCAACGTGCTCAGTCCATGTAGCAGAACAAATCACCACGTCATCCAAATAAGCCTCACAGAATGATAAACCCGACAAAACAACATTCATTAGCCGTTGAAACGTCGCTGGGGCGTTGCGCATCCCAAAAGCCATCACGGTGTACTGAAGGAAATCATCGGGTGTGACAAAAGCGGAAATTTCCTGGGCTCTTGCCGTTAAGGGCACCTGCCAGTATCCCTTTAGCAGATCCAGCTTTGTAACGAACTGGGCAGCCCCCACATGGTCCACACAATCCTCCATACGAGGGAGTGGATAACAATCCGGCCTAGTCACCCCATTTACCTTCCTGAAGTCCGTACAAAAACGGTCCTCCCCACTGGCTTTAACAGTCAGGAGGCATGGTGAACTCCACGCACTACTGCTGGCAACAGCAAGTCCATGTTCCACCATGTACTCCACCTGCGTCTTCAAACGGCGCCGTTTGTCTGGGTTCACTCTGTACGGGTGTTGTTTAATTGGCTTGGAATCACCGTCAATGTCATCGCTGAGCACACGAGTCTGAGTGGGAATATCTGCAAACAGAGACCTATAAGACTGGATCAAATGAATTACATCAGCCTGTTTGGAAAAGTCAAGGTGGGACAACAAGAGAGGCAAGTTCTCCAAAACCGCTGAATTTGGAACCCTCCCCTCAGTGACAGCCGGGGAGAAAACGTCACCTTCAGGTTCAGTACCGGACAGCTCCTCCCGTGCATCTGCAGCCGCCCCGACACATGCGTCATCTCGGTCACTGGAAACACAACTGATAAATTTATGCAGAGTGGGCGCACGCTCGACGTACGGCTTCAGCATGTTAACATGACATAAGCGTGAAGTCCGCCTCCGATCAGGAGTAGAGATCAGATAGTCACGATCACCAACCTTTCTCGTGATTGTATAAGGCCCACTATAGCACGCTTGCAAGCTCGAACCAGGAACCGGAAGTAACGCTAACACTTTCTCCCCAGGCTGAAAAACTCTCAAAACTGTCCTTCTGTCAAACAAGGACTTCATTTTAGCCTGTGCAGTTTTAAGATTCTCTTTAGCTATCTCACACGCACGACTCAACTTCAGCCGAAAATTACTAACATAGTCTAACAAATTTTGGTCAGATTTGTCACACAACCACTTCTCTTTCAACAGCCTTAAAGGACCGCGAACAGTGTGAGCAAAAACCAAGTCCGACGGGCTAAACCCCAGAGACTCCTGAACCACCTCCCGAATAGCAAACAGTTGTAAATGTACACCTTCATCCCAGTCTTTTTCAAACTCCAAACAGTAGGTGCGAAGCATTGTTTTTAAAGTTTGATGGAAACGCTCGAGTGCGCCCTGACTCTCAGGTGATAAGCGCTGGAATGACAGTGCTTTATGTCCAATTGACATAAAACCTGTGCAAAAACTTTAGACATAAAGTTAGACCCTTGGTAAGTCTGCACAACCCGAGGTAAACCAAACAATGAAAAAAACGTTGTCAATGCTTTAACCACTACGGGCGTAGTTATTTTACGCACCGGAAAAACCTCTGGAAAACGAGTAGAGGTGCACATCACCGTCACCAAGAACTTATTCCCCGCTTTGGTTCGAGGCAACGGACCCACACAGTCAACCAATACTCTTTCAAATGGTTCAGCGATGGCTGGGATGGGATACAAAGGAGCAGGAGAAATCGTCTGATTTGGCTTTCCAGATACTTGACAAAAGTGACACGAATTACAGTAGCGCACGACATCGCTCTTCAATCCTGGCCAAAAGAAATGACGCAAAATGCGATCATAGGTCTTTCTTATGCCAAGGTGACCCGCTAACGGATTATCATGTGCCAACCGCAAAATTTCAGAACGATATGGAGATGGAACAACAATCTGCTTCACCACACTCCATTCCTCAACAGGAGACACATTCAAAGGGGTCCATTTACGCATCAGAAGACCATCATCCAAAAAAAAGCCAGTAGAAATGGAGTCAGGCTTATCAGTTAATGCATCGCCGAACAATGACTCCAAACTTTTATCACTTTTTTGGAGCTCAATTAACTGCTTTCTAGACCATAACAGTGTATTTACATCCAACATGTCATCCTCCACAGTTTGCCTTAATGGAACATGTTCGGATTCAGCGTTGAACAAAAAACTTTCACTCAAGTCAAACTCATCTTTACTTTCTTCTCGTTGACGTTTAAGTGCTGCACGCGTAACTGCGCATGACGTGAAAACATCTGGGAATTTACGGGCGAGCGCATCTGGACAGTCGCTCAACACCGGAACAGGTGTAACATCCGGGGTAACCAACACCCGACCCCCAGCCAAGTCGTTGCCCATGATCATGGAGACGCCCGCTACTGGAAAACTAGGACGCACCCCAACCACAGCGTCACCAGACCACAGCTCAGACTGGATCATGATTTTATGCAGAGGAACGCAGATGTCTTGCATGCCAAAACCACGCACTGGCACACCAGAACCAATCGCAGTGTCGTTATTCAACGGCAAGATTCCCTCCCTAATAAAAGATTGAGAGGCAGCAGTGTCTCGCAATATTTTTACAGGGATCTTTTCACCAGTTAGAGACAAAGAAACAAACCCATCCATAATGAAAGGCTTAAAATCAGCATACTCGCAAGGCTGTGTTGAAAGTGAATAAGCATCGCCTTTCACAGTTTTAACTAGAGCGACGGGCTTAGTGTTCTTTTTCTGCAAAACCGGGCAATTGGCCACAATGTGTCCTCTCTTTTTACAATAAAAACACGTCCCATTAGTTTTTACTTCCAACCTGTTATCCGATTTGCCTTCAACGCCACCGAGCGCAGCAGGTATATCTGTTTCAACAAGCGAGACAGTTTTGGCACACTCCCTCCCATTATTTCCAGAGTGGTCAAACTTACTAAAGAAATGTGAGCGCTCAAAATTACTTTTGTGCGTTAGCATGTACTCATCAACGAGCACCGCAGCTTTTGACACATTTGAGACTTTATTTTCATTCCAGTAGGTGGTAACCTTCTCAGGCAAATTATTTTTAAAGTCTTCCAATAAAATAAGTTGCTTAAGCTGCGCAAAATCGGCAACATTCTTAGAAGCGCACCAGCGATCAAAGAGAATTTCCTTATCTCTAACAAAATCCACATAAGTTTTATTGTAGCGTTTTTTCAACTTACGAAATTTCTGACGATAAGCTTCCGGTACTAGTTCATATGCCCTCACAACAGCACCTTTAACTTTTTCAAAATCAAGGCTATCAGCCACAGAAAGAGACGCATATGCCTCTTGCGCTTTGCCACTTAATGCACACTGTAACAACAAAGTCCACACATTTTTGGGCCACTTAAGTGTGAGTGCCACTCTTTCAAATAAGGTAAAGTATTTATCAACATCCCGCTCATTAAATGGAGGAACCAGGCGAACATTTCTACTCACGTCAAAATCATTTGATTTGGGTTGTGAAGACTCAGCACCAAGCTCGAGTTCTTTCAAACGCAGTTCGGCTTGTATCTCCAATCGTCGCTGTTCAAGATGCAGCTCCTTTTCTCTCAAAGCAAGCCGACCCAATTCAACTTCCAGTTCCTTCAAACGAACCGGGTCATCTTTCAACGAAGCTTTCGATGGCGATCCAACAGGACTTTTCGGTAAAACTGTAGCAGGAAAAATTCCTATCTGCACCAGTGCTTCTAACAACTCAGCTTCAACTGTTCCTCTCTTAACACGTTTATCTACGGTAACCTTGAAATGCTCGGCTATTAACAGCAACTGATCCTTTGTGCAGTTATGCAAAGTATCCAACGTGGGCCCTCGAACAAACTCATCCAGGTCAAACTCCATGTCTACCCCTGGAATCAAGCCACACTAAATCAGGAACACCCCTGCACAAACAAAGCTACAGCACCACCAGAACCGAATGCTCTAATTAATCAGCGCAACGCGCGTCAGCTGCGCAAAAACACACACAAACCCAGCACAACCGCCAACAAACAAGAATCAACCGTAGGACACGACCTGTCTCTAAAGGCACACTTTGTTTAAACAAGCCCCCATAAATATGTTACGTCCACCAAGGGCACAACATATTTGAGGACACGAGACAAAGATGAGGGTTCAAAAAAAGATATTTTATTTAAAAATCTTTCTCCTCTGTAGCTTCCTTTGCTCGGCTTCTTCCGATTACTGCGAAGAAAAAAAGTTAGAGGCCCTCAGATCCCGTGCCCCAAAAGAATCAAAAAAATGAAACCCAAAAGTAACAACAGAAAGTTGGACCTGGCAGGCCGATCGAACAGAACAAAACGGTACAGCAGGGGGCCAACCCTATACAGGGCCGTCGAAGCCCCTACTGGTACCGGACTAAAGGCCAAAAATAACCTAATCAAAAGAAAAATCGAAAATAGGACAACCGGTCCCGCCAGGCCAAAAACCACAAGAAAAAAGTAAGAAACGGTTAACAAAAATACCGCATGGCAGGCTGGAACGTCCGCTGCAGACCGCAGCGACAAGACAAGTGCGCACCGCGCACTATGGAACAAGTGGAAGCAGGTGGAAAAGCGGCGTCCAAGCGAAGTTGGAAAGGAACGCCCCAACATGCTGAAAGCCAGCCTATTTATAGGCGGACAACTGCACCACAAATTAACGTAATTAACTGGTCAAAAGAATTATTCAGCTCCCAAAATATATTAACAAAAGATCCTTCAACTAAAGTCTGTAAGAAAACAAAGAAAAGAAATAGACAAAAATCTTAATGTGCCCGAAGCACATAACAACGCTGAATCACACTACAGATCTGTGCATTTGAAATGTAGACATGAAATATTTTAAAGCTAGATCTCTATGAGTCTATTGTCAACGCTCTTATAAATGAGACATCTGGCCGCCTTTTGTTTGTGTTGTTTGTGCTTCCTGTCATACTGTGGTGAAAACAAAAGTCACAGTGGATTAAAAAATAGCTTTTAGACAAAAGCAGAATTGCTTTTTTACAAATAATTCAGTCTTTTAGATATAGCTGATGTCTGTGCAAAATGGTTTTGTTCCATTCTTCTTTGTTTCCTAGGCATAGTTCTGTATAATATTACAGGTAAACAAGATTTTCATTTGTTTAAAAAGAATTGCGTACTTCATTATTTTATAAAAAAAACATCCAGCTAACCAAAAGGTAAAAATAAATTATTGGTCTAATTATATATGTGTTAATATTATGTCAAATATATAGTATATAAAAATGTGGTTATTGACTACTAAGCAGTAGTAGGAATTACCTGACTGTGAATCCTTTGCTAGCAGTGTACCTTCATTGGCCTGCATTCATCACAATGGCCACCAACTATTACACTAGCAGATGCATCGGCTTCAATTCCAACATTGAATGTTTAATCAGTCACTTTAGCATCTCAGTTAAGGTTTTGTGCCAAGCCGACTGCTTCAGCATTTGGACAATTTCTCACTGAGATTTTAGCTTCCAGACTGATTGAACCTTCATCTGGATTCAGAAATGTTTTTATGGAACCAGTAACAATGGGAAAAACAGCTGTCTGTTTGTTAAAGATGCTGAAATCGGGCTGTAAATCTTTTTTTTTTGAGTTACACAAGAGATGAGCTTTACCTTGGTAAAGCGGTTAGAGTTGTTTTCTACAGGTCAGCTCAAAGCCTGGCTCTGTTCCTCGACCTACGGAGGAAGGCTCACTCATGTGCCAGGCCTGAGCAACAGGCTGAACAGCAGATATTTAACTCCAGATAAATCAGAATTGTCAATATCTGACACAGCATGCAGTCAATTTCACTGATGTGTGTCCAAACGGGTAATAGCATGGTGAAACCTCAGTGCTGTGTGCCATGAATTTCTCTCCTTTTGAATCAACGGCAAAAACGATAGATATCTGTAGTTCTACATTTCCAGTTTATATATAAGAAGCATTTTCAGATATATGAAGTTGGATGTTGGAGTGTTTTGCAGCTATACAAAGGACACATGGCTGTGAAAAAAGGCTGTGGATTTATTCTCAACACGTCTTCACTGTGTTTTATATCAATCCCACTTCAGCCATATAGTAATGCTGCTCTGCATGCTTTGAATTTTAAATCAGCTGTAGAATTACCCAATATTTTTCAATCACCTCTTCTTTTTCTAAATATTTTTTTTCAGTCATTCATAAAATGTAAAAACGGTGGGTTATATGAATTTCCCGTCATTGTCACCATATGAAGTCTGATCCACCTAAAATGTGTGAGCTATGCTTGATAAACACACAGTTTCCTTTCACTTTACAATTTGGCTTTCCTCCAGCCGCTGTCTTTCTCCTTCCCTTGTCCTCTCTCTAATACACACACACACACACACACACACACACAAGCTTCTCACAAATACTATGCATGAATGCCTTCTTTTCTGTCAAAAACTGATTCACATTCACAGTACTTTTAACTTCATATTTACCTATGTTGAGGAATACATCCCAAATCTCCCTGACACATGCATTTTTATATGCACAGCCGCGTTGAAAAGCTGGAACGTGGGTCTGGGAGAATATTATCTGCATTGGTCAAGCCTGCAGTCAACTGTGAGATACAGATGCTGGTGAAAATGTGCAATAAAAGGTCTGACAAAGAGCATTATCTGTGTTGATTTGATATATATGGAGAACACACATACAGACACTCTATTGCAGTGCAAACTTGATGGATTTTTTTTTTTTTTTTATCAGGACCCACTTATTGGAAGCAATTACATGGGCCATGCTGGTTTTTAATGGAGAAGTAATGGACATTAAGACATGTGTGGTGGGAAAGACTGTTGTGGGGATAGAGATAATGGAAAAGAATTAAAAAAGAGATGAAGACAAAGGGAAGGGAAACAGACAGAGAGAGGAATAATGAACTGATTTGTATTTTTTTCTGTCGGCATAGCATGCCAGTCTAGAAAGCTCAGTATGTTATTAACTGGTCAAGTCGCTCAAGATACATACGCAACCCAAAACTGGAGGAAAAAAAACAGCTAAATTATTGGATATAAAAATATACTTTTCTTAGCTTGCAGAAATTTTTTGCATGGCGGGAAATATTCCTGCATCAATTCAATTTACTTGCATACATTTGAAATGCTTGATTGCCAAATGTTAGTTAAGTAATTCAATTCCAACAATTTTTTTCTAATGTAGGTTCAATTAATAGCAGAGATTTGTAACATCTACTTTTTTGCCAATAAAATTTCTCAAATATTAATCATTAACTACTTTTAATTAACTACTTTTGCATCCAGGTTGGTGTCCAGACTTAGCTAGTTTACCTACATGTGTAGCACTAAAGCTGAAGTCAAACTTGCTAGCAATGTTGTGAGATCCCTTACCTTGTGACAATATATTTAACATTTTTAAAAACAAATGTTTTATGGCTTAATTATAAACCTTATTTTATGAATGACAGACCAGACAACAAGAAACAATGAAGGTTTTTTGTTAGTCTTAGTTTTGCAGCCATGGTGGCCCAGCATCCTTCTTTGGAGTCCAGTTTATGTACCAAAGGGGGAAGCACAGCTGTTCCATGTCCAGCTGAGAGATTTAATCTTTAGGAAAGAATAGAATAATCCCTCAGTGGGGAGATCCATGTGTCCCAACAGCAAGTGAGTAGCAAATGGAAGCATACGCCTAGAGAATGAATGTTCAGAGCAAAAGCCATTGTAATGTTAAGCTCTATAAAGAGGTGTCCGGGGCATATTTAACTAATGTAGTCAACTTTGTGGGAAGGAGCAGGAGGATTGATCCTTCCTGGATTTCTGAACCTCTCACTGAGGAAGAAATTTATTCATGAAGCCTTATTAGGCACTACACAACATGTGAGTGCAGAAATGTACTGTAGAGTGGCTGGATTCAGATCGGCAATGTGGGGGTGTATGGCCAAGTGGTTAAAGCAGTGCGCTTGTGCTCTTAGAAGGTTGCAGGTACCCGGTTGGATCCCAACAGCCTCCACCCTGGGTTCCTGAGCAAGACCCTTAACCCAACACTGCTCCCTGGGCGCTGCACAATGGCAGCCCATTGCTCCCCAGGGGAATGGGTTAAAATGCAGAGTGAGTTTCCCCATTCTGGGACAATAAAGGGATTTACATTTATATAACTACATCTGCTCATATGAAGTATGGCATGTCAAGACAAGTCTCATTCAACATAATTAAAATCTACCTTTGAGCTGCAACATCTGCAGCTCAAAGATACATTTGTGGTTTCTGGTACCAGCAGACAAACTGGTCCTTATTCAGCTCAGACACAATCCAGGATCGATAACTGAATTTTAAGTGAGCCCAAAGAAACTAACAGGTTGCAAGTGTTTGAGTTTGATGATGATAATTGGTCATATTGGTGAAGGGAGTGACAGGTTGTTAACTGCAGTGCCATGCTAATGAAACGCCTTCTGCAGATTGCTTTGAGTGCCTCATGTTTATACAGCTGTAAAGCTGAAGAGGATTGGCCTAGTCGCCGTTTCACTAAAGCTGTTTTGATTGGTAAGTTCTATGAACTTTAAATTGGCATGTACTGACCAAAAGTGGTACATTTGATTGAAGAGAAATTCTTTTTTTCATTATCATGTTACATTTTTATATAGCAGTGTTTTATTCGGAATATGATAAATACAAATAAACTAGATATTTATTTAAAAATAGGAAGCTTTATTGGAAAAAGAAAAACACTTGATTGGCTTAGTTTCCTCTGCCTTGACATCCCTGACTAGTCTCTGAAGGTGTAGCCTGCAGTAGAATAAAATTCAGATTAATGAAAGTATCTTCATGAATGATAGGGAATACAAACAGAGGAAAGATATTCCTACAGCAAAGACATGCATGTTGTTGCGGTGTACTGGAGTATGTGTTTGCAATTGGCCATGTGTGAGTCCCATCTGTTTTCCAGCTTCTCGCACTTACCATTTCCTCCAGTCTGCTCTCGGCTGCAATCAATCTTCATTCCCATATGATGCCACACAAAAAAATGATTTCAAAATCCATCAGCCCACATTGTCTTTGCTTTTCTCTTAGGTTATTTTGACATTTGGTACTCTATACTTAGATATGACTTTAGATTTCTAAAACCGTGCAATATAAAAAACAAAACTAATATTCTCGGCTTTAGTGTTTAGATCAAATTTTTTGCTTGTCAAAATTGTCATACAGTCATTTAAAGAGATAACAGCGTAGACTTTTTATGCTGCACAAAGGCAGGCGTTATTTTGATATCTTCCACAATGAAACTAAGTCGTTTATGGTTAAGACATTTCAACCAGAACACTAATAGTGGCCAACAGGACCTGTGGTTTGTGCTTTTAGGATAAAAACGTATTTGTGCCAAGTAAGATGCCAATTGTGGTTTAATAAAACTGAAATCAGGGTCTCAATAAATTCTTATGATATATACTTTTATTGTTTTTTTTCAAACAGACTAGCTGGTGGGAAAGTCTGTGTTTCTGGATAGTATATAGATAATCAAGGTTTTAAATTACAGAACTGGAGTATTAAAATCATTCTTATGGGACATATCAGGGAGAGACTTACTATCCTAAAGTCAATTTGCTGTGTTGTTTTCCAGTGCCTGGTCAAGCTAAAGATTGTGGCACAATCTGCACCTACTGAAGAAATGATCACTAAGTGAGTCACCATGAGAGTAATGCAGTGAGTAGCTGCTAACAGCTGGTTCCAGTGATTGAACCCTTAAAAAATAGCTACGGACAAAGTTAGTCTTTATCAGCTGTTTGAAGGTCAAAAGAAGTATCTTGTTGATTTCTAAATGTGGTTCAAAGAGTGGGTGCAAGCACCATGCAGAATAAATACATGATTTCATAGCAAATTAAATAGTCTTGCAAGTTCAGAAGTTAGAGTATCAAACTCAAAACACAAATAAAAAACACATTGAAAGGTAAAGAAAATAGCAAAAGCAACTGCAAGTTAAGCAAAGTTAAAATTACAATAGTACTATAAATATAATAATACAATAAAAAAATTAATAATGTATTTAAATGGTATTTGCACCCCTCTGCCTCTGTGGGGTTCATATAGTACACCAACCAAATGGACTTTGTTTAAAATTAAGATGTACCTTATTTTGCTTAGAGAGTCAGATCTTGTAAGACATTTTCTTTGCAAGATAAAGACAAGGGATTGCTAGTTTTTAAATTACAAAACATACTGTATGTGCATAAATATTTAGTGGTTGGAGAGATTTTACATTTTATTATTATTATTTACTTTTTACAAATATAAAAAGCAACCTTATCAGCATGTCCCCATGTGTTTGCACTCAAAATTCACTATTTCATTAAATGAGATGGGCCTTAGAAGGATTCTTCTTTTATGAGACTCTTAAGAGTAAATTTAGTGGTGACATCACTGGCCAGTTTTTTTTTTCTCCACGTGAATGGTTAAGATTGAGTTTTGTGTGGTTTAAACTATTAGCCATTAAAATTCTTCAAATCCTATTTAAGCATATTAATTATAAAATGTAATGTCTGTCCATAAGCTGCTTGAGTTAAGTTTGTGACCAGATTTGTTTAGTGTTTACCAACTCCAGTCCAAGGGAACTGCTTGCCTGTAACAAACACACATCATACAATTGAGTGAAGTACCTCTTCAGGCTGCTATTGAAGTTTAAGAAGGCCTTATAATGAACCGTTTATCTGACTCCCCTGTGTTGCAGAGATGCATCTAAATGCTGCAGCACAGTAGCTCTCAAGGAGGGAAGTTGAAGGCCACTTATGTTTGGACTTAAATAAGTTTGTAAGATTCAGACAAATTAACAAGAAATCCCATTTGAGCCCTAAACTGTAATGAACTCAGAATGTAGGACCCAGAATTCGAGGCGAGACAGGCAGTGGGAAAGTTCAAAGCGTTTATTTAACTAAACAGGTGCGCGGGGCTGCTCGTCTGCTGCGGGGCGGATCTCTGATTCAAAGTTAAGTCCGTTTGCGGAGCTTTGACCGCAGTTGCGGCGGGCGACGCCCCAGAGTTCCTAGAGAGCGCGCAGCAGACGCCGAGCAGCAACAGAGTCCAGAAGGGAAATCCAAGGCCGAAGTCAGACGACAGTTCCAGGTTCAGAAGCCGGTAGAATCCAGGGTCAGACAGGACAAACAGAGCAGACAGGGGCAAGGCAAAAACTCGAAATCCTCAGGGCAGAAACTGGTCAATATCAGGGAAACAGGCAGACTACAGATTGCTAGGGAACGTATCACAAGAACACAAGAATAACCTGGCGCTGATAGGAGGCAAACACACAACTTAAATAGTAGAGGAACCAGGTGGAAATGATCGGCGATAATCAGCCACAGAACCAATTAGACAGGAAAGCAAGGAGCAAAGGAAAAAACCAAACCATCAGCGCCGAGATCATGACAGAACCCCCCCTTCAAGGGCGGATTCCAGACGCCCCAACAGGCTGATCAGGATGATCCCCGTAGTGGGGTTCCTGATCCCGGACCAACCGGGCCGGAATCCAGGACCTTTCCCTAGGTCCATAACCCTCCCAGTCAACCAAATACTGAAGCCCACTGCCTATCCTCCTCGACCTGAGGAGGCGCCTGACAGTGAAGGCAGGCCCCCCCTCTCTGAATGGGGTGGGTGGAGGTGAACGGAAGGGATAAAGATCTTCTCTATCCCCATAATAAAAATCCACCAAACCAGACTCAGAAGAAGGGGGAGAAAAATAACCCGGACCAGGCTCCGGGGGTGCTGGGGCCGAGGTTACCGGAGGATCTGGGGTTCTGAAAGAAACCAAACGAGTCTTAGGTAACAGGAGAGCTGGGGAGGCAGAGAGTCTGGTGCGTCCCAGCCTGGTTTTACCCCTAGAAGGACAGGAACTGAGGAAGTGTCCATCACTGCCACAGTAGAGACAAAGACGACAGCTGATTCGACGTGCCCTCTCCTCCTTGGAGAGGCATGTGCGTCCCAGCTGCATCGGTTCGGGCTCCGGCATCCGAGCCGGACCAGAGGCTGACGCAGGAGCATAGGGTGCTGAGTGAAGAGCAGGTTGAGGGAAGGCCGTCGTCAGTGCCCTCCTCTCCCTGCGACGCTCAGTGAGGCGAAGGTCGATCCGGTTGGCAAGGTCCTCCAGCTGCTTCAGAGTCCGGGGGTAGTCGCGGGTCGAAAGCTCATCCTTGATGCTTTCCCGCAGGCCAAAGAAAAAAACATCCATGAGGGCATCCTCATTCCAGGAACAATCGGCAGACAGCAGATGGAAGTCAGTGATGTACTCCATCACTGACCGCTCTCCCTGTCTGAGAGTCAATAGTCCCCGGGAGGCTTCCCTACTTGGAAGAACTGGACAAAAAACTCGGATTAGTTCCAAAGAAAAATCATCAAAAGAGCTGCAGAGTTCAGGATTATTCAGCCACTCAGACGTTCCCCATAATTTGGCTTTTCCCGCTAACAGAGATATAACGTAGGCCACCTTGGCACGATCAGAAGGAAACGCAGAGGGCTGTAATTCAAAATGAATCCCGCACTGGGTCAGGAAAGCTCTACATTGATCAGGATCCCCTTTAAACACTTCAGGAGGGGACAGACGCGGTTCAAGATAAGCTGGACTATCAGTAGAAGACGTGGGCGCGGCAGCTGTCACGGGCGGGGCAGCTGGAGGAGCCTGATTACGCAGGTAATCGAGGATCTCCTGCATGCCTGATTCTAGACGGGAAATGCTCTGATCCACGTCATTTCGCCACTGCCCGTCTGCCGATGGGTCCATGTTTTGGCCAGGTTATTCTGTAATGAACTCAGAATGTAGGACCCAGAATTCGAGGCGAGACAGGCAGTGGGAAAGTTCAAAGCGTTTATTTAACTAAACAGGTGCGCGGGGCTGCTCGTCTGCTGCGGGGCGGATCTCTGATTCAAAGTTAAGTCCGTTTGCGGAGCTTTGACCGCAGTTGCGGCGGGCGACGCCCCAGAGTTCCTAGAGAGCGCGCAGCAGACGCCGAGCAGCAACAGAGTCCAGAAGGGAAATCCAAGGCCGAAGTCAGACGACAGTTCCAGGTTCAGAAGCCGGTAGAATCCAGGGTCAGACAGGACAAACAGAGCAGACAGGGGCAAGGCAAAAACTCGAAATCCTCAGGGCAGAAACTGGTCAATATCAGGGAAACAGGCAGACTACAGATTGCTAGGGAACGTATCACAAGAACACAAGAATAACCTGGCGCTGATAGGAGGCAAACACACAACTTAAATAGTAGAGGAACCAGGTGGAAATGATCGGCGATAATCAGCCACAGAACCAATTAGACAGGAAAGCAAGGAGCAAAGGAAAAAACCAAACCATCAGCGCCGAGATCATGACATAAACATCAATTGTATTAATCACACATTGGTAACAATCACAGTGAGAACAAAGGTTTTTAATTTTATGTGTTTCCCAAAGTATTCCATATTTATCTAAAAATCTTAATGCATATTTTATTTTGGCGGAGCACCTGGGGAACAAAACAGGTTTAATTTAAATAAAGTGTTTAATAATTTAAGCCATTTAACATTTAAATGTTCAGCCCAACTTTCTAGCTGCAATGTAATTATACTTTTGTTTTATTTTCTCAGCATTGCTGCAGCCTGTCATCTCTTCTGCTGTTTTTACCTAAAAAAGGCAAAGTACACCCATCCCTAATCTACAGTATTAAACTCTTTTAACATGTATCTGTGGTTGTTTTTAAAGCTTAGTAAGGGGCGTCATGCCTCAGTGTTAGTAAATGCCTGTGACACCGACTTGGATCTGTAGCATGGAGTACCATTGATTAAATAGCTGCTGTGTTCAGAGGAGTGCATTTGAAACATGTCAGCATGTAAAAGTCGTTCTCAAGTATCTCCTATTGGATTTAAATCTCTGACAATCAATGCTAATGAGTCTTCAGCAGGAACTCCAATGGTGTTGATCAAGGTCACACAGACAACTTAGACCATGGCGGTTGTTAGCTATACCTGCAACAAGATAGCACTGGCTTTAGGCACAATCTGAATACCTTGAATCGACAAGGTCACTTAAGCCTCGTTGGAAGTGTGACCTGCCTTTGATGTGCATCTGAATTGTGCAGGCAGAAAGGGAGGAGCTAGGATAAGCAGTATGCTCTATTAGTCAGTTCATGGGAGAGTGACCCTTTGGGTGTGGAGTGACGCTCTCACACACTGAAAGAATATGGGTGACTGTTTCTCAAAAGGAATTACAAAAGACCAGCCATAGGTGCACCTGAAAACACAATCACAGATAAGGCTTGCTTTATACTACAGCAGCCATTGAAAATGGCCATTCGAAGGTACATGCCAGACCGATGGCAGCCCACTTCCCTGCAACTCCCGGAACAAAGATTGATGTTTAAAAAGGAACTGTAGGGGACCAGCCAAGGACCCATCAAGGAAAGTGGAGAAATTTTGAATCGCTACTACTGTAAATGCCTAATAAATAGTTCATAGATATTTTTAATTAATATTTAAATAATTTATAACTCATTCATAAGTGTTTGTCATGCGATCAACATATTATGCATGCCAAGAAAATGTGTTTGCAAATGTTTTTTCTGCTTTCAAGTTAATAACTTCTTCTGAAATGTTGAATATAAACAACCCCAAATGCAATATATAGTTTAACGGTTCAGGCTATTTAGCCTTTATCAATGAATGACGGCTCCACACATATCTTTGCGATCAATGTAGCCAAGGATTGGTTTTAGGTGAATTCACAACAATAGTCAGATTTTATTACATTTTTTGGAAGCCAAGGTATAATTTATGTAGCTGTACCCCCCTATTCATCTCTGCAACTCATTCAATTTTCATGAATTAAATTGAATAAGGGGTGTCAGTGGCAAAAGAAGAATGTAAATGGCAGAATAAATCACACTGAAGAAATCACAAGACACAAAACCCCACAAAAATTCAGCATTTCAAAACTGGAATTAATTAGAATTGAATTTGCAGTAAAGGAAAACCACCTCAAAGATACTCATAAATATGATGGATTCATTGCTCGCTGCATTGATTCTTCATCCATTAAAACTGTAAATATCACATGAAGGTACCTGTTCAAACGCCTGGTGTGTTAAGAAAGTAGGTTAACAAGGATGCACTGAAAGATTTTGACATCATTTAGTGATTAAAGTGAATGAAACAAAAGATTGATTAGCTAAATTAGATGGCCTACAACCATGGTGCTCTGTATTAAAAGGCCTTGTAGTGTTATTATTATCACTTGCAACTGCAGTGGTATGGTGATAATGAAACCTTTAGGAGAGGGAAACACAATTTAAGCATTTATTGTGATGAATTACCTCCTTGTGAGGAACTGCAAAGTATTTCCATATGTAGGTTTATTATACATTTAAAAAAAAAAACAGCAGAGGCCTGAGAGGAAATGAAGAATTAAACGACCTGTTAGATTGTGTTTAACCGAAATATCAATATTCTTCCTTAAACCTATGGCAGCTGTGTGCAGTTCAAACATATTCAGTGAATTGTAAAATGAATTTGGAATCTATATTACACGTCCTGAATTTAAATGAAATACCTGTTTTCCATATTTACTTCCAAACTCACATTTTACTTTCACCCCAGCAGCATTTCATGCAGCCCAGTGGTGTTTTCTTTATTTCTGTGTGGACATTTCACCCCTTTCTCAATACTGAATCGGATTACAGCGATTAATGCAGTTTAAAAACAGTCATATATCATGGTATTTAAATTCTTTTTCTCTGTAAAATATTTCTCAAAGCGGTTCTGCAGATTATAACTTCAAGAAATGTAACTGCTAGTTGCGTTCTCACTCATTGTGTAGTATAGTTCAGACACAGTGCGGACACTCTGTCCTGTTATGTGACTCAGAGATGGACCTTCACCTGCAGGAAAAACAAAACAAAACAATTCATTACAAAAAAAATAAAAAAAATTTGGTCTTTTGTCCAAAAAGGTAAACAGTTAAGACTATACTTAAAAAGTATACAGATTACATATATCAACTTTAAAAACCTATTCTTTTTAACTTGCCTTGTTTTTATCCTTTTTAACTTAACTTACCTTAGCCTGTAACTTTTAATATGGTACATTTTCCCCAGGTTTATTGAGGCTAAAATGTTTATTTGAAGATATATATCCATAATCTCTTTACTGCAGATGAATAAAAATGCCCTTTTTTATTTTTATTCTTTCCACCGGCTTTGACACTTGTTATTTTAATGCAGGGTACAGTTGATGGCTGCTTTTGATGGTACAGTAGCTCCTTGTAACAACAGACAGGCACAAGGCAGCTTCCCTGCAGGGATCTAAGCAGATGTTTGACTTTACTCTTTTTAGCTGCTGACTGAAAAAGGCAAAGAACCTGACAAGGTGGTTGGATAATAACAGATTTGCTACAGTCTCTAGTGTTTTTAATGTTTTAACACTGCAATACTGATAAGCTGGTGTTAGAAATTAGAAAAGATATAAATTGAAATTCATTAATCTTAAAATGCTGTAGACAGCTTGAGATAGGCACCAGCACCCCTTGTGAGCCTACTTGGGATAAGAGTGACGGAAAATGGATGAATGGATGGATCTCTCAATGGTGAAATTAACTCTCTCTCTGCATTTAATCCATCCCCTTGGGGAGCAGTGGGCTGCCATTGTGCGGTGCCCGGGGAGCACAAGAGCACAAGGCCGCTGCTCTAACCACTAGGCCAACACAACAATTTAAATTATTTCAAACATATTTCTTTCAGGCATCCTGCAGTTGGCTATTAATCATTTATACTTGCAGCAGTAGCAAAATAACACTGTTTTTATAAGATAAGAGTAGAAGATAACAGTAAAAGCCTTTGATAATGTTCCAATACAAAATATATATACGTATATTATTAGCATTAGCGTTTACCATGGTTTGCAAAGCTAACATTACTAAAAAAGGCCTCACTATACATAACTAAGAAATGTAGTCTGACAGAAATGGGAAATTATAAAAAAAGTTGTTACAGTATATAAATCCAGTATAACCAATGCAAGATACATGTTTACATTTAGAAAAAGTAAAACACGGCATTGCTACTGTACTCAGTTCGGCCTTACTGGTATCTCCTGAAACTTGTTCTCTCCAAACGATATGAAACTTGTCCCACCATGTCCCTCGAAGGTTTTTAGTTAAAATGTATTTTTAACTCTTTGCACTTTCACTTACTTCTTATGTTGTAGTTATTTTTGGGGTCATTTTACATCTACTTTATTCATTATTTTGGGAGTTTTTCTTTGTTTTTTTGCCTAAATCCTATCAATTCTTGTCTTGTTAAAATCTGTTAAAGTATCATAATTTACTAATACTTTACTACTTATATAATTCTTGTCCTCATCATTATTTGTTTTTTTTTCATGTGATGTTAGTATCCAATTTTCTTTTTATGATTATCAACAAAGAACCTTGAACATTAGCCATATGTTGCATTGCTTCAACAGTATGGTTGTTTTAACTGATCTGAAAAATATTTTGTTGTAATTGTTTCCAAGCAGTCATGGAAACAGTGACTTGTCGTTTCCCACGTAAATTGTCTGTGCTTCTTTTATTGTATAAAGACTATCTTAGAAATGTTAAGATTTTGAATATAGTTTTAACATGTAAAGGTGACTAAACACATAAATGTTTCTTATACTAAGTCTCGAAAAACGTTTAATACAACATTAAGCCATTGCTCATTGCACCACAGTTTAAAACGTTTCTACACAATGCAAGGATTCTTATTTGTTGTATCCTTATTATAGCCAACAACGTAAATTATAATTTCCAAAGTCATTGAAATTATTCCTCACTACACTGTATAGGAATGTTCATTCTGCTCTCATAAAAGATGTCTGCTTCCATTTAATTTTTTTATTTGTTTTGTTTTCTGTTGGTAATAATTTAATCTGCCATCCGGACACATGCAAGTGAACTTTAGCAGCTCCCTGAAGGTCTATTTTGCAAGTCTGAAACTAGGACAGATCAACGTAACTAGTTCAGGCATTCTCTGTACCTCAGATGCTAGGCCATCACAGTGAAAACTCAGAGGTGAGAGTCTGACTCCTGGGACAGATTAATGGTCCATAACCTTCTGGATATAGAAGAAAATGACAAATATGCCCCTGATTATGCTCTTGACCTTACGTACCTCCCACTGAAGGTTGGCATGGGGTCTGAATGGATGTCATTGGCACAGCTCTTGTTATCAGTGATGATTGGCGACTTAAAGGTGGGATCAGTTTGACCTCTGAGAGTATGGGGTCAGTGAAATCTGAAATGTGTGCTTTCGAGGTGGTCAAAATTGCTGCATTGCTGTGCTGCACAGGTTTTAATTTCTATGGTGATTAAGGTAGGATTTATGTTTTTTCTGCTGTTTTTTCAAATTAATACTAATAGTCTTGTACAGAGCCACATAAAAGTTTCACGGCACTAAACTCTTACACACTTTGTCAAAATGTATTTGCAAACCATACTGTATTAATTTAGCTTATTTTTTTTACGTTCAGATTAAGACTTAACTATTTTGTATAAAAAGCATCAGTATTAAAAATTATAATCGTTTCATTAATTCCATTAGATTCACTTTTTCTGTATAGCGCCAATTCACAATACCCATCATCTCAAGTCAGCTCCCAGAGACAATTAATTAGTGTAGTATTACCTAATAACTTAATTTGTTTAAATTCATAAGTCTGACAAAATGGTCAATTATTTTCAAGAAGGCTTTTATTGCACACTTAAAGCTACAGTGTGTAATAATTACAGGGATATACAGTCAGAAATGTAATATATTTACATAACTATGTTATTTATCATCATCTACGAGCTCAGCCTCTTAACCTTAATATTTGCATTGCCTTAGAATTCGTTATTTATAATTACATAGGAGCGGGTCTCGCAGCCATGGAGGCAGACATCTTTGCACTACGGCAGCGCAGAGCCAACAAACTAGCGATTGCGAGATCGCCCATTACGCTCGAAAGTAACTACGGCAAGTTGAGAGAGATGAACTGAGACGGTACTGAACACACAGCCTAATGAAATACTATCTGTAAAATTATCTATGTAAACAAACCTCATCACTTGAGAAGGTAGGTGATGCTGACGTCGTGGAAGACATTTTGTCCCGTAACGCTCGCCGTACTGTTGGGGGGGAGAAGCGGTGGGGGGAGATGTTCATGTTGCTGCGGTCTGCAGTCTGGACGTTAAAAGTCGCTGAAAATTACACACTGTAGCTTTAACACAAGAAATGAGAGGAATATATAATGAAATTTTTTTTTTTAATCTGAATATCGAGAGTAAGTTAAAATACTATATTGCCTATACAAAGAAATTAACTTTATTAGACTGATTTGCTTCAAAATGTCGGAGGATGAAGATTCAGCTTTTTTTAAAGATGAATAACACATTTTCTAATGATACTGCCACCTGTGGCCAAAACACAGAACTGCAACACCCTTCTGCTCGTTCTGTTTTTTTTTTTACCTTATGTCGGTATTGGTCTCTTAGTTAAGCTGGATACCAGTCGCTTCTGAATGTCAACAAAATCTATCTTAAATATTAGCTTCTATTGTTTGCTCAACATATTCTCATTATCAGTGCGTATGAAATCGTACGAAAAGTTATGCACACTATTTTGGACGTTTTGGACGTTTTTCCTCAAAAAACCACATCAGTGCGCATGCGCTGGCAGACAGAAAAAAAAAGCAGATCCGCGGACGGACGTAAAACTGGGAAAAACAGTGCAATCATCACTTAGTCATGTCTCTAACTACGTTGCTTGCTGTTTTATATCTTAGGGTTAGGGTCAGGGTTAGGGCTAATTGTAATATATATTCTATATTTGTGAATGGTGCGTGAGATGCGCATGCGCATCCGACGAAAAAAACGTCCAAAACGTACGAAATTACGGTGCATAACTTTTCGTACGATTTCATACGCACTCATAATGAGAATAGGTTGGCTTGCTAGGTTGGACTCATCTAGGATGGACGCACTTTATCTCACATCAACAGAACACTGCAGGTACTTTCAATTCGAAGTACATTTAGGGAAAATAGGCTACAGACTTATAGTTGCTTCGGCTCTAAACTACTGAGGTGTTAATCTGCTCATCAAATGATGCATTAATTGTAAAGCGTCTAATGAAAAGGTTACATTAACAATGGTTTTCAGAAAAAATTACATAATAGTAAAAGGCCTGTACTTACTGTATATATATAGCACTTTTTCATGCCAGGAGACTTCACCAAAGTGCTTTATACATTCAGTCATTCACCCATTCAAACACACTGAGCTTCTGGCCTGGGCTAGAACCGACAACCCTTCAGACTCCTTCTGTCGCCCAAAATGTCTCTTTAACTGAAAAAGATCTAACATCATCTAATGGTCTCTCTCTAGAAATGTAAAGTCATGGTTTAAAGATATTTTTTGGGGATTTAAAAAAAAAAAACAGCCCTATTACTGGGAATCTTGCAGCGGTGTCCAAAGTCAGGCCTGAGTGGCTGGGGTCCTGCCCTGTTTGGGAAGTACCTCCATTTTTAGTCAGATGCTGTTAGATATTTTTATAAAACAGCTTGGGCTTGTTATCCAGGTTCTTCTAAGCTCATCAGTGACCCACACAGGTGGCGTACGCATTGGGAATGGGAATGGACTTTTTCCTGGTAATATGATTTACTGTTTTTATGACTTCTTATCCTAACGTACTGCTAATCTGAAGCTGCCTTTGGGGATATACATATGTGCATTCATACTTGCTCTTTATGGCAGTCTTTTAAAAAAATCCCAGTAATGCTGATAACATTAAAGCAAATGTAGGTCTAGAATTAGAGAAGTATCAGGATCTTATGTATGTGTGAAGGGAAAAAATCTTAATGGGTGAATCTCTATTCTGAAAACCTATCTTGCTGGAAGATTCAAAGATTTCCATTTAAGCAAGGACAATGCAGACACATTCTAAACAAGTGGATGAAACCTGTGTGTCAACCTAATTTGGCATGCATCTCAGTCAGTGTGTCCTGACTATTCAGAGGTAGTCATTGTGTCCTTCACTCTCTTTGCTCGCTGTCTCTAACACCACTCTCTTAATTATGCCATTGAACACTTTATCACTTTGTTGACTCATCCCTCAGACGAACACCCAAGTCTGGGTTTATATGCCTCCATCAGAAAAAAATAGATTCTTCTGCTTTTTCATATAGTTTTTTCAAATGGAGAGACAGATGGAGAAATAAATGATTGGAAGAGTGCGGATGCCGATATCAAGGATTCAGAATAAATGAAAACATTCTTACAAAGGTAAAGGCTATGGTTATACTCTGAGATTTCTAACCTTAGCAAACACAGCATAAATACTTTTAAAAATGTTTTAAGAGTTAAATTATAGCAAACTAACATCTAGACTCAAAAGATAATCTTGCGTTACAAGAAGGTTTTTATTAACAGTCTGGTTCTTTATAATAATGTGGCCATGATCCTTTCATAATGCAACATATGTGACTGAACAACAAAAATTTGTTCTTTACTAGTCAGGTTTTATCTCATTTTTTGTATACCTCTGAATATTTCATGCATTTGGTTCCATCTGCCTTTACAGTAAATCTCCTAAGATAAGATCCAAGAGTGTAACCAACAATTTAAGGAAGTCACATAGCTACTAAACAGAGTCATTCTAGCTTACTATACTCTCAAAATGACTACAAATGTTCTCTCTATGCCATACAAGTTTGGTAAGAAGCATTTCTGAATATAAAAAGCCAATATACAACCAGATAGGCTATGAATACAGCTCTGCTGAAGTCTAAAGCTGGAACAGATTATAAAATTGCATACCAAGCTTAAGCATCTCATGGGGCACTTTCTATATGAAAATGAAAGGAGTATGTCACAGCTGCAACCCTACAAAGATGCAGGCATCCAACTAAACTGACAGGCCAGGCAGAGGTAATCAATAAAAGAGCTGAGAGGCCCACAGTAACTCCAGAGGAGCTGCAAAGAATGACAGAAAGCCAATCTTAAAAGAAAGCTTAAGACCTGTTTGCAGTTTCCCACAAGCCATGCAGGGGACACAGCAAACATGTGGAAAAAAAGTTTAACTCTGTCTTGTAAATGTAAAAGGCTGTGGGCAGAAAAGCTGCAGTATATGACTTTGCTCTTAACATATCTTGGCTTTATGGAAAATTTGTCAAAAGAAGCCATCATTTAATGACTACAGAAAGGAGACTTAGGTGAGAAGTCACCACTACACATCACCCTAGACATGGAATCCTGACCATGAATCAATGTGGTAGCAGCATTATGCTGCAGGGGTGCATTTCTACAGCCAAGACATGGAGGTTGTATAATTTATAAGAATGAGGCTTGGGGTCAAATACAGAAAAAATCTGTTGAAAATCAATTTAATGTCTGCCAAAGTCTTAGAAATTGAATCTCCAACATGCATTAGTTTCCACAAAGTGCTTTTATTTTGATTATCCCTATGGAAGGTGTCCTCAGTTTAAAGGGCAAGGATAATTAACAACAACAAAGTAATGATAAGTCTATAAGTTATGAATAGACATCTAAGAACAAGAAGTTATGTCACTCAGGGATATGGAAGCTAAAGGACTGGATTAGAGGGAAAAACATCTAAATCTTCTACTAAATCTTCATAAACAGAAATTTCACCCAGCTCTAGCCAGAGCAGCAGTCAAAGCATATTAACGCATTAGTGTCCCAGTCAAAGCCCACAACTGAATCCAACTCAGAATCAGTGAGAAGACTTAAAAGATGAGCAACTTTCAACCTGCTCTGATTGAACTTGAGCCATTTATTTAAAAAAATCAAAAAATCTTATTGCAGAGCTGTTAGAGATTTACTAATAAAGACTTGCAGCTGGCTTTGTTGTATAATGTTCTATTAAGTGTTAACTGAGGTATGATAAATATTCATGCCACACTTTTCAGATTTCTAAGTACAATAAAGGACAAAACCATGTGTACCTTTCCTTCCATTCCACATTCCTGACTAATTTTGTAAAAACTATTAAAAGCCCATAATATGGTGCGCTAAAATTTATGGCGGTAACTTAAAACGGCTTTGACAAATAGTGTTTATAATCACTCTAAACTAACTTCAGTCTTCATGAAATCCTGATCATAAAGTAATTCAGCAGTTTTTCAGTGTATATTTATGTCTTAAATTTTTTTTTCTCCTAAAGCATATAGGACCAGATCTTGTAGAAATTCAAAAGCCTATCCCGCTAACAAAGACTCCATTTGAAGCTTTGTTTCTCTCTTTGAGAAACGAGCAGCTGACAGCTTGAGGAGGAGCACAATTAGGTGAGAAAGAGGCACGTCTAAAACCAGCACTTTCATGACGCACTTTAAAAGCTTTAAAAAAAACTTTAAACTCTACTCAAACATTGTCAAAACAAGGTAGATGTTGTACAGAATAAAGCACAGCTGAATGCAAAAATAAAAAAGTAAAAAACAAAATAAAAGTATATTTATCATTGGTTGTTAAGGCAAAGATTAGCAAATAATATTTGTAATGTTCTGGGGCATAGTATAAGTGATAAAATACTGACCATCTGCATGATTTAAGAAAGAAAAAATATCATTTCTGAAATTTATTCTAGATTGTATGGTTTTCGTAATTTCCCTGCTTTCTCTATAATTGAGTGTCTTGTCTAAAATGTTCTATTTGGTGAATTGTTCTTGTGTAAAAGTCGGAAAAAAGCTAAATTGTATTCTATCTATATCTATCTATCTATCTATCTGTCTGTCTATCTATCAATGATAGATAGACAGAATATAGCTAAGTTGACTTTTTTTCTTTTAAGTTTACTTTTATTTTGGCATGCTTTGTTGCCATATACAGTACAGCTTTGTACATAGTATATTTGGCCTGGGGTTCATTTTTGCAAGCAGATAGGACAACACGAACATTTCCTTTCATTGTATCATCTTGACAATCTTTTTTGTCTCATTGCCAACTAATAATAATGCTCATTTTGTGGTTTTTATTTTTTATTTTCTCATTAACAGTAGATATACTCTGATGTATTAAGTTATTTTAACCTTTAAAATCCTCTTTTTCTCCCAGTGCAATGGGAGTAAACAAAAAATTATGATATGTACTTACTTAACTAATTTTGTCTTTGTTTCAGGCTAAATTGTTAGACGTTTCAGTACAAACTGACAGAAGAGGCTAAGGGTTGTTTGGAACTTCATATACACAATATACCTGGGTGAGTACCTCATAAGATACACAATATAAAATAGCCATCTCTTTTCTTTTCTTTTTTTGTGCTTAGTGGCATACGTAAAATCCTGCGTCATCGAAATAGAACAGGATTTTATGGAAAGTTAAAGAGAAAAAGTGTCTATGAAGTGAAAGCGAAGAATAGAAAGGCCTCAGAAGAGGCAGATATATCCAATAATGCTTTGCGTGGAGAGCTCGCCTCGCAAAGCATTATGGGATTTGCTGTCACAGTGGCCTACTGTCGCCATAGGCTGCTGCACCGTGGCGACTAATAAACAAAATGGTGCAGGTACCTTGCAGTTGAGGAGAAGTTAGGTGACCAATGGAGCAAAAAAGCAGTGATCATCTGTCCGAATGGTCACTTTACTGAGTTCACTATCAAGTGATAGTCCCAACTCTATGTGGTGATTGAGTGATTTAGTGGTTAGAGCGGCCGTTTGGACACATTAAGCTTGTATGAGCTATGAGAACAGCAACTTTTAAACAGAGCGTGCACGAGGAGAAATGGGCTCCTGGATGCTCTCCCAAATGTTTAATTGGCTTTCCATCTCGGGAGCAGGTACAGGGTTGTGCATGTGCATTTTTTTTTAAAGTGGAGAAGGCAGGTCTTTTAAAATCTTTACTATACTATAAATGTAAATAACTGATTTTAAATCCTCCACTATACCTTTGATGTCCGGTCAAGGAGGAGACAAATTCAGAATGGACATTAAGCATCTAAATCCCCTCCAGTTTTAACACCATCAAAGTGGTTCTTCCTTCTGGTATTTTCTCTACTTGTGCTCAGCTTCATTTTAGATTTTTATGTACACTAAAGCGACTGAACATGCTCATTTTTTCTTTATTCAGAGTAATACTCTGACAGTGGAGGAAGACAGCATAAAAATCTACAGAAAAAAATGGCTGATTTTTTTGAACCACAAAAATGTTATCTTTTTTTTAAGAGTACCTTATTTTTATTGGGTCGTTAGTTTGCACAGAAAAAAACTGTATATGGTCCACTTGCATGAAATCTTTCTCACAGGAAAATTATAATTGTTCACCACCACCACAAAATTTTTAAGACTAAAGGTGATCTTGAGACAGTAGAGTTCTGATTTAGTCTTGTACCCTGTTGTGCTACTTGTGACATACTGAATCCCTGCAGTACTGCTAATCCAAAATCATGAATGTATGAATGATGTGAGACACTAAAAAAGTTGTTTTTCTGGGTCTAAACAAAGACCATCTTCATTCAGTATTTGGTGGCACCATCTGTCCCTAAGCACACCAACAGATAAACCAAATCAGGCAGACATACAGTCGGTGCTACACAGTGACATCATTCCACACACACAAGCTGAGATCGTTAATTATGTCAGGCCAGCGGATGCCTGGTTTTCCCTCTTCTCCTGCCATGTTCACCTCTATGTCCTCTCCTTACCCTCTGCATCTCTATTTAAAGAGACCAACACACACACACACCCACACACACATTCTCTTTTTCTGTCTTAGATTGGCCTTTTTTTTTTTACTTTAAGGCTGTCTTTCCCCTCTGAAAAATTTACAGCTTCCATCCAGTGATGGCTTCACTGAAATTAGCTCACTTCATGCTTCTCTACTCGAATGCACTCTTGTCCTTCTGTCTAGTGGGCTGTGCTTATAAGTAATGAAGAGTTTATGGTGTTTTCCCCGGGCTTTCTCAGGTTCATTTTATCGATGAGCTCATTTGACGTAAATACAGGTGCCTATTTTAAGGCCTCATGTTTGTTGTGCCCTTAATGACCTAAACACTAGTAGCCAAACACCTGATGATTGATGTTGTGGCGCAGTGGACTTCAATAATGGCTTTTTCAGTTGCCAGACAAATAATGACTTTTGTTCATTTCTTTTACATTTTCAGTTTGTGCCTTATAGCTGTACATTACAGTAAAAATTTCAGCGGGAATAAAAACAAAAACAAAAGTTGTTTTTTAGTAAATGAATACTAAAGCAATGTAATGGTGATAAAAACAATATTATTAGCCATGTTATTGATTTTCTTTGGCTGTTCCCCTACAGTTTGTTACAGTCAATTCAACTCTCAGGAAGCATGTTACTGCATGTAAGATGTTGTAAAGAGCCCCAGATTTTAAGATATATGCTTTAAGCTGTTTTATGTCTTAAAGAGTCTTATTTTGAAGAAAAACTTTGTTGTTTTTTTTTTGTCTTGTATTATCATGTTGAGTGGAAGGGTTTGAATTAAAACAGATTGCTCTCATGCATCAGTTAAGCCTCCATCATGCTTAAGTCCTTCATCTGGCAGCATTTTGGGAACTCAGCACAAAAAAATAAAGTAATGTTGGCAGAGTATAAGAAAAAAAAGGTTTTGTTTTTAAGCCTTATAAGATTAGCACAACTGGAAAACGCTTGCTGCTAACAGTGCCAGAGTTGTCATCTGTTCTGTTGCTTCCTATTGGAGCTAGGAAAAAAAAAAAAAAAGTTGGCTGCCATTTTTAAACAAGCGTTAACCGCCTTTTATTTTCTACTTAAAAAAAAAGTTTTCAACAATTTTCAAAACTGAACTCAATTATTCAGGATTAAACAGATATATATGTTGAAATTTGTAAAACATTAGATAGCTTCTTAAGAACTTTTTGTCATTGGGCCAATTTAAAGTTCTATGGGCTTACAAACCACGATATTACCTCACTTTTTGATTACTGATTCTTTAAAACAAAGATTTTTTTACCAAACTTGTTGCTAAAATCTGGTTGCCTTTATCAATCGAATACTCTGTACTATCTCATCTGGTGTGCTTGATGCATTTGATGTCTCTTTTGTCCTTGTGTTAATACATGCCTCACAATAAACCTTCTCTCAGGTCAAGATTTATCTTAATAGTTTATTGGTTCACCTTTAAATATCTTATTATATACATGACATTAAAACGTGAACCATACAAATATTTTACATCATGACCTTGGACACAATTTACAAAGTTCCTTCTTTTTATTTAAAAAACTCTTTTGCAATGTTTCGATCTTTTTCTTTAGTCAAACATTTCCTGTGTATACTATAGGAGAAATAAAAAAAAATAAATAAATAAGGGGACATTTTTACAAAAGTCCCTTCAGACACATTCCTCAATACAATTTGTCTACTTTTCTTTCTCTGAAACAATGCAGTTATGTCTCTGGGGATGAGACAGAGTTTCACGGATAGAGGGATTGGAAGAGCAGATATACTATCCGGAGGCAAGCAGGCAGGCAGGCCGGCTGGAAGACAAACAAAGCTGCTTAAGTCCACTGAGGCGCAGAACATAAACTTACAGAAGAACAACTGAAACCATCTAAGCCAAAAAAGGATATTCAGAACAAGCATCTGGCATAAGATGAAGAAACCAAGAACTTTTGGATGCTGTGTCACAAATATATGACTGATAAACATTCACCTCTTTCTTTTTACATTTTCAAATACTTGTTAAAAGGGGGGCAGCTTTCTTTCATTTAAATTAGTTAAACTGCGAGTAGAGTAGAAGTCCAATAACAGATAGATCAGGCATCTCATACTGGTTCTAGAAAGGGCCGTTTGGCTGCAGGTTGCAGGCTGAGTCATCTCATCAAGTAAGTCCAATCTTAACATGATTACTTGATGAGATGAATGGAGTCTGGTGTGCTATTGCTTGGTTGGAAAGAAAACCTGCTGCCACACGGCCCTTTCTGAAACCAGTTTGAAACCCCTTGAGATAGATAGAAAGATAGATCCAGTTGTCTTTGGGCCAGGATTGTGTCTCACAGAGTTTGCTGGTTGTAGGGACAGTAGTTGTAGGTGCATTTTAACATGTAAAAAATCAATTGGACAATGCCCTTGTGTTGAACGGTTCAGGAAGAGTTCTAAGAAGAGAGTGAAACATCACCATTCTGTGTTATTGACTGTACTCCATTTGTCTTCCAGTGGGAAAATTGGTGCTCAAGGTAGAAACAGGTCATACAGATCTTATCACTGAAAGAGAAAGTTGCCACTGCCGTCATGTGACTAAATATGGGGCTCTGATGCCTCCTTGCCACTCTTCAATGCTTAAATTTTTGAACGCTGTCCTTCATTATTTTGAGGGTGTCAAGAATGACCTTCCTCCTTGTTTTTTGATAAACCACTTCTACCAAATAATCTACCGGAGCTTCTTGATGGTGTCCAGAGGAGCTGATCTCCAATGGACACTGCTCCTACCTGGCTGGGTGTCCCTCCCAGGCACTCCCGCCTCTTACAGCTTACTGCCCAACATCCAGATTTGTATTTGTCTGTTTTGTGTGAATGTCTCAGAGGGGCCATATAATAAAGTGTAGATTTTGAAGTTAGATTTGCTTTTTATTTCCTTGATAGTCAATGGGTTCCTTTAAGGAAGGAAGGGCAAGTGTATTTAAATAGCCCATTTTAGGACAACACAAACTGTTGCACATGAAAAAGAAACAAGCCTACAGATAAACGTACATTGCAGTGGCATAAGGGTTTAATCAACTAATTAATGAACATTAATATTTAGCTAATAAAATAAGTAATTATAATGATATGAATATTGAAAATATATTGGACTAAAATGTTTGAAAATATTACTACAAGCTTTAATCATGTTTAAATATCATAGTCAAAAAACGCTCAATGCAAGTTTTTAATCTTGATTTAAAGCAAATTCTGGTTTCAGAACAGTTTTCTGGAAGTTTGTTTCAGATTAGTGGAGTATTAGAACCAAATGCTGCTCTTTCATCTTTAGTTCTGGTTCTATGAAGCAGAGTGAGGTTGAGCCAGGTGACCTGAGAGGTCTAGGCGGCTATTACCGTACAGACCACAAGTATGTAAAGTATTTTGGTCCTAAACCATTCCGTGACTTATTAACTAATAGAAGTAATCTTACAGTACTTATAGTAGGTACTTATAGTAACTTCTGAGGTTGTTTGTTCTTATGGTTTAGTCTCTTAAGCTCTACGTAATCTATATATTGCATTCTCACGTAGAGTCTATTATCAGTCCCCTTACTCTCATTAGTTCTTCTCAGTCTTGTACCATTACTATTCTCTATAATTTATTGAGTTGACAGCATTGACTCCCCTCTGTCTTCAGGTCTAAAACAGACATATGATAGTCAGTCAGTTTAAAGGTTTACTCTCAGCCAAAAGGTGGCTGTTCATATTTCAAAAGATCTAGCAGTTCATATTTCCATATTTTTATTTTTTATTCTTTAATGAGGTATTCATCTCAGATCCTTTTGACAGGTTGCTCTGACCTCATCATATCTGTGAAAGCTTTGACCTCCTAAATGATTAAAACTTCACTTTCTTTTATTTTGTCATTACTCTTACTCAGTTTTTTTTAGAAAGGCGATCCCAAGATGAGCTAAAATGAATTGCTGTTTCTTAAAATATAACAGGAGAAAAACCTGTGTGGTATTACAGAGTGAAAATAGTTTATAATGTTTGCCCCAGTTAATAAGTAGCCTCTTGAGAACTTTTTTCTTCAAACTGTAACTCACCCCATGTTTTGTTTCTTATATAAAATCTGGATAACTGATATTTTAAAACTGTTTCTTGATTTTTTTGTTCTTCCTCTTCTTTTGTATTTAGCTATTAGAAAATTGAGAACTATTTTTTCTATTTTTTAACAGTCTAGCTAGAGCTGCAGTATGTTTTTTAGAGGAAAAATGTTGAATTGATTGTAGAGATCAAAACTAGATTAGCAGTGATAGAATCACAGACATTTCAGATGAGTTCCTTGATTTCTGTCTTTCTTTTCTGCACTTCATCTCATGCTGATGTTCAATGAGACACGGTGTCCTTTGTGCATGTGGCTGTGATAACTATGGCCCTTTATCGACTCTAAATACACACATATATATTCTCTCCAAGGGAGAGCGAGAAAAAGGGCACATCTCTCTACTTAATTAGTCTCTTGCCTCCAGGTTAGAGGTTAGACCACCGTGTTTACATCCCATTTTTTTCAGCCACAGTCTTGCTCAACAAACACATTTACAGAGCAATGCTCATGTGCATCCAACGTCTTTGATCCGAAAGGACCCAAATCTATTTGTTTTGTCGGAGCAGTGAAGATACAGGTTTAATTACCTCTACACTGTGACCCGAGGGATCGGACATATTTAGCTGTGTAAATCTCTCAGATAAAATAAATGTGAGGTAGTGAATTACACCCAGGGACAAACACACTGCTTTAAAAGAAATTACCTCTGTCTTATTGCTCTCTCCCCTGAAAGCTGCTGATTTACTTAAGAATTAGCAGTTTGACTTTTGCTAACACCATCTGGATGAACAAAAATTATGTAATTGGGTGTATTGGATATATTATACTTGTAATTAAATTATAGGCTATAAACTGAAGTGTTATGCAGAAAATACAATGGAAAACACTGCAGTGTTGATGAAACCATATTCTTCTTTTCAGAGAGGTTAGCTCTTCTTTTTTTCCCTTTTCTTTAACCTTAACAAAAAGGATTCTTATATATAATTAATATTTTATATAATTTACCTTTAAACATTTTGATCCAACCTTAAATCTTTGTAAATGATCCAAGAGTAAAGACAGTGATGAGAAAGAAAAGGCTTGATAGATAAGATCATGATTGCATTACAGTTATTTATAAAAGTAGAGCAGCATTTAACTTGTAATCCACGACTTTCTATTCCTCTTAAGATAACAATACGATATAACACATAATACTTTTTCTAATAAAAATCATCTTTGTCTATTCAAACTCAGAAATATAAAAGATAATTTAGATATGTGCCTGTTCGTGACTATTTGAAGAATTTCAGAAATGGCTAAGAGAAAAAAGTTAGTAGCCTTGATTTTTTTATTTAGTCATTTAAATAATAAATGTCCTTTAAAAGCTCATCTAAACTGGTTCTGAATAAAATAACTAGTTAGCAACATTGAACCAATTAGCAGCATTGTTCCTAGTTAATATTGTTACTTTCTTTATTTAGTAAATAAAAAAAAAACAGGAGTGGGCCCTTATAAATATATCCATCCATCCATCCATCCATCCATCCATCCATCCATCCATCCATCCATCCATCCATCCATCCATCCATCCATCATGTTGGAAGGACCTACAGTATCCAAACAGACCATGCATTCCTATGGAGAATAAATAGAAGGATCCCAGCTGAAATTTGCATGCAGAACCTTCTAGTTGCAAGGAACAGTGTTATTAACATGAGAACTGTGCAGCCTGCATAAATTAAAATTTATGACAAATTTTATGAAATACCATTTGTTAATGATTAGAATCCCAACAACAAACTGCCTTTATATCCTTATTGTAGTTCTGAAATATTTCAACCTATTATCACTTCTCATTCTAGTGATTTATTTATTTTTCTCCAAGGTCTTTAAAAAGTCATCCAAAAAATCACATTGAATATGCAAATTGGTACACTTACAGTTTGTAAATGGCCTTTATCTGGTGGAAAAAACTATGGCATTACATTTTTAAAAGATTTTAACTAAAGCTTAACATGTTATAATGATTTTTCTTTCATTAATTCTGATTAAAAAAGAAGAGATGGAGGCTGATATTCAGTTTACTTAGTCTCTTACAAGAGAGGTGATGGTTGGGGTTTTCAGTCTCTGCTGAATATTACAGAACAGCTGTTTATACTGTAGCAGCCATTCAAAATGTCCCTCCTTAGCCAAACGCCAGCCAAATAGCAGCCAACTTCCCTCCAACTCCCAGCGAAATCCCCTCCAACTTCCAGCCACTTGAGTCACCCTCTCTTACATATTTTCTTACTCTGACTTTTCACTGAGTTACAGTGTCTGACCAGGACACGATGCTTCTCTTTAGATCTTAAAGTCCACAAATCATGGCAGAAAGAATATTTTAGTCCAAATATTTATGTTTAAACAGAAATTATAGGGGAAGAGGCAAGGACCAGCCGAGGACCAGCCAAGAGCCCATCAAGGAAAGTGGGGGAATTTTGAATGGCTACTACTGTAGGACACTGTTTCCTGCACACTTTATTTAGTTATGTTTTAAGTTTTAAATTTGTGCAGTATGATTTAAATTTGATGCAAATTGCAATGCAGTGAATTGCAATGCAGTGGATCCCTCAATGCATTGAGGGGCATTCTTTTGTGTTAAAGCGTTGCTTAAACAAAAATGGGGATGAATAGAATTGATTAAAAAAAGGTAAAAATACTACTGGAAATATCACTACAATATTACAGTTTTTAAAATGATGTGCCTATCTTTATTTTTTTTTTATTGGGCTTTTTGAGCTTATGATTTCAGCTTCACCTTGTTTTACAATGCAGTTTGCACTTGTAAGTTACTACAATAGGAAAAGGGGAAATGGAAGATAAATAATTTTAAACCTGCACAATCTGGCTTCGGTTTTGGTAATCTGCAAAACCAAGAATGTCAGAGGACTTAGGAGGGTTAAACCTAAAGTGTCTAAAGTTACTGTTGCAGCAGCAGGAGATAGTGCTCACATCAGTGAGCCAAAGAGGTAATTTACCTGCTTGTATAAGTCCTACAGTAGTAACTACTTCTGTGCCTGAGTGCCAATTAAAGCCACAAGGTGGTTGTTTTTTTTTTACCACAGGTCATCAGGGATTCCTTTTCAAGGAGCTCACTATGTGGCTATGAGTACAGCTTGCTGATAATTATTATTATAATAAACTCAACTACAAAATAACAGTTTTGTAGGTGTATAATGTAGTCTCATTTTTTTATACACAAATTCTGTTGAGTGCTTTTTAATATACCAGCTACAAACTTTAATGTCATCGCTATGCATCCCGTAAAAATGGGCATTTTATAGGGTTTTCATTTAGATTCTGTTAGGTTTTTGTAATTTCTAGTCTAACATGGCAGATGTCATGTAAGAATTGTGGAAAGTGAAATAAAGTGAGAATTTTTTCATAAATGTTTGCATCATAAATAAAGAAGGAATAAATCATTTGCTTCTCTAGATGCAGGGTTCTTAATTTCCTTTGCACTCTTAATATTTAGTTGATGACTTGATATGATTTTTTATTACCGGTACATTTTGCTGTGATATGAATGAGAAAAGGCCAAGGCTCTGCTCTGTTGGATCAAGAGTGAAGCACGGCAGTAAAGCGAGATGGTGACACACTGTTAACAAAAAGCTATGAGGGCAAATACTGTAGCAAACACAATGAAACTGCACCAGCTAGTCATAAAGAATAACGCCATGATGAGCTGTCCAACAGGATTTGCAGAGATTTACATTGTACTGTATAGGAATCCATTGGAAACAGTCACAAAAAATATTCTTATCTGTTTTCTTGACTTGATCGTAAAACAAAGGACAAACAAAACTGTAGAGGTGAAACGAGACCAAAGAAAAGCAAAAGTAGAGGTAATTTATTTATACACAATCTAAGCACCGATCTGTGAAAAAAAATCCCCTCATCCTTTCTGTATCTACATAGAAGACTGATCATCAGAACAAAGTGAACATGTGCATGAAATAGTTGCTGGTGGTAGCAATGGTTAGCTCTATAGACTTGTGCAGCTCTGATCTGTTCTTTGATTCTAAAATACTGTATTGTTTTATTTGGGATCTATCAATAATCAGGATATTTGTGTGGACAGTACCTTATGTCTGTTTACTGGACCTATATATATTTAGTCTATTATCAGAGAATTTACAAAACACGTACCCAAATGGTGCAATACCAACAGTATACATGACGGCAGTTTGGTACAAAATGGTGAAGGTGAAATAACCAAAGGGAATAAAGAAGAAATTGAAGAATTTAACAAAGATACTTTCATCTCAAGGGGCTTATTCTTTCAATAGCAATACATACATTTTTCTCTGAATTCCTTACTTAATCAAACGTGTCTGCTCTTAACCAATATGTTTCATATATACAGGCATAGCTATTCAAAATTTCCCCACTTTCCTTTATGGGCCCTGGGCTGGTCCTTGGATGGTCCCCTACAGTTCCTTTTTAAATATCAATATTTGTACTAAAATGTTCTTTCTGACATTAAGATCTAAAGAGAAAGGTAATCTCCTGGTCAGACCCTATAAATCAGTGAAAGGGTGAAGTCAGAGTAAAAACATATACAAGAGGGGGTCACTCCAGTGGCTGGAAGATGGAGGGAATTTTGCTCGGAGTTGGAGGGAAGTGGGCTGATATTCGGCTGGTATTTGACAGGGAAGGACCATCTTGAAATCTCTCTATCAATAGATAGATAGATGGATGGATGGATGGATGGATGGATGGATGGATGGATGGATGGATGGATGGATGGATGGATGGATGGATGGATGGATGGATGGATGGATAGATAGATAGATAGATAGATAGATAGATAGATAGATAGATAGATAGATAGATAGATAGATAGATAGATAGATAGATAGATAGATAGATAGATAGATAGATAGATAGACGGACAGAGCTACAAATATTATAGTTCATTGTTGCCTCCCTATCAAGTAAAAAAAAAGAAAAGGCTGTGTTATTATGATATATAAGTCACTTTTTGAAGACTAATTTTTGTTTAAAGGTTTTCCTTTGTCAGGAGTTTGTCTCTCACTTGCGTTGTAACTTTTCCCATTGTGCCACGCAAATGTGGGCTTCAAACCCCCCCCAAAAAAAACAATCCAACAGTGAAATAACAGACTATGATAGTAATACTTATGTAAAACATCCAACTGACAATTTGAATGGCTCCAGTGATAACCGCTTATTAAATCAATTTAGGTTGTGAATGACAGGATGTTAGAGCAGAAGCTATTGAATTGTAAGATCTTCACACCTTTA
The DNA here is from genome assembly GCA_030533445.1 of Cyprinodon diabolis. Classification (NCBI taxonomy): domain Eukaryota; kingdom Metazoa; phylum Chordata; class Actinopteri; order Cyprinodontiformes; family Cyprinodontidae; genus Cyprinodon; species Cyprinodon diabolis. Next base: position 13,792,613 of record CM060075.1, on the reverse strand, counting down.
TTTAATGTTTAGTAAACATCACACATTGGATGTCTAAATCAAATGATTTGCACACATACAGAATGAATTATTTCTCCGTCCAAGCTGCCCATCAAGCATCCAGCAGTTTCATAATGACATGCTAACAAGGTACTGACGACGGAAGGAAAAAAAAAAACCCTAACAAGCCTTGCAATTAAAATGATTGAAGATTATTCTCCTCCTCTCCAGCCCTGCTTCTGTCTCACTCCTCCCAGGGGGCGTCCAGTCGTTTTGTCAGTCCCGCTTAGTTTAAGTAGTTTTTATAATGCAAGCACCCACATGGAGAAAGTGCTAGTACGGATGTGAGTGCTGCATGAGAGAAGAAGAGTGTGCTCCCTTTGTTTAATCTCCAATAATGTTCTTGTTTAAGAGTGGAGTGCTGTGTCAGAAAGCTGAAGAAAACTCCCAAGAGGCCCACCCACACAAACAAACACACACACCCGCTATGCAGATAGCTCTGCACGCTGTCCTCCTACATCTTTCCGTTCCCTCTTCCTCAGAGTTTTTTTTTTTTTTTTCTGTGATAATGCAAATGGACAGGGTCCATCAGGCTGAGTGGGAGAAGTAGAGGACAGGAGGAGAGGGAGAAAAAGCAATGACGGTTGTGTTCAAGTGGGATGAATGGCTGTTCTGTCTTCTTGCTGTTAGCATAAATTATCGAGAGCATCTTGACTGTCCACTATCAAATCAATACAAGATGTGATTTACCTACTCAGCACCTAATGTGAAATACTATGAAGCCCTTGCACTATGGTTCAGTGTCCAGACATTAACATTTGTTGCCAACATGCTGCAGGCAAAATAAGAAACTCAAGCTGATAAAACCTAACAAAAATATTTATACCTTTGCAATCTTAAAATATGGTGTATTTTACTACTGCCTAGTGGGCATTTACCAGTCTGAGAGAGAAGCATTGGTGGCTGCTGGTCTCTGAAACAGGGGAACATGAATGGCGTTAACTCAATCTAAACAGAAAGAAATGAACAAATAAAGCATCAACAAGATGCAAACGGTTTCTTGGGGTTTGGTAATTTATTTACGATTCTTTGTGTAAATAAATAAATTAGTGGGTGAAAATAGCTGTTATGAATTTCTCTGAAATAACTCTACAAACCACGGCAAGAGGTTGGCATAAGATGACTGACTAACATAATGACTAGTTTTTCCTCTCTTGTTTGAGTGTCATGAGAAAAACCCCTCTTGTTAGCCTCTGATTTGTGTGTGTGTGTGTGTTAGGGGTGGAATGGTTCACAAAATCCACGGTTCGGTTCGGTTCACGGTGTCGTGGTCACGGTTTTCGGTTCGGTATATGTTTATTGTTACACCGAAAAATAATTTTTTTTTTTAAAAATTATAAAAATTAATGAAAAAATAAATATTTATGAAATTATTGAAAACATCCAAAAAAATGATCCGCGGAAACCATGGATCATTTCCGCATGTTTTGCTGCGCATACGCTCTACCATCTCCAAGGAACTCAGAGCAGAGCGGACGGGAGCCACAGTGGAGGCTGTAGGCTTTGCTTTGTGCAGGCGGTCTGGAGCGCAGCGGGGCGGAGGGGGGTTGCTGACGGAGTATGAGGGATTTCGGGGTTAGCATGACATGTTGGTCGTGTTGCTGTTAGCATAAACAAAACGTGTTGCACAATGCTTGCACACTGTTGCACTTTTATCCACAACTTTCTTTCCGCCGTCATCGTAGGTCACTCTAAATGCAAAGTGGTCCCATACAGCAGACCTATAAAGTGCTGCTGGCGCGTCTTCCAACTCCTGTTCTTTCCCACTCGCCATACCCACGCTTCTCTTCTTCTTGTTTACTACTGGTGGTTGGCTTTGGTCACAGTACCGCCACCTTCTGCTCTGGAGTGTAATCGCTTCGCCTATGAGAAAAAGGAGCAGCGCATGAACCGAACGTAACACACGCAAACCGAACCGAGACAGTCGAACCGAACGGTTCAGACGGTTTTCATAAACCGTTCCATCCTTAGTGTGTGTGTGTATTCTACCAATCAGCATTGAGCAGCCAGCTTCATAAGATACTCAGCCTCACTGGAACAGATTTTTGCTTCTTATCCAATCAGAGACCTGCTTTCTCGCTGGTTGCTTCAATGCACAGAGATTAAAGCTTCAACAGGAATTTCACATACTGTAGAGGCTGACAGTCAGTATCCTGCTGCTCCAAAGGAGAGATCCTCTCCAAGAGCGTTCTCAACAGCTGATTAATGTGAAACGAATTCTTTCTTTCATGAAGTTTAAAAAATGCACATTTCACCAAATATTTTACTAAATTTTGAGGGGAGGTTTAGCCTCCCTTGTAGCATGTTCAATGTGAAATCACCAATGGTAATCCGTGATCAGTGTTTATTCTTACACACCTCAAAATGTGTGTGGCCCTTTCAATTCTGACAAGCTCTGCTCTGCAACTCTGCTCTGCAGTCACTGTTTCTGTGCACGCTAGGTGTTTTCTCAGAGAAAGAAGGAGTTGAGCGAGCGCAGGGTGCACCGATTTCACAGTTAAAGTAATAAGCCGAGATCAGGCCAAGCGTGTGCAGAGACCCAGACCTAAATCCTGTTAAGAATCATTGGAAGGAGCTGAAACATGCTCAGGAAAGGACAGTCTTCAAACCTGAGACAACTAGAGCAGTTTGCCAGAATACCTGCTGAGAGGAGAAGAAGTCTCATTGATAGTTAAAGGAATTGTTTAATTGCAGTGATTGCCTCATCAGGTTGTGCAACATAATAGAAAGTTAAGGATACCATCCTTTCTGTCCAGGCTCGTTTCAAAAGTTTTGTTTTTTATCATTCTGTTCAAGGATAGTTGAAAAACAAATTATGAATTTCATTTGTTCATTTTCATAGATTTGTTATCTATTTCTTGTCAGATTCAACTCATTTCTATGACCATATTGAGTTATTTTTTTGTTAAACAAGGGCTACCAGCAATTTTATCCCCATGTACAGAGAATTACTTTGAAAAGCATTTTATCATGTTGCTTACACTGTTAGTCCGAGTCATTTAATCACATAACGCTTTCATATAACAGCGCTGCCCTCTGGTCTCATCACTTGCTTTCCACCAATGGCCAGACACATACTGTAATAGAGAGGGAGCGCTGTGTAGCCCGCAGATCTCTCCCCAATGAAATGTGACATTTAATCCTTTTTGGGAAGAAGTAGTGCTCTAATGCTGCTTCTTCTTTTATCTTACAATACCTGGTGGGTTAGCAATCATCATTTTATCAGTCTCTGGGAGTCTCTTATGATCTGAGACATGTCACTCTCAGGCAGTCTTCTTGGTGTTTCCCACTTTAACTGTGGGACTTTTATGCCATAATCTCGAGTTCATGTACAATGCTTCAGCCACCTAGCTATAGTCTTCCATGTACACTGCTTGATGGTGTCTTGTATCCAATTTTTATGTGTATCAAAGCAACAACCTTTGTTTTGGATATGTTGTGGTAGACACCGGTCCCTTTTTCTTTATCTTTAATTATTGCATGTAAATACTTTTTAATTACAGATTGTGAAGTTATTTCAAGTAATTTGATAGCAAATATGTAATTAAGGGAACACTGTAACAACCTTTATGCTAACATTTCATACATAATGTGTGATGAAGAATCTCTTGGGCTGCATAGTAGAGTTTTGTATAAATAAAATAAGGGACTCATTTTTTGATGTGGCTACTCAGACCAGTGGGTGTGAATTAGTGTTGCGCCAATGACATTTTTTGGCCCCGATACCGATACCCTACACCTGGCTGTGCAGTGTTGGCCGATACCGATACCATACCGATACCGTCTGGTAGAAATTGATGTGTGTGTATATATGAAGAACTGCATAATGCTTGGATGTAAAATAATTGCCAACATAGCTTTGTCAAGCTGCTGCCTACCTTTGTGAAGCAGGAAATAGACTAATACAAAGTGAATCCAGTGAAACGTTTTATTGCCTACCTGGAATGGGTGACAATAGTATAATAAACTTTTGGTGCCTTTTTGTTGGTACTCGCTGATACAGACACAACCATTTAGTGCTGGATCGGGGCCCCTCCCAATACTGGCATTGGTATTGGTGCTACACTAGTGTGAATATATACATTCATTCTTTTGAATGCTTTTAAATATTCAATTTGCATAGTTGTCGTTTGCATGGAGTAGAAATACTTAATGTTATATATAAAATCACCTTGGGACCATTTTAACAGGAATTGTATTATCCTATGTTATTTTAGTGTAGTTGGAATCTCATATGCCTTAGTGTTTTCTCAGCAGTTAAATTATAAGATAAAGACACATCTAGTATGCTATAGTGTCTACATAATCTAAAGGGTCCTGAGTGGCTTTTGGTGCATCACGAATGCTGCAGTGTCTGCATAAGGCCAAATTGTTTTTTGCTTGACATGGCCATTTCAGGCTTGTCTTGAAAAGCAAACACACATACACACATTATGGCAAAATACCTGCAGGGTAGAGTCATCATAGTGGGAATAGTCAATCCATTTCTTGGCTCTCTTTTCTTTATTACTTCAAGTGTGACAAAAGGAAAGAAAATCTTTTGTTTGGGGTTGGGTTTAAATGAAGGGAACAAGCATAGATGTCAGAAACAGACTTCCAACACACACTCTGCTCGTTATGTGCCTCGTTAAGAAAGTTGTTAACACAGACACAGCAGCTTGAAAAGACTTACATTCATGACTTTTGTGCAATTTCTATAACAAAGAGCAAGAAAAAAGCTGCAGAGAGCAAAGTTAATCCAAGGTCAACACTAACTTCTTCAAGTTACATCTCTTGTATTGACTTTTAGACAGGGCTGTAAAATGTACTTTTGAAACACTTCCTTCTTTAGTCTAGACATACTGTACATCATTTCTTTTTTTTTTTTCATTTTAATGATTACATTTTCCAGGATTTTTTAAACAGAGCTCTACATTATTCCATATGTTATTACTCTAGACTTAACCAAAATAATTAATTAATTGGTTTTTAAGACAGACTCAGAAAGACCTTAAGAAATATATGAGCAAATATATGAACATGAGGATTATATGGCTGAATTGGAAATGAAAAGGCTACCTGACTCAGAGACATATAATTTTGTAGCCCGTGGGGAACCACAGCATCCCCATTTCTAAAGAATTGTCTCTGTCAACAAAACAATCGGAACAGTATACATTAGGTTCCTGCATCAGGCCCTCAGTGATTTGAATAAATTGGAGATAAGTGCAGTTTTTTTTTATATATCGTACCCATCGAACCTGCATAATATGCATTTTCCTCCTTGTTCCCGAAAGTGGAATGACTGTATTTGTAATAAAAGTGCAGCGTTTCATATTTTTCAAAGACCAGATTTAGACAGTAAAGACCAAAACTGATGGAAAAGTAAGTCACAACTGTTTGCTTCCTGTCTTTTCACACAAAAAAATAAAAACAGTATTTAGAAATATTTAGGTATGTATCTGCTTTCAAGCTGTTTAGGCTCAAATGTACTCTTTTTATACCAATGTGTTCATTTACATTTTGATGGATTTCTTCAAATATCACTGAAGCAAGATTATAAGGTTTGAGGAAAATTACTGTATTTCCAGAAATCTCTGAATGGTTTCCTGTTTGTATAGCCTGAGGTTGTTTTATTTGTGAATTAAGCGTGGAAGCTGTAAAGATTACCATAAATGCAGCAGAATTATGACTGATTTTTATTTTTTTTTTCAGTTTCCCTTTTAGATGTACACTATATTAAAAAGAGGATTCAATCTTCTGCCTTCATACACTCTTTGTACACTGAAATTGCACCCTTTTCTTTATCAGTAGGGTCTAATATGTCACACCCATAACTTTCTGCACATCCATGATGCGAATCTCCCGTTCCACCACATCCCAAAGATGCTCTATTGGATTGAGATCTGGTGACTGTGGAGGCCATTTGAGTACAGTGAACTCATTGTCATGTTCAAGAAACCAGTCTGAGATGATTCCAGCTTTATGACATGGCGCATTATCCTGCTGAAAGTAGCCATCAGAAGTTGGGTACATTGTGGTCATAAAGGGAAGGACATGGTCAGCAGCAATACTCAGGTAGGCTGTGGCATTGCAACGATGCTCAATTGGTACCAAGGGGCCCAAAGAGTGCCAAGAAAATATTCCCCACACCATGACACCACCACCACCAGCCTGAACCGTTGATACAAGGCAGGATGGATCCATGCTTTCATGTTGTAGACGCAAAATTCTGACCCTACCATCCGAATGTCGCAGCAGAAATCGAGACTTCCTGTTCTTAGGTGAAAGGAGTGGCACCCGGTGTGGTCTTGTGCTGCTGTAGCCCATCTGCCTCAAAGTTCGACGTACTGTGTGTTCAGAGATGCTCTTCTGCCCACCTTGGTTGTAACGGGTGGTTATTTGAGTCACTGTTGCCGTTCTATCAGCTCGAACCAGTCTGGCCATTCTCCTCTGACCTCTGGAATCAACAAGGCATTTTTGCCCACAGAACTGCCGCTCACTGGATGTTTTTTCTTTTTCGGACCATTCTCTGTAAACCCTAGATATGGTGGTGCGTGAAAATCCCAGTAGATCAGCAGTTTCTGAAATACTCAGACCAGCCCTTCTGGCACCAACAATCATGCCACGTTCAAAGTCACTCAAATCACCTTTCTTCCCCATACTGATGCTCGGTTTGAACTGCAGGAGATTGTCTTGACCATGTCTACATGCCTAAATGCACTGAGTTGCCGCCATGTGATTGGCTGCCTAGAAATTAAGTGTTAACGAGCAGTTGGACAGGTGTACCTAATAAAGTGGTCGGTGAGTGTATATAGCACCTTTATTCAAGTTAGGAGACTTGACCAAAGCGCTTTACACTACATTCATTCACCCATTCACGCATACACTCACACACTGATAGTGGCAAGCTACACTGTAGCCACAGTTGCCCTGGGGCTCACTGACAGAAGCGTGGCTGCCGTACACTGGCGCCACCGGGCCCTCTGACCTCCATCAGTAGACAATGCAGGTGAAGTGTCTTGCCCAAGGACACAACAACACTGAAAGTCGGAGTCAGGGCTTGAACCGTCAACCCTTTGATTTCAGGGCAAACTCCTTCATCCAACGCCACTGTCGCCCCAACATGGATCGGATATCAGTGGTGTCACATGGTGGTTTTGGATATTAGAGAATCTATTCAGTGCACTTTACATGGAACAGTTATGTCTTTCTTTTTGTTTCTTATGAGCAAATAAAAATGATAAAGTAAATAATTTTTTTAAGAATGTTTCTATCAAGGCTAGCCATTACTCACATTCAAAATATATGGTTAATTCCTTCAACAGTTTAATATGATCAGTATCGGATGTCGACCAATGCATTCAGCCCAGGTATTGGTATAATTTTGAATCTTAAGCTTAACAGTGTGTTGATGGGATGTTTTAACAATTTTTCCATGTTTTAAGGCCAAAGGCTGCTGTTGGATAAAAAACACCTGGCTCAGGAGTTCATGTCCCGATTATTCTTTTATTATTTTTTTATTATTATTATTATTATTATTATTATTATTATTTTTTATTATTATTATGAATATTCTTTTTCAAATACTTTTGTTTTTATGTAGGGATCAGCACTCTGGGCAGGAAAGTGAAATTATTTCACATAAAACGACCTTTTAGATGTATTCATAAAAATTCCTTATTTCATCACACATGCTAAGTTGGGCCAAAAAAGAGCAATCCCCACAAGATTTAGGATGATTAAAGTGTCTGAATCATCTTTATATGCTGTAGAGTTCCTTTAAACAGCATTAAGGGATAACCAAACAGATGGAAACATCCCCATCCCTAATCCCCTCTATACTAAAGTTTGCGCTAGACAAAATGCTGGCCGCTAGTTTTTTTTTTTCACCTTGCATCTGCCAGTGGTTTAAACATCAATTGGATTTGAATTGTTTGTTACTCCTGAAAAATATATCTGATGACTTTAGGTCATAGTGAATCCACAAGGCTATGCAGTTCAAGGTTGGTGATTTGCTTTTCCTAGGTGGGGAGCTCCCCAACTTTAATTGGCAGGTTCTCCAAAATCCTTCCTCTTGGACATCCCTCTGCAAACAGAAAAGGCTATTCTTTAGGCTGCAACTAAGGATTGCAAATCTTTTAATCTGTTGATAATTTTTTGATTCATCGATTAATAAACAGATAGCCAGAGGTTCCTTAAAGCTACAGTGTGTAATAATTACAGGTATATACAGTCAGAAATGTAATATATTATACATAACTATGTTATTTATCATCATCTACGAGCTCAGCCTCTTAACCTTAATATTTACGTTGCCTTAGAATTCGTTATTTATAATTACATAGGAGCGGGTCTCGCAGCCATGGAGGCAGACATCTTTGCGCTACGGCAGCGCAGAGCCAACAAACTAGCGATTGCGAGATTGCCCATTACGCTCGAAAGTAACTACGGCAAGTTGAGAGAGATGAACTGAGATGGTACTGAACACACAGACTAATGAAATACTATCTGTAAAATTATCTATGTAAACAAACCTCATCACTTGAGAAGGTAGGTGATGCGGACGTCGTGGAAGACATTTTGTCCCATAACGCTCGCCGTACTGTTGGGGGGGAGAAGCGGTGGGGGGGAGATGTTCATGTTGCTGCGGTCTGCAGTCTGGACGTTAGATGTCGCTGAAAATTACACACTGTAGCTTTAAAGAAGAGTTTTAGTTTAACCCGGTCAAACTAAAACTTTTCCTTTTGAGGAGATAGATAGAGCATATTAGCAGTTTTTTAATCTTAATTGCAATATATATATATATATATATATATATATATATATATATATATATATATATATACAGTATATATATATTTTTTTTTTTTTTTTTTTTTTTTTTTTTGGTATAATTACTGCTGAAAGTGGGTCGCTCTTTCAGCTAAAGGCATGTTTTAGAATCTATACTTCAGTTAACAATCGATCAACAAATCAGTTGCAGATTTTTCAGTAATTGTTTAATCACAATTGAACCAATGAATTGTTTTAGCCATACTGTTCTTATTAACACAGTTCACCTGTTAGAGTGAGGCTATGATTTAATACAAGCAGCTTGGCTCTTCATTTATGATTCTTGTTAAACTGTTGACCTTGACAGTTGGTGTTTGTATAATTTAGACTAGTTTACTGCCAGATCTAGCTGAAGGGTTATGGATATCCTCATTCATTAATTTTTTTTAGGGCCAAGACTGAAATCTATTTGGACTAAATCTTTTCAATTGCTGTATTTTCTTAGTGACTGAAAGTCTAGATTTGGCTACCTTTTTTTTTTTATGTGTTCGTTTTTCAGCCTTCTTTTGTTTCATCAGATCATTAATTATGTCTGCTTGAAGTTAAGTTACAAACTGTTGATATTAGATATTGTTTGCAGTATTCTCCGTTTTTTAAACACAACTGAAAATTAATCACTTTAGCAGGTTTAAACATCAGCATGTAGTTTATTCTTGCTTTCACTTTTTGTGGAAGCAAGCATAAGCTAGCACAGTTGAGGCATGTGCTAGGCTAATACAAATAGAAGCAAGAATTCCACTGGAATTCTTGCTTCTATTTGTATTAGCCTAGCACATGCCTCAACTGTGCTAGGCTAATTGGGACGTGCTTTGCATAGCTCCATGCAACGCCTTGCACTGCACTTGTTGATGTAAAGCTTAGATGGAGCTGCTGGACCATGAAACCTATTTAATAATAATAATAATAATAGATTTTATTTGTAACGCACCTTACATTTCAAAGAAATCTCAAAGTGCTACAGAGACCAAAATAAGAAGAAAAATACAGCAATACATCCTACACCGAGCGGCACCAAAAAACCAACAATTACCAAAAAATAATAATAGTAGTAATAATAAATAGTAATAATAGAAAAAAATAAAGAATAAATTGTAAATTGTAGGGCCCACAGCAACACATCTCGCACCAAGTGGTACCAAAACCAACAATTGAAACAAACAATTAAAACCACAATTTAAAACAAAACTTACAGTTCTAAAAGGACTGTTTAAAAAGGTGAGTCTTAAGACCTTTTTTAAAGGCCTCCACACCTTGTGGGGCTCTCAGGGACTCTGGAAGGGCATTCCAGAGCCGTGGAGCTACTGCCTGAAAAGCCCTATCCCCCATAGTGGCAAGTTTGGTCTTAGGTTGATGCAGGCAGTAAAAGGAGGTGGAGGAACGAAGCCTACGAGAAGTAGCGTGCGATGAGAGGAGTTCACTGAGATAGGCAGGAGCAACTCCATGGATGCATTGATAGGTAAGCAGACAGAGTTTATAATGTATTCTATGTTTGATCGGTAGCCAATGAAGTGAATTAAGAACATAAGTGATATGGTCGTATTTGCGCCTCCTCATCAGGACCCGGGCAGCACAGTTCTGAATGTACTGGAGCTTTTGCAGGTTTTTACCAGAGGTCCCAAAGAGGAGGGCATTACAGTAGTCCAACCTTGATGAGATGAAGGCATGGATCAACCTCTCAGCATCCGGATGGGAGAGGGAGGGGCGGAGTCTGGCAATGTTTTTGAGATGGAGGAAGGAGACTTTAGAAAGATGACGGATGTGGGAGTTGAAAGTGAGGTTAGAGTCAATCCTAACTCCAAGGTTTGTGACGGTGGTGGAAAAGGGAACGTTAAGACCAAATATTAAAATACTACTGAGATTAGCGGACTGAGTTTGATGAGGGGTGCCAAGAAGGATGACATCCGTTTTATTACTGTTAAGTTGAAGAGAGTTGGCAGTCATCCATGCCTTTATCTCCTCTAAGCAAAGCTGAAGTGAAGATGGAAGAACTGTAGGAGAAGTGGAGTCCATTTTCATATACAGTTGTGTATCATCAGCATAGCAGTGAAAGGAAACCTTGTGTTTATTGATTATGTGACCTAGGGGGAGCATATAGATGGAGAAGAGGGTTGGCCCAAGGACTGACCCTTGTGGCCAAAGAGTATCAAAGTTGTCTCATTTTGCAATTTACAATTAAAAAGAAGGCTCTCAAATGTAGTCAGCTCCGGTAGTGGGAGGGGGGTTACAGGTAGATCCCTGCGATGGAAAACGGCCAACCCTCCACCACGGCCAGTGGTCCTAGCTTTCTCCAGATATGTATAACCTGGTGGACAAGCTTCATTTAGTGCCATATATGAACTAGGTTTGTGCCAGGTTTCAGTAAGGCACAATATGTCCACTTTTTTATCACATATGTGATCAAAAATAAAAGTGGTTTTATTGCAGAGTGATTGAGTATTGAATAGTTCTATTTTTAATTCGGAGTTGGGCTTAGCCTTTGGGAAGGTGCGAAGTAGACGAAAATCCACCCCGCGTCTTCCCTGTCGCCGCTGCTCTCCTATATTGTCTCTTGTGTTGGTCGTCTTCCGATGACGTAACCAATGACGTGTTGAATGTGCACCACGAGAATGTAGCCGGTGGATGTAGTATGGGCCGGTGATGAAGCTAGACAAATCTTGTCGGTGTTCGTGGTGTAATGACAGACCATGGGAAGAGTGGGGTCGATGGCGGTTCAGCCTCTGAGACCAGGGGCCAGCCGGAGCGGTGTGGAGATGCCGTGCGCACGCAGAGTGGAGGTGCAGGGGGGCCAACGGTGCCATCCTCGGCTTAAACCAGGAAGACGCGCTGCTCCTGGACTCCAATGATCCCGTCCCGCTGATGCCCTGTAAGTTATCGTTGATGCTCCTGTTCGGGGTAGAGTCGCCGTAAAGGTAGCTTACTTCTGATGAAAGGTTTAGCGGGCCTGGACACTGGTGGATGTCCCCAGATAGAAGCAAACAAGCGGCGATGATGAAAGCGATAGTTTGCCGTGGTTTTAATGCAGTTTTGGATTGAGATGATGTCGGGCTGAGGAGTCGCGGATAGATGAATGTGGTGGCCAAGACATGCCTGCCAAATCCAAAGTGCTTGAGGGCTTGCCTTATTTTAGTTTTATTTGAAAATGACAGATCAGTCCCATATAAATAAGAGTCCGCTTGTGATCGAACGTTGTCAGAAAGATTGAGATTACTCATCAGTATTGTGTATATAAAGAAAGCCGCAAGTACTCCTATCAAACCAGGCGCCGCCATCTTGTAATTCTCACCATCTTGTAATTCTCATAAATGCCTCTAAACACTGTTCATTTGCTCAGCTAGAGATTTGAAGCTGTTGGCTGCAAAATGATGGCAACTCTACAAACTATGCAATTAAGCATCTCCTGACTTGATTTTTTTGGCTTACCATTTTTGGTTATTTTTTACCTTTTGAAATATAGCATTTTTCATCTCACTGAGTCAAGCAGTTTTATATTTATTGAACAGGCAGATCTTGACCTACAGTGATGTCACAATCAGATAAAAACAATGATAAGATGCTATGCTTGTTTAATAACAGATTTAATAAAGTGCTAAAATTTGGGGCACCCAATTTGGTGGCAATAATTGCAATCATTTTTTCAAAAAATAACTAATTAATAACATGGTAATAACGTAGCAAGTTACACTATATTACTAGGTAACAAGAAATACTTTGGAGAATTTTTTAAAGTGCTGTGCTTCAAATTTTAGGCAGATAAGGTAAAGTCAGACTTCTTAGATTTCAAACCATTACTATCAGGTAACTCGTTTTCATTTTGCAGACTGCAATATATTAATGTGTTATTAACTGGTAAAATGCGGTTTATTACTTGGAATGTAACACAAAAAAAACCCCCTAGAATACAGTAAGTCAATCCTCTTAACTAAACTCTTATTTATAAGTAACTTGAGTTCAGTTTTATATACTTAATTTATCTGATTGTAAGTCCCAATTTACTTCATTGGTAGGTGGTGGCCAATAATAATATTATGTTGTAACATAATGGTAATCGTCCACCAAAAGTCTCCACTGTTACATAATCACATACAAAAGTAATAATTACACGCAGGTTATTATTTTGAAATGATACACCCTAATCTTGGGGTAATTACCCTTAAAAAGTGTCATGATGGGTTATGGAGGCAAGCCCAAGATGCAGAACACACACGGAGGAGGCAGGGAAAAAGTTCAAATGTTTATTAAAGGTTCTGAACACGAGAGAATAAACAGTTCTGAGAATGTTTCACTGAAGTATTGACTGGGACTGGAAACTGTTGGTTAGCAGAGTTCATGAGAGGCTAAGCATCTAGCTTCAGGCTTAGCATGGCAGACCTAGATTTGAACTTCCAGCTCACTGCAGAGAACAACAGGAAATAACCACATAGGATTGCTCAGGCTGAGCTTCCAGCTCATTGCAGAGAACGACAGGGAATGTCCACATAAGATTCTTCAGGCTGAGCTTCCAGCTCACTGCAGAGAACAACAGGAAATAACCACATAGGATTCTTCAGGCTGAGCTTCCAGCTCATTGCATAGAACAACAGGGGAATTTCCACATAGGATTCTTCAGGCAGATTCCACATAGGAACCTTCAGGTAAACTCCACATAGAAGTCTTTGGGTTAAATTCACATAGGAATCTTCAGGTTGGCTCACCAGGGCAGATAGCAGGTTAAGCTCACCTAGAGCTTCAGGCCAGAGACAGGTTTCCTGTGATGCAGCTCTCCCAGAGCTGCAGGCCAGAGACAGGTTTCCAACTAAGATCAACACTGCGGCGTGGAAGCAAGGTCTGGCAGGAGCTTATAAAGGGGAGGTCTCCTGATGAGTAGATTAACAACAGGTGTGCAGGAAGATTCCAGCCCTAGGAGACCCACGGCGCACTCTGCTGGAGACAGAGGGTAGTCTCCAGATCCCAGCAGTAACTCCAGCCCTAAGGAGAAAATACAAAAAGCAAAAGAGGATCCTCGGCGCCCTCTGGTGGGCAAGCCTGAGGATCCCAACAAAAAGTATTTTTTGTTACCAAGTACTATAATGTGACTTGCTGTGTTACTACCATGTTATTACATGGTTATTGATGCACTGTAATAGAAAGCTTTGCCAAAATATCTTGGTCAGCAGTGGTTTTAATGCTAGAATGCTTTCACAAGTGCCATGTTACCAACTTGCTAATTTTAGTTTTGGATGTAACTACAGCTTTAACCAAAGCGGAAAACACTCTTAAAGCTGTAGGTGCTGTTCTTTTGTGACCTATTAAATATGTTATTGAAGTACTGCAAAGAGATTTTTGTAGACTGGCCACTGGCCACCATTGAACCATGCCTCTAACAGTGGTTAACTTGAGTCCCAATAAAACAAACAGTCCTTATTTTTACATCAAGTAATGATGTGTTGATAGGTTTATTTTTTCATTCTACAAACCAAGCACTAATTAGATAAGTAATAGATAGATGTAAAAGTGAAACTAAAACACCTGTTAGTGTCCACAGTTCATTTCTGAAGTAATTAGGAAGAAATTCATTTCGGGCCAGGTTGGATTAAATACACGTTTTCATTGTAATTAATTTAATTATTTTCTACAACTTCTTTTTTCTAAAACATTTGTATTTCTTCTTATCACATGTAGCAGAGGTGTCAAGTAACAAAGTACAAAAATCTTAACTTTACTGGAGTATTTTTAGATTATCTCAATTATCTATATTTTTTACTCCTTACATTTTAAAAATAGAGTTGTTATTTTTGTTTCATTTACACTAATTTTCATTATGGTCTGTTGGTATTTAAAAAAAACATTAAAACCATCAAAATAATTTAAAATTTTCCAGACAATTAAGTTGTGGTTGGACTCGTTACTGCACCAATTTCTGGTTTGCCACATACAAAAATGTATTGTTTTTCAAGATGATGCAAACTTAAATTTGATATTATTCATAAAACTATGAAAATGAAGTATAAGGACGTTATCATTGTTGGGATACTGTATATTGCCAAAATGGAGCTAAATCAGTGGGGTGAGCCATCTGAAACCATCCCCTTTGTTAGCCACCTGGAACTCATCCCCCTTCTCTTCTCCACAAGGGAGAACAAAGGATTCCCTCCAAAACAAGAAGAAAGAAGTCCCGGCCCACTGTGGGAGGCGGCCACCTCAAATGGACCAATCAGCCGAATACTCCAACAGGAAGTTACACCATGTCACTCATGGCACAGACAAATCAGCCGTTACTTCCACAGGAAGTGCTCCCGTGTTACACATGGTTTAAAAACGCGGCGCGAGAAGACTTCTTCCTCTTTTCCGGTGGGTTTTTAACCCGATAGGAGAGGCTCCATTTCACGTGAAATACCAGAAGAAAGCTGACTGGAAGTAGCTTTTGTTTTCCTGTGTCAAAAGTCACGGATCGCAGTGTTCCATCGTGCATAGCGGCTGCGCCAACTGGGGAGACAGAAGGCTTTGAAGCTGACCGCAGAGTGAGTCTCGTTTCCCCCTTTCCTTGGACGAATCGGCTGAGAGGACGCTCTTTTGCCAACCACCTACTAAAATCCATCCTCTTTAACTCGTGAGCATATCAAACCCTCTGCTGTAGCAACGAACTGACTGAACTTTCCCGAGGGGCGGACCGGTGGCAGAGAACCCTCTGCGCGGCAGAAACCAAGCCGCGGTTGCCTTGGAAATGCCAGCCTTTCACGGACGAGGAAGCATCTCACAGTAAAATCAATTTCCTTTCCTTTTTGATGCATTCGAAGTGCTGCTCAGGCGAGAGTCAGGCAGATTCAGGGTTTTGAATTAATGCTGATGTTTTTTTTTTAATCTGTGCTGATTAAGAGTTTGTTCATTTGGTTGAAATTAGTGTGTGTTTCTTTATTCTTTTTCTTGCTTTCCTGTCCTCTTTGTTGTTTCTGCTTTGAGATAGTCATAAAGTTATCACATTCAGCCACGTGGGGTCCCCGTGGATGCCGCCATCTTGATTATAGGTTGTCCCTCCCCCATTTCTCTTTGTTCCCCTCACTGCGTGGAGAACAAAGGGGGGTGGTCCCTCATTTAGCTACACTCATTCACACACATCGATACATTATCAGGCAAAAAGGGGTTTTGCTAAACGATTTCTGCTGCTATTGTTAATACATGTTTAATAATTTTACCAATACTAAGCTGGATGTGTTAATGTTACATGATCAATTGCACTGTTATTATCATACCTGCTGCTAGCGGACATTAGTGAATGTATTAATATCTGGCATATTTTGGACAATCTCAGACGCCAGTAAACCGACTCTTATGGTTTTATTTCTTTGTTTCTATCTCGTTTAATTCTTTATTTTCGATTTTTCTTTTAAACTAGTCATTTAATCTACCTCGTGTTTATTTTTCTAGTAGTGTGTAGTGTTTGCAATGATGTTACATTTCTGTAATCCTGAATTATTAGAATAAAGACATCATTGGTTAATCTGTAGTGGTTTTGGTCATTCATATAACGGAGGGTTTATCACTCAGCGCAAATTCACCCCCTTTTGGTAATAGTGCGAATAAACAGAGATAGAAGGTTCTTTATTGATAATTTAATAGCTTTGCTGAAAACTTAACCTGGGCCACTAGACTGGTGGATACCTGGATTTTAACAGCCGGTCCTGGAACCCTCCAGTTGTGAATCAGCAACCGGTAAGTAGATAATTCAAGGCTATAATTATCCACCTAAGAACACTAAATTGATTTTGCCTTCGATGCTGAATAGGATAAATAATTAACTATAACTCCAGTTCTATTTAACCATCTATTCATTATCTGCAGGACATTATTTTTGCACAACATATTGGCGTCCCTGGGTGGGCCTGAGACTGAAACTTTCGTTATATGAATAACGGATAAATTATCCAGAAATTAAAACGGCTTAAAAACGCTAATACTGCTAAAATAGACCGGGTGTATTTGTGGTGTTGCAGTGACGGAGTCCAGCGGGTTTGAGTAGATTTAACGGCCAGTTAATTGAATCTCAGACTTATAGTCCAATAGAGAATTGGTGATTTGGGACTTCGGCTGCGTTGTTTGTTGGTTGCTGCTATTCTGAAGCCGTGAGATCAAATTGTGGATTGGTGCAGCACAAAAGGGTTCTTAAAGTCACAGCGACTGGGTCAGTGTAGGCCACGTTGGCAGAGATTGTCATCTCCCCCTAGTGGTAGCTTATGTAATTACAATTACTCAGCTGGTTCCAGTGTTTGAGATCCAAATTGTGTAGTGCTCTCTTTGGCGCCATCTGGTGGCGTAAGCATGTTATTGCAACAACAGTTTGAAAATTTCCAGGCGAAGGCACCTTGTCTCCCCCTGGTGGTGGCTTCTGAAATTGCAGCTGAATGGTGTAGAGAAGGAGTGACTTGTCTTTTTTTCTTCTTAATTTTTATTTTTCTTTCTTTCATGCTGTTTCACTATTGCTTTCTGTGCTGTGGACAAACAGTGTTTTAACAATTGGAGAGTGGTTAAACTTAAACTGCAGGTATAAAGAACCAAAACCTCAGGTTTAATTGTGCAGCTGCTGCCAACTTTTACCTCTTCTGCCAGGTTTTCTAACACTGCATTATCCATTTTGTGTGCAAGAGTTGTTTGTTAACAGTGTTCTACACATATATACATACACACACACACATCTATACACATATACACACTTTCGAACCAGCCAATCTTACTTACTGAAAGGTGAGTATATCAAACCATTAGAAACCCACAGATTTAAAAGCAAATCGGCAACCTGTCAAATTAAAGAGGAGGTCGCAAGTTGAAAGCAACCTGCGTATCGTCTTATCCGCACATTGTACACCTGCCGTATAGGTAACGAACCTACAGTAAACGGAGTGTGTTTGTTTAGTGCGTGTAGTGCTAACACGGTTAGCGATTTGTAGCCAGTGTGCTGCGTTTCCTGCTTTGTGTTCCCCCTAGCGAATCAAATGGATAGGGATCAGGATCAGCAAGCAGTGGGAGCTTCTGCGGCCTCCATCGAAATGGAAGCCCAGAACTTAATAAGCTCAGTGATTTCATTGTCAGAAGACGAACACAGAGCCCTTGGTAGTTTGGATCTAGAGGCTTGTGACAGAGAGATTCAGAAACTAATGGAGTCAACTAGAAAGCCAGGGCAAAAAATGCTTATTGCAAACGTGCTTGGTCAACTTGCATTGCTGTACCAGAGGAAGTCCCAGTTAGAAACAGAACTGCGCGTGAAGGCCGAAAAACTGCGTGCAGAAGCTGAAGGACTGTGGGCAGAAGCTGAAGAACTGCGTGCAGAAGCTGAAGGAAGGGCAAGGAGGGCAGAAGAGAATAGGATGGGGACCTCCAAATTCCTAAAAGAACGGCAAAGGGGGGTAGCTCCCTGCCCACAGGACGAAAGGTCAGACGAAGGATCAGACGAAGGGTCAGACGAAGGGTCAGACGAAGGATCAGAAGAAAGAACAGAAGGTTCTCTTAAGAGAGAAGAAGGCGAACCCACCCCTGCTTTAGATAAGGTTGATAGAAGGGGCACCAGGGGAGATCCTCCTCTGGCAGCCACAGAGCAGAGAGCCAGCATGAGGGAGCAGGGAAGGTTCGGTAGTGTAGTGCGTAGTTCCATCCAGCAGAGCAGCTTTAGACCGCAGAGGATGCAGGACCTGAGCGGCATGCCAGGCCCCAGTTATAGAGTGACAAGCAGGTCAGACCAAACACGAAGCACGATCTGCTATGACACACCTTTGCCACAAAGGCAGCTGTACAGCCAACCATGGGACACTGGTGAGCGTTACCGCCCTGAGCCGCGGCCATGGCCTAAGGGCTACGGAGCAACGGGCTCACCAGTGTACCATGAGCGGTCTCACCTGCCTCCAAGGAGGTCAGAGCAGAGCTTTCCACCCTACCGCGACCGTAGCTGGCTAGAGCTCCCAGATGAGGATTCAGATGGTCCAGCCCCCGTCCCAGAACAGGGATTACGGATGCGACAACTTGAATCCCTCGCCCACGACATAGAGCGTTTTGACCCCAGCAACACTGAATCCACCATCGAAGACTACCTTAGAGAGGTAGAACGTTGTCTTTTAGACTTACCCCATCCTTCCGCCTGGGAGAAGTTAAAGTTAATCTGGAAAACTACTTCGAGAAGCGTGCATGTGTTCATAGAGAGCCTCCAGCCCTCTGTTAGAGACCGCTATTCTTCTCTTTGTCAAGCACTGAGAGAGGAATATTCAGTGCACACTGATCCGGGCTCCGCGATGTTCAGTGCCCTCGGCATCCAACAGAAAAGAAATGAATCGCCGAGAGATTATTACCGTCGGTTGCGAGCCGCATATTTTCAGGGGCGCAGCGCCCTTGGGCTGGAGGAAGACCACTCACTGAAATATCTTTTCGTCCGCAATCTTCATGACAGCATAAGATATGATGTTACCATGTACTGCCGAACCAAAACCCTCACCATGCAAGAAATAAGGAAATATGCACAGATTGCATGGGAAACGCGCGTCCGCACCAGCAAGAGTACAGATAGCGAACACAGGGTCCTACAGGTTCAGGCAGAATCAGGGAGAAAGTTAGAGTTGGAGGGACAAGAGGTTCCTCCTTCCAAAGCGAGACTTAAGAAGGGATCACGCAACCGTGATCCCGGCCCACAAGAAAGGAGAGCTTTCCAGGATTGGAGGAGTTCACAGAATAGAGAGGACAGTGGGTTCCAAACGAGGTACAGATCAGAGATGAGCCGATATGACAGACAGCCTGACCAGAGGAAGCTTAAGAAGGAGTGTGAAGGGAGAGATCAGGATGAGAAGCTAGAGCAGTCAGCCATGAAGGAGATGGAAGCTAACCTCCGTAGGTTGTTAACAGAAATGGTTCGTCAGATCAACAACCCCTCTCAAAACCCAGTTGGACATGAAAATCCTCCAGGAAAACCTGACCCGAAGCCTCCATCAGCATGACTAGGCGGGGACTTACCTTCCACAGCTTCCTTATTACACTTAGTGGAAAAGGAAGGTCAAGGTGGTAAGCCTCCAGAATCCCCTCAGATCTCATCAGGAAAAACCTTTATTTTGGTCCACCTCTTTTCAGAGAAGACCAATCCCCACTCAGAAAAACATCCCTAACAGGAAGTCAGTAACATTTCTCAGGATGTAAGATCAGGAAATGGATCTTACTTAGACTGTAGAACCGGTTCTGGCCTGTTCAGGTCAGCTGCTGCCCATGGCTCACCTGCAGAGGTCCAGGGAGGCTGCAAGGCAACCCGACACGCTCCCCAGCAGGTGACCAGTCAATCGTCTCCATCGTCTGACAGCAAACAGGGGTGTTCCTCAGAACATTCCACCTGCTGTCAGCTCCCATCAACAGCCCTTTTGGATCTAACTCCTCCCAAGCAAAGGGGGGTTACATCCATTTGGCTCAATTTACAGATGAACTGGATCGGACCAGTTCTCATCCCGATAGAACGTACTCAACATCTTGCATTTGTAGCATTCTTCTCCATAGAGCAGGTAGACAGAATGAAATGCAACCCAGAATCCACTTCCGCCCGTGGAATGGAGTGCACCTCCATTCTTAAGAACACATGTGCATAGTACCAGTCAGGTTGAGTGTATGTTAACACACAGGAAAACATGCACTGATCTCATAAGGTTTCACTTCCACATTTCAAAATTTCACAGCTTTTGAACTAGCCTCTTCTTAAGGGAAGGACTACAAGGTCATAATATCCATAAACCATTTGTGAGCATAATGCACTGGATAGATCCAACAGAAGTGGTAAAACTTGACATGATATCCTCTGAAGTTGTCAGAAATGTATGCAGGTTAGACGACTCATCTGGAACCAGCTTGTTAAAAGGAGTGATCACACGCATCAGATTCCCTTTCTAGTTTTGGTAAAGATTTAAAGTTGAACGATCTCTAATGTCTGCAACACCTGCAAATTCACCTGGCTTATAACTTAGTCGTTCCAGTTTTTGTAAATTGTGAAACGCTTAGAAAATCGATTCATGCTAAATCTCCTTATCATTCAGAGAGCTAATGCGTATAGGCTTATTCCGCGTTAAACATGAGTTTTGAAAGATAAACCCATGTCCACCTAAACCTCCTCAATATTAGCCTATATTGACATCGATCTCAAGCTCAATCCAATGCATAGAAATGACCTCACAGATGCTATGCAATGTCCATTCCATGGTTCTTATTCCCAGGATCATCACAACGGCGACGGCGCACACAGCGTGCTAGGGAATAAGAACTAGAAACTAGACACCTTCACCCTTTTCCCCTGGATTCATAGCGCCACAGATTCAGAACCCCTGAAAGAAAGAGCTATGAATCATAGTTAGCATTTTTCACCTATCTCTGTCCTCTTTGCATGCTTCTTTTCCTTTGGTAACATTGCAATGAGGTTAGTTAGCTAGCTAGAAATAAACTCGCCGAGCGCCTGCCTCCTCTCCCTGAGCCAGCACCCACATCTAACGAACTGCCAACAGCACATTGGACACCTAAACGCAACCTTGTTGGCAATATGGATTAATGAACTTGGTTAGCTTTAAAGACTGAGACGGATACCCAATCTTCAAAGCTAAAAGGGGGAAATATGTTGGGATATATTGCCAAAATGGAGCTAAATCAGTGGGGTGAGCCATCTGAAACCATCCCCCTTGTTAGCCACCTGGAACCCATCCCCCTTCTCTTCTCCACAAGGGAGAACAAAGGATTCCCTCCAAAACAAGAAGAAAGAAGTCCCGGCCCACTGTGGGAGGCGGCCACCTCAAATGGACCAATCAGCCGAATACTCCAACAGGAAGTTACACCATGTCATTCATGGCACAGACAAATCAGCCATTACTTCCACAGGAAGTGCTCCCGTGTCACACATGGTTTAAAAACGCGGCACGAGAAGACTTCTTCCTCTTTTCCGGTGGGTTTTTAACCCGATAGGAGAGGCTCCATTTCACGTGAAATACCAGAAGAAAGCTGACTGGAAGTAGCTTTTGTTTTTCTGCGTCAAAAGTCACGGATCGCAGTGTTCCATCGTGCATAGCGGCTGCGCCAACTGGGGAGACAGAAGCCTTTGAAGCTGACCGCAGAGTGAGTCTCGTTTCCCCCTTTCCTTGGACGAATCGGCTGAGAGGACGCTCTTTTGCCGACCACCTCCTAAAATCCATCCTCTTCAACTCGTGAGCATATCAAACCCTCTGCTGTAGCACCGAACTGACTGAACTTTCCCGAGGGGCGGACCGGTGGCAGAGAACCCTCTGCGCGGCAGAAACCAAGCCGCGGTTGCCTTGGAAATGCCAGCCTTTCACGGACGAGGAAGCATCTCACAGTAAAATCAATTTCCTTTCCTTTTTGATGCATTTGAAGTGCTGCTCAGGCGAGAGTCAGGCAGATTCAGGGTTTTGAATTAATGCTGATGTTTTTTTTTTAATCTGTGCTGATTAAGAGTTTGTTCATTTGGTTGAAATTAGTGTGTGTTTCTTTATTCTCTTTCTTGCTTTCCTGTCCTCTTTGTTGTTTTTGCTTTGAGATAGTCATAAAGTTATCACAATCAGCCACGTGGGGTCCCCGTGGATGCCGCCATCTTGATTATAGGTTGTCCCTCCCCCATTTCTCTTTGTTCCCCTCACTGCGTGGAGAACAAAGGGGGGTGGTCCCTCATTTAGCTACACCCATTCACACACATCGCTACATTATCAGGCAAAAAGGGGTTTTGCTAAACGATTTCTGCTGCTATTGTTAATACATGTTTAATAATTTTACCAATACTAAGCTGGATGTGTTAATGTTACATGATCAATTGCACTGTTATTATCATACCTGCTGCTAGCGGACATTAGTGAATGTATTAATATCTGGCATATTTTGGACAATCTCAGACGCCAGTAAACCGACTCTTATGGTTTTATTTCTTTGTTTCTATCTCGTTTAATTCTTTATTTTCGATTTTTCTTTTAAACTAGTCATTTAATCTACCTCGTGTTTATTTTTCTAGTAGTGTGTAGTGTTTGCATAGATGTTACATTTCTGTAATCCTGAATTATTAGAATAAAGACATCATTGGTTAATCTGTAGTGGTTTTGGTCATTCATATAACGGAGGGTTTATCACTCAGCGCAAATTCACCCCCTTTTGGTAATAGTGCGAATAAACAGAGATAGAAGGTTCTTTATTGATAATTTAATAGCTTTGCTGAAAACTTAACCTGGGCCACTAGACTGGTGGATACCTGGATTTTAACAGCCGGTCCAGGAACCCTCCAGTTGTGAATCAGCAACCGGTAAGTAGATAATTCAAGGCTATAATTATCCACCTAAGAACACTAAATTGATTTTGCCTTTGATGCTGAATAGGATAAATAATTAACTATAACTCCAGTTCTAGTTAACCATCTATTCATTATCTGCAGGACATTATTTTTGCACAACATCATCCAGAATTGTAGAAAATGTTTCTATTACAGCATCTGTTCTTAACATTTTTGTCCTGCCTTACTTTTACTTTTATACTTGCTTATAGTAGTTTTAAAGATGATACTTTTACACTTTTACTAGGGTAAAAAGCTTAAGTTGACACTCAAAACTTCTACAAAATAGTTTCAAACAGAAGGATGTATACTACTTGAGGAATAAACATTAATACTTCTGCCACCTGATAAGTACAGAGGGAAAAAGACAATTTGGACATCTCTTTAGATAACCATGTTTTATTTAGACAGAACTTGGTTGCAAAGTAGTAACATAAAGAGGCCTGAACACAAAAGTAGAGGATAAAGATATACAGAACACTATGGCAGTCTTATATTAGAAAATATGAACAAACTTTTGAAATTCTTGACGGCAAAACATACACTTTATCACACCACATAATCATCTGAGATCCGAACTTGTAACTGAAATATTTGAAAACTTGAAAAATTTTCAAGAATAATCAGTGTACTCAAACTACAAAGCCACCAATGTGTGTATGGAGATAATCAAACCTTTACTGGTATGGAATAGAGAAAACAACCTCCTCCCTGCTGGAAATTAGGTTGTAAAAATGCTTTAATGTCTGTGTAGCTCATACAAATAGAGGGTGTCCTTTTGACGGTGTTTGGTTCTTGTTTACTGCAGAGGCTGCAACAGAGTGATAATGTTCTACTGTGGTCCTGTCTCCTTTGCTGACATCTGAAATGTTAGTTTTCCCTTTGCTTTTGAGTCTCTCATCTCTTTCATGAAACATGAACAGTTTGTCTTAGAACCGATAAATCCGGCAATTCTACACACACAGTTCAGTATAATGGAAGATGACTGGTGTCTAGTTTCCAGAATTCAGCAAAAGATAGTGCTCTGAATTTTATGCAACAGTAACAGGATCATCAAATAGCTCTGGTCATTTCAACCTTTGACTTTTTGCTTCGCCATGTTTTTATTTTTTTATTTTATTTTTTTTTATTTTAGTGGTAAAAAGAAAAGAAAAAAGAGAGAAAAAAAGAAAAATGTCCAAGGAATGTGTCTATATTTTATTGGCTTGATGGCATTTTGTACTTGTGTTCCATTTAATGTCGGTCTTGGTTAGTTACCATTCATTGCACCAAATCTAACATAATTGAACTTTTTTTTTTTCTTCCAGACTATTTGTTTATAATCTATTCTATTTATATTCTACCCGCTTTTAGAGATGTCTTTTGCAAATCATATTACAGTTAATAAATAATAGATATACCCCTTGTTTTGATTGAAATATCAACTCTATATAAATGAGAGAGAGATAGATTTCATTTTTTAAGAAATCTACTTTGCAGGCTTTCAACAGAAGCGTCTTTTTTTCTGTTAAGTAATGCCTGCAATCAGCAAGGTCACATAGTTTCTAAATCTGCCTCCCTATTTTCCACCCTTTAGTTCTGTTCTTATCTTATTTAACATAATTTTGAGTGATCCAGGTCTACAAAACCCAATGCAACTAGTGTCACTTGGAAAACAAATGGAAAGAAAAATGCATAATCTTAGGGATGTTATAGTTGGTTTTTTTAAGTTTACAATCACGTCTTTTTCTGTATTTCATTATCCTGGTGGGAAAAAAAGAGCCAGATGAGAGAAAGTATAGGAATTATGCATATTACACAACACAAACAAAAAGAAAATATGGTTACACAGCTCAATTCATGTAAAGACTCATGCATGATTCATGCAGAATCGTCAAGGCTCCTTATTTATTTTATTTTCCAAAAACTCTTTATCTATTTGTTTATTTGCACAGGCTTCTAATCTGCTTATGAATCTGATTGAAGTTCAAAGAAATATAGCATAAAAATCATAGGTCTTGACTGTTTTTAGTGAAAGATCACAGACAGATAGAAAGATAGTTTGGTATAGTGGCAATAGTCGATAATGGGACATCATCAGGGTTCAATAAATAAACAGCGGCTTATGAATAAAGAGAAACAGAAATGCTACAACAAATTTCTGTTGTAGTGTATTTGATCAAATTTTTTTTTACAGTGTATTACTTCTTTTACAACAATAAAAGATCCTATTTTTCACTGATCAGGCTCCTTTCGAAGCTCTTTTTTTGTCATTTTCTGCAACAACAGCAGATCTTTAAATTCATCCGTTTGTGTGGTATTTTAATGTACTCATAATATCAAAACAAGGTCACCAGCTTTTCTTTTAGATAAACTGGCAACTCTTGCTTTAATAACAATTAATTAAAACAAATAGATTTTTTTAGTGAAGTGTTTGTGATTATAAATCAATAGGTGATGATGCTGTTACAATGCATTAAGCATCTAACATGAAAAAAGGGTGGGAACTATATTGGAATCACTGTAATGTTTTAAATGGAACAATCCTGGTGTCAACTTGAAATAATAATTTTAATTTCAAACTAAATCCATTTATTTTATCTCCTGCTACTCACTTTACTATAAATGTTATACCAATCCACATGGACCCATTCTGTTGTAACAGGAGGGAAAATAAACCTCAGAAGAAGCAAGGAGCTGATGATGGACAGTTTGATGGGCAAGTGGGTGGATGAGGGAGAGAGGACCGTGTTATGAGACGACAGAGTGTAAGAACCTCATCTACCATGAAGCAGGCTTAAATCTGAGGCAAACTGACTTTTGCTCAGTTTTTCCAAAGATGTTTCAACACCTAATCCTGAGCTGGAAAATCCAAAGTTATTAAGTGTTTTTACCTCTTTTAGCCACTCCTGTGTGAGTCATCTATTTGCTATGATCATTTCAAAAGAATCCTTTTCCATCTGACTCCCCCCTGCTTCATTGTCTGTAAAGTAAGGGTCACCTCTAGTAACTGTAGGACTTGGAATAACTCATGTCAGAATGTGTGGCACATCCATTGCCATAATTGACATGTTTGGGGGAATCTTTTCAGAGCCTAGTGGTTAAAATTAATGTATTTGAGTATGTTTATGTTTGCATTCGATATACTTTCTTTTAGGTGACATTTTGAAATACCCATGTTTGGGATATAAATAATTTGTACTCGAAGGAACAAAGCTGAAAAAATATATTTAAAGAAAATATTGCAAAACAGCACATGTGAGAAGTTTAGGCTTTTCATATAGAGAAACTGTCAGTGAATTACTAATGAGAAACAAACAAATAGCCACAGAATTATAACAATAAAGTGATAAAAAAGGATAAAAGAAATTATAAGAAGTAAGTTTCAAATGACTAGAGGTTAACTAATGGATGAGAAAAAACTTTTAAAATCCAATTGTTCGCACATCTGGAGCTGTTGAGAGTTATAAGGACCAATGTAATAGCACTTTCGGGACTTGCAGCAGCGGTTTGGATCAGCAGGAGCTGCCGACATCCTGAAAAAGGCAGAATTAGCATTTTTGGAAACAATTACTATAACTATTTTATTCTTCCGCCATAAAAGGAAATTCTGGCCGACCCATTGATTGATATTATAAAAGCATTGGCCCTCATCTTCCAAAGATTGTATACAATCTTTTATCTTTTATTATTTACATCTTTTTTTATTGCTTTCATTTTTTATCTCTTTTAGGAATTTTTTGATATGTTTAGTGAATTATAAAAAACATTAATTATTATTGTATTACTATCATCCTTTTCGAACATGATGGTATGTACATATGTTTTTTTTCTTTTTCTTTTTTGTTTTGTTTTGTTATGACTTTATTAATTTACTGTCATGATGCGATGGTTTTACTAGCCCAAATGCAGACTCACAGACACAGAGGGAGGATTAAAAGTCCAGTATTTATTGGAACCGGTTGACAGACTTGCAGGATGCAGGTTCAGACAGGCATGGTGGCACAGGTAGGACAACGACCCAGCACAGAGGGAAATTCAGACTCAGCTTATATAGGGAGCTTCCTTAATCAGCAGATAGAAAACAGCTGATCCATGCTGAGCCCAAACTCCCCAGGCATGGATCCACGGCGCCCTCTGGTGGGCAAAGCCCCGGATCCTGATAGTACCCCCCCCTCAAGGGCGGATTCCAGACGCCCCAAAGAAAAAAAAAAAAACTCGCCCATGGAGGGTGAAGGGCGAACCAGGGATGCCAGGAAGAGTCTCAGGTGGCCGGCCATGAAACCGGCAGCAGAGCAGAGTCTCAGAAGCTGCAGGGGCCTTGGAGGAGGGCGTCACCTCCGCTTCAGCAGGAAGCACCGGGAGAAACACTGTCTCCGCTTCAGCAAGAAGCCCCGAGAAGGACGCTGTCTCCGCTCCCGCTGCTCTGCAACAGGTCCGCCCACTACGGCTCCACATCCAGAGCAGAGGAAGCCGCCGACTGCGGCTCCGCATCCAGAACAGAGGAAGCCACCGACTGTGGCTCCACCTCAGGAACAGAGGGATCCACCGATTATGGCTCCACCTCAGGAACAGAGGGATCCACCGATTGTGGCTCCACATCCGGAGTCTCTGGAAGGCGCAGAGCAGGCTCAGGGGTCTCCAGACGGCACAGAGCGGGCTCTCCAGGAGCACGTAGAAGAAGTCTGCTGGGCTAGTCTGTTGGCTGGATCGTTCTGTCATGATGCGATGGTTTTACTAGCCCAAATGCAGACTCACAGACACAGAGGGAGGATTAAAAGTCCAGTATTTATTGGAACCGGTTGACAGACTTACAGGATGCAGGTTCAGACAATCAGTATCGGGGCCAAAAAATGGAATTGGTACAACACTAGTTATGATAATACTTTTCTTTTGCAAATGGAATAAATAAATATTAAGGCATCAAAATGAGTGTTTGAACAAGGAGAAGATATATCACAATTGCGGTTTTATTGCGATATTCCTTTGCACTAACCAAAAGCATGTACATGTCTTTACTCCAGGGTTTCAGTTTTTTCATGACCTTGAACGTTTACTTGTTAATGAGTCAAACAACGGTAAATTTTACATGAAAGGTTACCTTCTGTGTGGCAATAAACCAAGCATATTACCGCCACCTGAAGGACTGGAGGGAGAAATTATGTGTCTTACTCTTGTTAAATGTAATGTAAATAAAATTGATTGCCTCTGCAATTTAAAAATTCAGATTTTCTAAATTGTGATTATACTGTAAATGCAATTATTTTCCTAAACCTAGTTTGAATTAGTTTTATTTTCCTTTAGGGTGTAACGAAAAAAGTTCAAAACTGCCTGCAGGAGAACTTGTCTACAGGGTATAAATAGGGGTAGATTTATTGCAGTATATTTGTACTGCTCAGAAGGGTTTTTTACTGCTACACTGTAGAGCTGGCATTTCTTTAATGAATTACCTAATAAACTGCATCAGCTCTGCAGTGGGTTAGTTAAGTCT
Organism: Cyprinodon diabolis; assembly: GCA_030533445.1. Taxonomy (NCBI): domain Eukaryota; kingdom Metazoa; phylum Chordata; class Actinopteri; order Cyprinodontiformes; family Cyprinodontidae; genus Cyprinodon; species Cyprinodon diabolis. The sequence continues at coordinate 13,763,991 of CM060075.1, read as the reverse complement.
GACAAAGAAAAAACAGACTTCAATGCTGTAAGGGCCCTTTATAGACTAATCTATCAAAAAAGACCCAAGGCTGTAAAACTGCATTTCTAATTGACATGTTAGTTCAAACAGTACAAGGTAATAGAATCAGGGACCAGCTGCAACTGTAGGCTAACAATTAAACTCATATAAAAGCATGTAAGTAATTCTGCATCTAAACAGGGACGACAAAATGGTGTTTTAAGTAAAATAAAAATACAATCTCTGCCATTTGTCTTTTTTAAAGTCTGTTTCATATTATTGCCAACATAACGTGCTAGTAATGATGTCTGGTTTCAAAATTCTTTGTTACAAACATCTAAAAATGTGGCATGTATTGCTAATCAGCCGTATTGTGTCGTCGTTGGCTACAAATGCAGGGGTATGTTTCTACTAGCTCTACGCATCCAGAGACCTAAAACTATCTACCAGAGACGTAAAAATATCTTTACAAAATACCTCAAGATCAGTCAGAAAGGATAGCAGATGTCTGCAATCATCTAGTTTGCACTCCTAACTGAACTTGGGTGGTGAATATGACAGAGATAAAAAGCATTTTACTACATGCTAAGGTTTTTTCTGCTGCAAGATGAACCTCTGCCTGACTCTCAAGATGGTTGCAGCCTTATCTACCAGTTAATGAAATTTGATCAAGCTCCCTTTACCTGAAGAAGATAACACCACCACAGGAAAGGTGTTACCCACCATAACCAGCCATGCCCACGTAGGTAAATTATTTTGATATTCACAAAGTTAAAAATGGCAAGTAACATCTGCAGACAAACATGGTCACATTCTTTTGCAATCTTTATTACTAAAATATCTAAGATGGCATGTATAAAACTGCAAATTGGGCTCTGTACATTTCTACAACAGCAAGATCTATATTGCAAGTGTGCATTCAATGAATGGCAATCACTGAATACATTCATATTTTTAGTGAATTGTGAACTGATTGGATCAGTTTTGAAGTAATGAATGTGATTAAAAGCGATGTTCACTCTGAGAAAAATAAGTGACACACCCAGATTACGTTTAAGTTTATTTGATACAGACCCATTTCATTGGATAATGGCAGGTTTTATATATTTATATACATATGTATATAATCCATATCCTAACTTCCCTATATAATCGTATATAGTTTTTTATACGTATTTTATAGCCTATTACAATTATTTTCTGTTTAAATATACCATTTCTACTCGATACATGCATAGTCTATATACAAATGTAAATAGATATATCCTGTTTAGCACTTCTGGATATATGCTAACTACATTTTGTTGCTTTGTACTTGTGACAGTGTAATGACAATAAAGTTGAATTCTATTCTATTTTATTTATTATGGCAAACATATTTATGATGTAATGCCTTTTCTGGTTTTTCTCTATTAGATTATTATTTTTTTTTTTTCACTTGTTATCACAATCTAATCAAAATATGTTACTTGAATGAAGGGCTTATAGCTATTTGGTTTCAAATCAGTTTCTTTTTCTTGTCATTTTAGTCAAATTAAACATTGTAATTATCTGGAGATTGTTTTCTATTCATATGAGAGCTAATCCTAAAACAAAGCAGAGAGCATTTATATTTTTACTTTGAGTCATTTTTTTTTCAAAACAGCTTTCTTATTGCTGTGTGGTTAATTGCCTTGTAACTTAGTCTTTAATCAAAGTTTTCTTTTTTCTTTTTTTTTTTTTTTATAATTCAGAGTTTAAAATGAGAAAATCCAGCAGTGTGGGAAGCAGGGAAATCATAACATTTGCTGTCATGAGGGCACACTCCATTTTACTTTCTTTTCTCAAGTCAGAGTCCACAATAAAATGCTGCAGCCAGTGCAAGAGAACTTCTCATTACTGCCTAAAGTATGTCAAAATACCGAGCAGGCAGGCATTTCGTTAAAATTTTTTCTACCGATGAAGACAAGTGAAGGGAGCAATGCATTGATTTAAAATGAGGCAGTTAGGGAGTAGTTCTCCCTTTATTATGCAGTTGGATGCTGTGGTTTGATTGATTCAAATATAAAGACATTGTTAAGTGCTAAGTGTCCAAAGCTGCAAGGCTGTTGGGTACATTCTATCCTGTTTGATTTATTGAGAGAACACCTATTACTCACTGCCTGCACCATATATAGAGCCAAAGCATTCTCTTCCCATGAACAATACACTTCGTTGTAGTCTGTTGGGAAAGTTGCAAAGCTACTGCCTAACTAGGAAGATTCTTAACAGGGACTCTTTATCCAATCCGACTGAACCTATGCCACTTTGCATAGGGAAAAAACAATTCATCTGAACTTGTGCAAAACTTTTATTGAAAAAGTAGCAACACGTTTTTATTTTGAGTAAAAGGATGCAGCAGTTTCTACATACTTTAGGTGTAGATGGTTTTTACCTAATGGATCAGTAACAACATTCAAAATCTGTCCCTTTGCACATCTGGAGCTATAGTAGCCATTTAAAATTTCTCCACTTGTCTTGATGGGCCCTTTTCTGGTCCTTGGCTGGTCCCCTACAATTCCTTTTCAAACATCAATCTTTGTACTAACATATTTTTTCTGTCATGATTTGCGGACAATAATATCTAAAGAGAAGTGCCTTCTCCTGGTCAGACCCTGTAATTCAGTGAAAGATTGTGTCAGAGTATAGACAGTGGCTTGAAGTTAGAGGGGATATTGCTGGGAGTTGCAGGGAAATGACCTGCCATTCAGCTTACGTTTGACTGGGAAGGGCTAGTGGCTGCTACTGTATAAGGACTAATGTACAGTAGTGTGTTTTTAGTAGCACTGGATCAGCTGGAGCTGCACCATGACCATATAAGGAAGTTAGCAACATGCTAACCACTCATTAGTGTTTAAGGGTGTAACATAACATTCAAGATTTTAAATCGTACTGCTTTTAACCCTTTGAGTATTACAAAAGGTGAGAGATCAAGACTCTACGACCTTCAGCTTTAAAGCCAAAAGTAGTTGTTGTGACCTTCCTCATTGATGAAAATAATTTTTTTTTACATCTAAATACAGTTTTTTACATTTTAGAATTGTTTATGTGGAATATTTGACATTTAAAGTACCTTTGATGAGTTTTAGTTTAGTTTTTTTTGTCATAAGTTTGGAAACCATTATTTGGATTTCTTACTTCCCTGAAATATCAGAATTACATAGAAGAATGTGTAACCATTGAATGTATGCTTTTCTTGATTGTAAAACCTAAAAGTAAAGATACATGGTTCTTGAAAACATAAAAACAAATACATTAGATATTTGTCAGCTATTACACGTTGTTCTTTTTTAAAGTCTTATGACATTTGAACCTCTGCAGTAGATGTTTGTAGCTTGATTAATTGCCATAACGTCTTTTTTATTTTAAAGATATTGCAGACCTCTGGGCCATCCGCTGTTGATGTAAGACCCTATGAGGAATATTAAACCTTGGGAAAAAGTGCATGTGGGAAGAGTAGGTTTTATTACACTAATTTCATAGTTCTGAAGAGAGTTTTAAATTAGTATGTGCATACTCTAAATATGACCTTTGTTAGGGAAATGTAATCTGTAATTTATGTTTATATGGCATGGACCTTGCCAAAATAAGCCCTTAATTTGGTTTAAATCAAAATGATTGCTGTACTATTAAGTACACAACACTGATGCAGCACAAAGAGATGACCTCCCCGGGAGAAAAGGCAGGATGGCAGGAATGACATTCATGTCTTTTATTTGGTAAATGTTTATATTAGACAACATCAAATCAGTTTGTTATTAATTCTGGAGTGGGGTGACTTTCTTAGCAAAGTAATGGAGGAAAATGTGATGGTATAAGATATGGAAGTATATTGTAACAGGAAAGATGCATACTAGGAGAAGCAATTAGATCACCCACTGGATGCAGAAGCTTAGGTTTCGGGGTGAATGGTATTTAAGTTTGGCTGAGCTACGTCTGAGTACCTATGTCTTCTTTTTCCGAATAGGAGGTTTATATTCACTATCAGCTGCAGGCTCATCTTTCAAGAACTGTTTGTTCTAAAAAATAAATGAAACTAAATCAGAGAACAAGCTGTAGTACTACATTAGAGTAAGAAGCTAAATAATTATTTCAAAGAGTGAACAGTATGTCCTCTTTTTGCAGCTTGTTTGAAAAGTGAAAGAACAATACAGAAAGTTTTTCATTTCCTTTTTTAAAAATAAAAATTTGAAAATGTGCTTTTCATTACTATTCAGTCCCACCAAGTCAATCATTTGTAGAGCGACTATTTACTGCAGATACAGCTGCATGTCTTCATTTTTCTACCAGTTTTAAACATTAAGAAACAAATTCTTTTTCCCATTCTCTTAGGCAAAATGGTATAAAGTTAGTCAGAAGGAATTTTAAAAATTGTGCGTCATATTCTTTTTGGGGCTTTGCATGGGCGTCATTCTTTTGTGGGGTGGACATGTCCCCTGCACTTTTTCAAAAGTCTGTCTTGGTCCCATGAAGGTTTTACTGTCCAAAAACTGTTATGCTACAGTGCACAGAATTTTGTCGAGCAGTAGGACCAAGTAAAAACCACAGCTCATGCTGAAGCCTGCTTCCCTGAGTTTACACCGCCCACAAACTCCTGATTGGAGTCCACATTCTTTTCATGTGTGATGGGCTGTCACAGCTGTTACTCCTGAAAAGCTCACTCTACAGACATCCAGGGATTAAAGCAAAAAAAAAAACTGAGCCTGAACTTTTTCGACACAGGCAAGAAACTATATATATATATTTGTGTGTGTGTATTTTTCCAACCATGCCAGGAGGATGTGGGGGTATGGAATCAGAGATTTCACGAATGATTGTGTGCATTTACACTCACCGGCCACTTTATTAGGTACCCCATGCTAGTAACGGGTTGGACCCCCTTTTGCCTTCAGAACTGCCTCAATTCTTCGTGGCATAGATTCAACAAGGTGCTGGAAGCATTCCTCAGGGAGTTTGGTCCATACTGACATGATGGCATCACACAGTTGCCGCAGATTTGTCGGCTGCACATCCATGCGAATCTCCTGTTCCATCACATCCCAAAGATGCTCTATTGGATTGAGATCTGGTGACTGTGGAGGCCATTTGAGTACAGTGAACTCATTGTCATGTTCAAGAAACCAGCCTGAGATGATTCCAGCTTTATGACATGGCGCATTATCCTGCTGAAAGTAGCCATCAGATGTTGGGTACATTGTGGTCATAAAGGGATGGACATGGTCAGCAACAATACTCAGGTAGGCTGTGGCGTTGCAACGATGCTCAATTGGTACCAAGGGGCCCAAAGAGTGCCAAGAAAATACTCCCCACACCATGACACCACCACCACCAGCCTGAACCGTTGATACAAGGCAGGATGGATCCATGCTTTCATGTTGTAGACGCCAAATTCTGACCCTACCATCCGAATGTCGCAGCAGAAATCGAGACTCATCAGACCAGGCAACATTTTTCCAATCTTCTATTGTCCAATTTCGATGAGCTTGTGCAAATTGTAGCCTCAGTTTCCTGTTCTTAGCTAAAAGGAGTGGCACCCGGTGTGGTATTCTGCTGCTGTAGCCCATCTGCCTCAAAATTCGACGTACTGTGCGTTCAGAGATGCTCTTCTGCCCACCTTAGATGTAACGGGTGGTTATTTGAGTCACTGTTGCCCTTCTATCAGCTCGAACCAGTCTGACCTCTGGCATCAACAAGGCATTTCCGCCCACAGAACTGCCGCTCACTGGATGTTTTTTCTTTTTCGGACCATTCTCTGTAAACCCTAGAGATGGTTGTGCGTGAAAATCCCAGTAGATCAGCAGTTTCTTAAGTACTCAGACCAGCCCTTCTGGCACCAACAATCATGCCATGTTCAAAGTCACTCAAATCACCTTTCTTCTCCATACTGATGCTCGGTTTGAACTGCAGGAGATTGTTTTGACCATGTCTACATGCCTAAATGCACTGAGTTGCCGCCATGTGATTGGCTGCTTAGAAATCAAGTGTTAACGAGCAGTTGGACAGGTGTACCTAATAAAGTGGCCGGTGAGTATATATATATATATATATATATATATGGGATCAGAGATTGCATGAATGATTGAACACTTACTTTGAGGATCCCATATCAAAAATGTCCTGAAGATGGCAAAAGTGCATCTATATCTATTGTGAATGAGAGGTCGTGTTCGGCAAGGAAGCACAAACCCTTATTTTTAACCTGCATACACTGTCAGTTATTGACGATGCTACATCAGCTGTTGCCGTAGCTCCAGGCAAAAGTGTAGTATGGGCGGCCGCATGAGCAGCAGCTTGATGACCAGGGTCTAATTCATGTTTGCGTAGAACCTTTTTGCCGCCGGATGCGTAAATTAGCTTCCTGGAGCACAGCATGCAGAAGCAAGTGCCTGGTTTACCTAACTTCCTGCACCAGCTCCTAAATGGCTTGCCATCTCACCCTGTCTTCTCCAGCCAGTCCTTCTCTCCAAACAAGTTTCATTTATTTATTTTTTTACTTCTAACACGTCTCTCCGTTCAATTGAGCCATAAACAGCGAAAGTTGACTCTCCCTGTAGAGCTTCAGCACCGTGTCACAATTTATCTGGTGACTTGATCAGGAAACGAGAGGAGGAAGTACACGTTTTCTTAAGACCCACCCCTTAATTCTTCTGATTGGCTAATACTGTTAGTTTCAGAGCTCTATTTTGCTACTATTGGCTGAAAAACGCAACAGGGATTTCAATTATTTGTTTTTTATTTACCATCAATTTATTTGCAAGTGATTTTTTTACCCACGGACAATTACTACGAGCTGGAAATCCACCCTGGATCCGGAATACTGTAATCCCTGAACATCTGATGCGCCACTGAATCCGGTCTGTTATTTTAGGGTCAAACACGGGTCCCCACCACTTCAGAAATCAAAATTTCATCCATGGGGCTTTGGTCTGGAGCTTGATCGGGCCATTATAAAAAATAAATAAGATATATAGTCATGTGACCATGCTGTTGTCTGCCAAGTTTTATGTGTGTCAGAGTCCTGTTTCCCCTGGACAGGATGAAGTGAGCTTTGGCTACAAGCAACTTTAGCTATGTTAAATTGTTTTAGGGATAATAATTGTAGTGGTTTCCTTCAATTATTTACCTATGAAGGCATCAGAGTAAGATTTTAAAGCCTGTAATTGGGAACATTTCCATTCTCTTTTAACAGAATAAAACAGAAACTTGGTGATTATAAAAAAAAATATTTTTCCTGCTGTCTTTATACCTCTATATTTATCCCCCACCTCTATAACTGTTTCAATAATCGGTACTCTCAAAACCTGAAAAAAAAACAAAAAACAAACTTAAAACACTACATTACACAACTTCCAACAAAGTTTCCTCTGAATATATTGACAGTGTGTTTTTCGTTCCTTTAAATTCTCTAAATGTACGTCTCCTTTTCCTTATCCTTTTTTTCATTCAGTAAGGAGAAATATAGAGAGGCCAGCAGCCTGAAAATTTTCTTCCTTTTGTTGTCAGTCAATTTCTAACATTTTTGTTTCTTTAGGGCCACATTGATACATTAGACTAATGCCTTTAATGAGTGAAATCCCAAATCCCTGCTGCGTGTTTAATTTCATGGTGCATTACTCCCTGCCTCCGTACACATCGATGTGCTGGGTCTTTATATGCAAGGATGTCTGCAGTGTACGTAAATAAAGAAAAAAAACGAGCTCTCCATAGATCTGATGTTGATCTACTGGTAATATTCTGCTTGCTTTATCTCAAGCTTTATAAGCTGTTTTGACTTGCTGGTTGGGTTACATTAAACACTATTCAAATTTAATTATGTAAAGATGTAAAGTGGAAAAAAACAATGGAGGGTGGTTCGGACTCAAAGTAATCACTATGTGTGAAAGAGGATAATAAAAAGGACCTGTTGGGAAACAGAAGTTGTGAGTTTTTTGTTTTGTTTTGTTTTTTGGAGAGATAAAAATAGTGAGCCTATCTTAGCAGTATACTCTTTGATAAATGGAAAATCAATCAGAACTCAACAGAAAAATGAGACAATAAGGAACTCATATTACCAGTTATGGAATGGGAAAGAAATACTTTTTTGTTATGAAATGGGGAAGAAATATTTTGTTATGACATTGACATACACTTTCTGTGATATTCCCAGTGATGTCTGACTACCCAAGGGTTTAAACATTTAAAATAAAGCACTGTTTTGAATTGTCAAAGTTTTTGCCCACTTATGTTCTTTTATTGCCCAATCAATGTATATAAAAAGTGTATCTTGTGTGAGAGATTAGGTATTTTATTGTATATTAGACTTCTTAAACTGTCTTACTAGTACATGCTTTTAAAAGTACAAACCCTAAACTGATAATGCAGGTGAACATTATTACAGTGTTAATCTGATGACTCTGAATAGTGAAAATAACTTAAGTTAAAAGAAAATCCTGAAATGCTGGATACCTTAGAGATATGTAATTTTTTTTTTGTGGTGCAGGTGGTGGAAGACTTCTAAGGAAATAAAAAAAGAAAAGTAGTTCAATTGAAAATAGATGTCAGCAGTTATTTCAATTGGTAAGGATGGTGCATTCCACCCATGTAAAAAGAAAACTAAGTATATATACTGTAGTTCATTTAGGATATATAATTTTACTGTGTAGCATATTTCCTAAAACCTATATATGCAAAAAAAAAAATCAATGTAATGCCACTAAAAATGTGTCAGACTTTCTCCTAAGGCTTGGATATTGTAAAGAATATTGGAAGTAGTGGCTTGAAAAGGAAACAAATCAACAGTATTTGCCTATGATACCAAACCAATATGAACTAAATGGCAAGTTAGAATAACTTCTGACTGCTGAGGTAGTTGAATAAGGGGAATTTTATGGACTACCAGGAGCAGACAAGTGTTGACAATAGGAGAACCCCTTTTGATTGTAGGACTTGATGGCTGCCGACGTATTAGTAAGACTGTTCATTATGTGAGTTTGGAAACAGAGCGTGTGTGATGTTGCCCTGTTTCACTCCACCAGCATTTACCTCACATGCATGTGTTTGTCTTTCTGCTGCTTGTGTGCACCGCAAAGAGTACTGAACTGGCTTGGACTTTCGCTACTTACTCTTGCTGTTTTGGGAAAGCATTGAAAATAGTTCACATGTATCCTGATGTAGAACTTCTTTTTCATTTGTCATAAATGGAATTTATTGGTGGTGCCAGCCTTTCTAGCTGGGATGTATTACATTCACCTCCTTGACCAGTGGCGGTTCTAGACCAAATGTACTAGGGGGGCCAGGAGGGGGCCAGCGTGTTTTCACGGGGGCACAGAGGAGCATGAAATAAAAAACAGGATAGCTGCATGAAGTGAGACTTCTATTAAATTAAGTTTCATTAAAATTCTCAATGTCTTTTTAGGTGAATATACATTCAGAATTTTGGAATTTTACATATTTATGACTTAATTTAAGTTGAAATTACAGTTTTGTATAAAATCTGAATTAGAGTTTAAGAAAAACTGTAAAAAATTTGAGTATGTTATGAATTTGTTTTGAAAAAAAGATTTAGCAGATGAAAACAGGGATCATATCTCAATACCACTGAAGCCATCACCTTTTTTTTTTTAAATAGTTAATAAAATACAATTTGTAAAGAAAAAAAATGAAATAGATGTAAAGGACATTTTCAGTAACCATGCTTGTTGCAGGGCAGATCATCTTTAGAAATTGTTTGAGTACTATGTTTTCAGTACAGGGGCCAGGACATTATCTACAGGGGCCCTGGCCCCCGTTGGCCCTTGTCTAGAACCGCCCATGTCCTTGACCCTACTGAGTATCTACCTTTCTTATACCTCATTTAAAATGGTCAAGTATCCAGAACTACTTCCTAAATTTATGCTGCTATATGTTTAGGCTGCTGGAGGACAAAGGGACTACTTTTCCTCATTCTGCTTGATTTTACCTCTATTCCCCCATTCAGCAGTATTTGCTGAGTTCCACTCATAACTCTGTGTTCTCTCTGCTTTTTACTGGAATAGTTGCTTCATCTGATCTATTTCTGATCATCTCTGACTCTATCCTGGTTTGAAATATGAGCTGTGCTGCTGCTATTGATGTCCTTGTTTATATACACTCACCGGCCACTTTATTAGGTACACCTGTCCAACTGCTCGTTAACACTTAATTTCTAAGCAGCCAATCACATGGCAGCAACTCAGAGCATTTAGGCATGTAGACATGGTCAAGACAATCTCCTGCAGTTCAAACCGAGCATCAGTATGGGGAAGAAAGGTGATTTGAGTGACTTTGAACGTGGCATGATTGTTGGTGCCAGAAGGGCTGGTCTGAGTATTTCAGAAACTGCTGATCTACTGGGATTTTCACGCACAACCATCTCTAGGGTTTACAGAGAATGGTCCGAAAAAGAAAAAAACATCCAGTGAGCAGCAGTTCTGTGGGCGGAAATGCCTTGTTGATGCCAGAGGTCAGAGGAGAATGGCCAGACTGGTTCGAGCTGATAGAAGGGCAACAGTGACTCAAATAACCACCCGTTACAACCAAGGTGGGCAGAAGAGCATCTCTGAACGCACAGTACGTCGAACTTTGAGGCAGATGGGCTATAGCAGCAGAAGACCACACCGGGTGCCACTCCTTTCAGCTAAGAACAGGAAACTGAGGCTACAATTTGCACAAGCTTATTGAAAATGGACAATAGAAGATTGAAAAAACGTTGCCTGGTCTGATGAGTCTCGATTTCTGCTGCGACATTCGGATGGTAGGGTCAGAATTTGGCGTCTACAACATGAAAGCATGGATCCATCCTGCCTTGTATCAACGGTTCAGGCTGGTGGTGGTGGTGTCATGGTGTGGGGAATATTTTCTTGGCACTCTTTGGGCCCCTTGGTACCAATTGAGCATCGTTGCAACGCCACAGCCTACCTGAGTATTGTTGCTGACCATGTCCATCCCTTTATGACCACAATGTACCCAACTTCTGATGGCTACTTTCAGCAGGATAATGCGCCATGTCATAAAGCTGGATTCATCTCAGACTGGTTTCTTGAACATGACAATGAGTTCACTGTACTGAAATGGCCTCCACAGTCACCAGATCTCAATCCAATAGAGCATCTTTGGGATGTGGTGGAACGGGAGATTCGCATCATGGATGTGCAGCCGACAAATCTGCGGCAACTGTGTGATGCCATCATGTCAATATGGACCAAACTCCCTGAGGAATGCTTCAAGCACCTTGTTGAATCTATGCCACGAAGAATTGAGGCAGTTCTGAAGGCAAAAGGGGGTCCAACCCGTTACTAGCATGGGGTACCTAATAAAGTGGCCGGTGAGTGTATGTTCCAGCTTGGCCTGTTTTTCTGTGTATCCTTATTTTTTTTTTTTACTGTGGATAACTGCATGTACAGTCTTTTATCCACGACAGAAATTCAAACATGTTTGATTTTCTCCAATCCTTAGGATTCCTGATCATGAGAGGCTAATGACTAAGAGACGTACGTAAGGTTTAAACTCAGCCCTATCCAGAAAATTCTGGCATGACCGGAGAAAGGGCAAAAACTCATACATTGTACACCTTACCAAATTGGGTAGTTATTAGAGAAGCTGTATGCCAGGGGATTCAGCCTCCCACATACCTCAAGAACATTTAGCCAAAGGTGTGTCTACCTCACAAGACCTTTGAGATGTTGGTCCTGTCGCCAGTTTGATGTCACAACCAGTGTTGGGCACGTTACTTTGAAAAAGTAATTTGTTATAGTTAGTAGTTACTTCTCCCAAAAAGTAACTGAGTTACTAACTGAGTTACTCCACAATAAAAGTAACTAGTTACTAGTAAAAGTAACTATTGCGTTACTTTTGCGTTTCTCGCCCCCGTAACCCTCACCACCCAGCCCCCACCTTCTCGCCGTGTGTTTCCAAAGCCAGCTGAATAGAGTGGATGACAAAGACAAGAACCTGCAGAGAGTTTAGCATTTATTGTAACTCAACGTAAATGACATCAGGGGGGAACGCGATGTGAAGTTTTTTAACAGGGCATTCAGATCTGGTGAAATTAATAACTGGGGATGTCTAATTCTGAAATCCTGTGTGTTTGGGTTGTTATAGATACTGCAACATCTATCTATCCATCTATCTATCTAGATGTATACTCTGCATGTGACATAAAATATGGATCTCCATCCCTGCCACAAAGGCCATCAAATAATGTTTAAAATAAAAAATACAGTAGGTTGAGAAGGCAGAGTATCCATCCATCCATCCATCCATCCATCCATCCATCCAGATTTCTCCCTTTCTCCATATAGGCTATCATTTCTGGCTGTTGTCAGGTTAATCATTTGATCGTTCACGCTCTCCATAGTTCTCCTGTGGTGCGAGCACAGGGCGACTGTTGCGTGCCTTTAGCGAGCATGTGCGTTTCCTGTCGCTTGCGCGGTGACTCGTGCCGCCTGCGCTGTGCGGAGCTGCAGAGGAAACCGTATCTGATGGGGAAACGCAGCTCGACGTAACACCGGTATTTCCATGTGGAAAACGCTGTTTTGCTGCTGGAGTCATCCTCACTCTCCATCTCTCTGTGTGTGCTGTACGTTAACACCCGCCAGCAGAAACACCCACCTACCCAACTGACAGACGGAATCTCACTATACATCAGCCATTCTCATCCTCCCCTCTCTCATGACAAGGCGCGCACGAGTCCTATCATGAAAAAAGGTTCATTGTGCGACCTGAGTAACGCGCAGTAACGGGGTGTCTGCAATGGTAACTGCGTTATAGTTACAGTCAAAGTAATTAGTTAGATTACTCGTTACTAAAACAAGGTAACGGCGTTAGTAAAGCAGTTACTTTCAACGCCGTTAGTCCCATCACTGGTCACAACATCCTGTTATTTATGGATGTGATTGTATCTTGTCTGCTGCATTCTGTCTTTTATAAGTTGTCGTAGAAGTGTTCCAGCTCTAGGGTGAGTCGATCTTTTCATTTTGTCATATTGTTAGTGATTCAGAGCATGAAACTCTGCAATAGAAAGATACCAAGGGAGGTTGGAAAGAGAAGATATGGTTACCGGGATTACAAAGTAGTTCAAGGCACTGTTCTACTTGTCTTTGAGAAACTTAATTCAAGGTGTAAGCAGGGCTGGTAAAGGGGGTTTACCAAGCTTTTGACTGGACTGTTGCTGACAGACATGGTGGTAGTGGAGGTTTTATGATTGATTATTCTCAACGCTGTACCCCAAGGAAGATTTTTAGCAAAAAATTTGCAAGAGAACCTTTAAATCTACCTGGAAGGAAACTGGAATTCCCAATGAAGTCTTCTGATTACTGTCCAAAGCACATGCTTGAGTGTCAAGGACAATTTACTCAGATGTAAGGCTTGCTATTTCTTTTAGATGTCTATATACTTCAGAGCAGAACTGGACGAATACATTATCATAAAAATGTGCAGCTCCTGAGCAAAACCTTCAGCTTTTTGCCAAAGTTACTGAGAGTTAATCTTCTTTAAAAATACTAATGAATCCTGCATGGGTCACATTTGTTTAAAACAAATTTATTTTTCTCCATTAAGTGGAAACTCTGGGCATCATGCATAAGAAATGGTGTAAATATTTACAATATCATTGGAATTCTTCAGACACTGTATGTATTACAGAGCTGGACTGGGACCAAGAAACAACCTTATGTGATAAGTCATAGAATATGCAGAGACACACAGCATACTAGAGGATACATCTGCACATTGTGTTTTTTCAAATATTAAAATAATATTGTGTGTTAAAAAGGCTACATTTGTGGAAAAAAAGGAAGCTGACATAATGGCAGGCATTACATTGGTTAATAGCTCTAACCAATTTGCTATCAATATTAATGAGGAGAATTAGACTGAATAAGATACATTTTCTTCATACTACTAACAATCAATTTGAGTTTAAATCTGACACATGTATTTTTCTGTTATATTACATTTTAGATACATTGGGGCTTAAAGTTTACATACCCTTTCAATCAGCTGCCATTCACAAAAACAAGAACAAAATGAATTTTCAAAACAAAAATTCTAAATAATACTTTATATTAATAGACAATAATTTTGTTAATTTATCTATTATTCCTTTTTTTAATTTTTTGTTTTCCTTAATGGGATGGTATGTAAACTAAGAAGCACAACTGGCTGTATAACTGGTTTTCATACTGTATTGGGTAACTTTAAATACAGACTTGTGTGCTGACCTTACAAGTAATATCACTACGTAAGTCAAGTTTAAGTCTGGAATGTTAAGGTGTTAGTATTGAGGACTATTTATAGTCTGTAATATTTATATATATTTTTTTCATATGTATGCTATTTCTATTTAGTTTACTTTGTATAGACTTACCAATTTGTCTTTGAGAAAAGTAATAATGACTAAAGATACAGTAGACCAAAACAAAAAAAGTACTTTCTTCTAAAGGTGTTCTGCATATTCTAAGCTAAAATGTAAAAGTTTGAAAAATAGGAAATTATCGTATATATCGTCTTCCACATTAGGTCTTCCACATTAGGTCTTCTACATTAGGTCATCACACATAGCTGCAATCAACAGGAAGTAGGAGCTGCAATCTTGCAGTGACCAGAGATCATTAATGAAGGACAGTTTTAATGAATGTGTTGATATTGGGCAAGTTGTCCTTATGTTAAAATTTCAGTTAGTAATGTTGATGTTGCTTCCAGACATTTCTACACACATAATAGGAACATATGGGAGGGCGCCGACAGCCGGAATAGCTGAGCAGTTATTTGTGATAAAAGTTTGCTATGTGAGAGCTGATTCTAAAAAAAGTGATTCCATCTTACATTTTGCATATCAACTGTTTTTCCCTGAAGCCAAAAAAACTAAGTTATTTTTTGTTTGTTTTATCTAACGCAGTGCAGTATTTGAAAACAAAGGTAAAAAAGACCCCCTCACAAACCGACATACGCACTATTCTGCTCTCCCTACATGAAAATAATTCAAACGCGCTATCATCTGAAAGCCGTAGTATTGCATGTTTTATGGAAATATGGAAACAGCATGCTTGTACTTCAACCCTATCCCATACCAATATGCTATAATGGGGAAACGTGTCCTTGTGAGGTGAATAAATATGCGCAATTTGTTACTTCTGATGGGGAAAACATTTTCTGCTACTTCCTACCCTACTGTTGGTAGCTACTCTCTCCACCCTCCCAGTCTGTTCCTGTCAGGACATGCCTCTTCTTATATAAATCCACCTGTATCTCTGCTCCTCCTTCTTACTCTTTCAGCAGCACAATATGCAGACAATGCTATATTTTTACATATTTTAGGTAAGTGAAGGACAGTTAAAAGATAAAAAGAAACAAATAAACAACGGACCATGTTTCATGTCTTATATACTTTTTTTAATAAAAAAATAAGTATTTATTTCTTTATTTAAACAAAAATTCAAAGAATTATTGATAACATTCAGGTAAGTGTAAGTACAAAAATCTTAAACAACCATTTACAGCTTTAAATGGATCTTACCTATCCATTATTTAAAGCATTGAAGAAAATGTTAGACTACAATGCTTTAAAAATGCTCCCATGAGCATGTGTTATTTTCACCAAATATTATTTAAAAGTTTGTTGAGGTTTTGGCCTGTAGAGTATGTCTCTTTCAAAGCCAAGCCAGTGAAATATCACTCTTGTTTTTTCTTTTCATGTTGAAAAAGAAACGAACGTAACAAAGGAATTAAAAATTCTTAACAGTTGAATTAGTTAAAATCTTATTTATGTACGTACTTACGGGTGAATTTTCTTTGTCTTGTCTAAGATCTGGTATTATGTGCTATAAACATTATGAAACATGATCCCCTCTGTGCAACATTTCTCCCAGGATGAAAGCAATAGATACACAAACACATAATTAATTTTAATCGAAACAAAATGAGCCAAGTCTTATCTGTAATTTCACCAAATTCTGTCACATTTTCACCCACTGAGAGCTCATTGTGCTTCATCTTCCTGCAAAGCTTCTTTTATATTTGTATTTAACAGTAACAAAACATAATAGTTGTCATTTTGTTCAGTTCTTTTCCTTTTAGTTTTCATTTATAACGACAAAAATTGACTCAACAACATTCTAATTGGTTCAGATCTACCAGTGAGTAAAGATTAGACATTTAGCCTTAATGATGCCGAAGTTATAAAGATCAAATTCAAATAATCATGTACATTTTTTTACCAGCAAACCATTTTGGATGCTCAGAACGGCTCCAAGTTTATAGGAGTAGTGGGTATTTTATGACTTTTGCACAAATTCATTCATCCAGACTTCAGGGATACTTATTTTTTAGAAAAGCACTGAGAAAGCATCAAGGTTTTTCTTTGTATGGATGCATTCATGCCTTCTCTTTTCAGTAGGATTGACAAAAAGTTAATCATTTAATTTGATTACTTTCATCTTACATATATAGCTTTACTGACATATGGTTCCTCCAATTGCCAAGTATTTTTCAACAGTAACTTTTTGCCAGCAGGTCACAGATGTTTCTTAAGAAACAGCCATCTAGAAGATAAAACTAAAAGTTCTTCTGCATTAACAAGCCCAGCAGAGTATCATATATGTTAGAACAAATCCTCAAATCTCTATGCTGTCAGATTATGGCACAAAGAAAAATCTAATGTAAGGCAAGAAAAAATATTGTGCTTTCTCTAAAAATTCATGGTTATTCTGCCCACTTCTACTATCTGCACATGTCAGCTTCTTCTCTGGGAACATACGCTATTTAAAGAGGAAGAAAAGTGAAGGGCAAAGGTTCAAAATGAAATGTGGTGAGGTATAAATATCCGGCGTGAGAGAGCAAGATGTGTCACAACTCCCAAAGTGTCCACAGACCAGTTCTTCTTCTTGACATAAAATCTGCCAGGAGGCCTGGGGAGAGAGAGAGACAGATGGATTGAAAGGGAAAGACAGCAGAGAGATGGAGGAGTGTTTTGGTGCCCACTCAAGGGCAAAGTGCACCTTGACAGCCTTTCTTGAAGAGAGACAAGCCATGTCATATCTTTGGTATCTCTCTATTTTTGCCTGTTTTTAAAGTTCCTCTGGGTCCTAATGTTTTTACCCCTGTCAGTTTTTTTTTCATTTACTCTCCCCTTAGTTTCCATTTATTCAATGTTTCCCCAAAGCTGTGTCAATGGCTTTTAATCAATCTTACCTGCTCCCACAACAAAACATACAACCTAAGCATACAACTTAACCTGGCTGCAACAGTCATTTGTCACTCCCTTCTGCTTTTATGCTTGGGTCTTTAGTCACTTCTCTGTGGTTTGCTACCTTGTGTTGCCCTTCATGCTTATGCAGGTTTGTTCTCCTTTACATTTTCCTTTAAAATTCATCTTGAAAATGAAGCTTTCATCTTCCTGTCTGCATTTGACTCACACTCAACAAAGCATGCAGGTTAATGTAAGCTTGAAAGCTCACATGCTTTGAAGGGTAGTAAAACAAAACTAAATTTCATCATAACAAAAGTATACAATATATATATATATAAATAAATATATGTATATATTCAAAGCTACTATTGTACTTTTGACTGGCTGTAGGTGAAGCAGACATTTTTATAGAGAGTGCAACTCCTGGAAGTGCATGGTTTCAGACACGTGATTTAAAAATACCCTGATCAGAAATCGTTGCAGTTTACACTATTGCTATAAATTCTCAATGTTCCCCACCTCTATTAGTTTGTGAGACATGACAAAAATGTCCTTCCAGGCAGTGTTGTTTTTGTCGACGATGATGATGACGAAATTATTAAGTTGACGCTCCTTCTATTCATGACGATAACGTAAACTGATGAGATAAACTTGGATCTTTGATGACGAAAACTCATGGGTGTGAGTTTTTGTTGTGGGGTTTTGCCGCCGAGACTAGACTAAATAAAAATGGGTTGTCTGTCAGACATTTAAAATGCATCCTTGTGCTGTAATCTTTTAGACAAGCTAAGCAGTGTCAGCCGTGCAGCTGCGTCTTGTTTGTTCTCGCCCACCTGCCATGCACCTGTTTATTTTTGGATAAAGACCCAGATGAAAAGGTACATAGATCTTTGAATATTTCTCTCTCATAATCCTTGTTTCTATCTATTTGAATATTTCAACATTTTAGTAAACATATTGAAATTAAGATCTTGATTGCCATGGCATTATATGACAGTTATGTAGGTTCTCTGCATATTTTTTTTAAATATATATATATACAGAGATGGGAAGTAACGAAGTACAAATACTTCGTTACTGTACTCAAGTAGATTTTTCTGATATTTTTAGTTTACTTTACTACTTATTTTTATGGCGACTTTTTACTTCTACTCCTTACATTTTTACACAAATATCTGTACTTTCTACTCCTTACATTTTAAAAAATTGGCTCGTTACTTTAGTTTTGAACCTATTTTTCACGTCATCAATACTGTGAAAAGGGAGCCGTTTTCCCCCTCTGTTCCCAAAGTGTAGCCGCCGTCTATCACACACAGCGTCACATCCTTCACTACATTTCCCAGCATGCACCACAGACCGGCTGTCATGGCGGCGGCAGTTCCAAACAATTCACCTGGTAATTTACACTAGTTCCGAAATTACAACGTCACCTTTCATTCAACACTTTACTTACTCACCAGCGTAGCAAACTCTGAAGGTACCCACTGCGACAGCTTTAATATACATTCCGTAGTCGGCAATAAAACTTCCCAGTCAAATTACACATTCTCTTCCCTTAGTCCGTCAGCATACTGGTCCATGTGGAAACACGTACCGCATCAGAGCCAGTCTCTTATCCATTGTCCCAGGGCATTGGAAAAGACTATTAGGGGGCAGGGGTGTTAAGTGGGATTTCAATGTATGTAATAATTGTTTGCATGGTAATAAGTAGGTGAAATGGTAATGTTAGTATGGTTAAATTATTTCATAAATATGTATGTTTTTGTATGAATGATGCTATTGTCTGTATTTATTTTTCTACAATGTTAACTGTGTTTTATTGGCAATTTGCCTTCCTGTTTAGTTGGGCTGTCCCAATTGGCTGATTATTGGTGGGTCTATTTAAGGGGCACACTCCCAATGGCTTAGGGGGGCTGCTTGGAGAGACTGGTTGGGGAAACTGCTTTTGAAGGTCTGCTTAGAGAGACTATATTTAAAGTCAGCTTGCTGTGAGGCTGTCAGTGTTTTGTATTACCTGCAATGGCCGGTTTTGTTTTCTTTATTTGAAAGTATTTTGTTTGTTTTGTTTTTTTTTGTCTTCACTGTTGCACCAGTAAATAAACCGCTACACGCTTTTGAACTGGAATTTTGTTGTCCGCTGGTTCTTACCACCTTTTTGCAAGTCATCTGCTTACTCCTCCTCTGACGTGAGACGGGAGCTGGCGAGCCGTTTTCTCACAAATACCAAATTCAGTCTTATTGGATGAATCATTGCAGCTTGGTGGCGGTGGCGTTAGCATAGTAGTATGGACGACGAGATGATTGAAAATGAACACAACGGAGATCTAGTCCTATTGGCAGACATCCATTTAAAATGTAGGCAACGGCATGAAAAAAGTGGTTTCTACTTTTACTTTTACACTTTAAGTAAATTTACAAGCCTGTACTTTGTTACTTTTACTTGAGTAAAGAAGTTTAATCAGTACTTCCACTTTTACCAGAGTATTTTTTAACACAAGTATCTGTACTTTTACTCAAGTACGGAAAGTGAGTACTTTTGCCATCTCTGTATATATATATATATATATATATATATATATATATATATATATATATATATATATATATATATATATATATATATATATATATCAGATCCCTTTGAATTTAAATCTACTCTGACCCCTGAGCAGCAGTACAAAGGGGTACATTTGTAGAAATAAAGCCACAGTTGCCAAAGTAGAAAAAAGAATGTTTTTTGTTCTTTGCTTTTTTGAGCAATAAAGATTTTATTGATATTTGTCTAATGCATAACTCATAGTAGATCAGGAAGTGTTTGCTTTGGGATGGAAACCTTGAATGTCAAAAAAACATTCATTGATTGTAATTTTTTTTTTTTTTTTTTGCTTATGTGTCTGCTATATCAACAAATATGATGTGTTGAACAAGATGCCCAACAGCCCAACAGCAATGATGAACTGCATGGCAGAATTCTATACCCAGCAATTATAGGATCTAGGAAACACCTGTCTGTCTGGTAAAGCAGTGATTCTTAACCATTCTTAACCGCCAGCGCCCCCTTGTGGGCCGCAAAAATCTTTCAGTTTTGCACCTGTGGGCCGCAAGGGCCGTGGGTATGCGTGCAGCTTTCGACCATGTGGTGGCGGTAATGGATCACTCGGTTGTTTAAAAAGGGCCAATACACAGAGAATTAGACTGTCTAATTCGCAGCAAAAATCAATAGTATAGGGTAGTTCACGCGTGACGTCAGCGCTACATCCGGGCGATAGAGCTTACTTTTAGTTAGTGTATTTTTGGAATCTTAACAATGCCTACGACTTGTTGTGCTCCCGGTTGCACAGAGAGGCATTCCAAATTGTTGGATGTACGTTTCTGTCGTTTACCGAAGGAGGAAGGACGAAGAGAGAAATGGATATTTATAATGAAAATAGCGCAGGCAGACACGCCCAATGGACTGGGGGAGCCATCATACTACGACAGAATTTGCAGTCTACACTTCATCTCCGGTAAATACAACTTAATTCTGCTCTAGTCATTGTTCTACTTAAAAAAATATATATATATATCTCATTTATTTTATTAATTTAAAGTAAAAATCCTACTATTGGTCTTTTTTTATTATGATTAAAAAGCCTGAATTGATCCTTGAAATTTTTTCTTATCACAGCTTGATTTGGTCCATGAATTATCAGCCTGTTCGGTGTCTTGATGTATGTGTGCAGGTTTATGTAAACGTTTAATAAAAGTTTTTGTGATGATCCCCTTTTATCATGTCATTTTATTAGACATTTATTTTGCTTGTTAAGCAATAAGTGTATTTGGGTTATTATTGAATACAAATCAAACTGTACAGTGTTAATATATAATGGGCCCCGGGCCACTTTGTACTATAAAAATTGGGCCTCAAGGTCGAAAAGGTTAAGAACCCCTGTGGTAAAGGATCTTGTTGTTATCCGAATCTGTAAAGGTTGGCAATTTTATGAAGTGCGACATAAAACTGAGTTTAGTTAGTCGACTAAAACAGACTAAAACTATGACATATCGTAATGGCTAAAATGTGACCTAAACTAATATTAGTTTTTTTCCGTCCTGCAGACGAAAACTAAGGCTAAATCTAAGATGGCTGTCAAAAACAACACTGCCTCCAGGGCGTGAACATTATCCTATGGGCTTTTTTCCAGAGAAAATAAAATTAGCATTATTAGGTTAAGTATTAAGGGGGGGATTGTCTCCTGTAATACCTGAAACCTGTCTATGATTGTTAAGGGTTGGTGAGAGAGGGGCGTGAAGGAAGCCATCTATGTTAAGATAGAAAAACCAACTTTAAACAGAGGTGGTGGACTCAGATTCCAGCTTCCAAAAACATACAATTCAATCATAGACATGATCCCTTCCAAATATCACCAAACCCCCCACCCCATCACAGAGGAACGAGGGACCTACCCGCTCCAGCCGGTGAACAATACCTCCTTAAGGACCGACCCTTAACAATCATAGACAGGTTTCAGGTATTACAGGAGACAATCCCCCCTTTAATGGCAATCCCCCCTTTAACGACCGACCCCTAGAATCATAGACAGGTTCAGATATTACAGGCTAACGATGGAACTAAACGACCCATTCATCGGTTACCATTTGCATGTTTCCAAGCGATACAAGGCCTTGTCCATATAAGACTCAAACTCACTGCGGATCCAGACATTTGAATTGAGAAAGCTTCCTGGAGAGGTGGCGAAACGTCTTCAAATCTTGAAAAGCAAGTCCAGTGGATATTTTTTGAATTTTTACGGAATGACTATGACCTGGATGACTGAGAACCTTCATCAGCATGTTGTTTCTAATGCTAATGTTGAATACAGGCTGAACACATTAATGGGCCATTATTGGGCCAAATGGGGCTTACAATGTATTATCAGATGCCAGAATAGAGTCAAGCAAAACCCCTTGAATGTGTCACGCTTCCCTTTTTGGGACTTTCCTTTGACTTCCATTCATTTCCCACTAATTTCTATTTCCTAATCCCTTACCCTAAGCCTAACCCATACCAACACGCCCTAACTTAAACTCAGTTCATATCTCCTAAACCTAACCTTCATCTCTGGAAGAGAACTTGTCCTCATGGGGATGAGTAGTTGGTCCCCAAAAATACCTATAAGTCTATAAAATGTAGCATATTCCTTGGAAACTGTCCCCACCAGGTGATTAAAATATGACAACATACACACACACTAAGACATTATCTGTTTAAATACCTGTAGGTGTGAATAGATGGATCCTGAAGTATGAAATATATTCTTAGCTCACATCAACATGGCCACACAAATGGTGGATGATGATTCCACTTTTCAACCCCAAGGCTGCTTTTTCGCTTATGTTATCTGAAACAAAATGTAGCTCCTTTAAATTCAGCCAAAGTTCACTATTTTTCACTCCAGCTATTGCATACATATATTACAGTAATGTATGCACAATAGGGATATTTGCCTTCTCTTGCATTCCTTGGGAAAGCCTTAGAACAATATAAAGGCATAATGAATCATTTTAAATTCACACAAATGCACATGAACGCATACAAGCAAACCCTCTTTTTGCCTCCAGACAGGTATCTGTGCCAGGATTACCATGAAGAAGATGTAAACACCCCAACTTGTTTGTGAATAGACAGGTTTCCTCTGTAATAACTCTGGCATGTGATACATATTAAGCTCTCTATTTTGCATTTTATTTGTATTTTCAGGCTTAACAGAGGTCGTTTTAAGGGGTTGTGTAACTGAATCAGAAGCTCTTGCAGTCAATATTACAGATATGTTTAACAAATTCCAAACTTATTTAAATTAATCTTCAAGTGTTCGGTAACACACTACAGAAAGTAAAGGAACCAGGATGCTATGTGCACAATTGGGTAGAATATCCAAAGATTGCACCTAAATAAGAGCAGCACTACTTTATCATATTTTTACTCAAGTAAGAATAAAAACTCTTTGATAAAAAGGCCACTCAATAACTGAGTAAATTATCTACTTACTACCCCCGATCATAACGACCAATTTAATATTTACAAAATTATGAAAATTTAAACAAAATGCAATATGCAAATGCTCTGGTTTCAAAGAAAATTGTAAAAACAAACGTATAACTTACAGTAGTTACACAAGGAAAGTTTTGGGTGGAATGAGCGCCCTTCAAAATACATTTTTTTATTTATAAAATTTGCTAAATCAAAAGCTACAGCATGTAAAAATAGGTTAAATTATTATTGTACTATTTATTGTATACTCGCAGACTTACAGAAGCCGCAAGCGGTCGTGTTCCTCCTATACTACACAGTGGTTTTCTCGAGAAAAGGAGTTAATTTTCTCAATATCTAAAGATAACAAAAGCTGTTTTCTCGTCATAACGAGATGATTGGTGTGTGTTAAAACTGATTACATCCTTTTGTACCACAACAGCCGGAGAGGTTTTACAAGTATAAGTCATGGCAGCCTATGTGTGGTTCTGTAAATAATCCTGTGTTTAACTTTTAGGTAATGAGATGACGTTGTTGGTTGGATGATTTGCTTCCACTTCTGATTCACAAGCAATTAGACCTATGCCTCCGGCGCCTTAATGGCAGTGTTCTGCCACCAGGTGTTTTCTGAACAGCCCTGGTGTTACGCCTTTAACAGGTATAGGATGAGTTAAATGAGTCCAGATTAAAGATTTTTCATTTAAAAACAGTAAGATTTATTTCTACTGTAATCCATGCAATCCAATCATCATCCACGACCTGATAATGAGTGAAAAGGAAATGGAAACTAAAAAAACGGATTATCTGCGAACATGCGGTACCGCGACTGCATAACTATGGGCACCACAGGAGTAGATAGACTGGGAATCCAGGGCTGTTAGCCAGCCTCATTTATTACTTATACAGGTTAATCATCTTGTTATATCAAGAAATGCATGACTGTTTTACAGCGATAACAATATAATCATCATGTTATCTTGAGAAAACATTTCATGGTTTAACCGTGATAATGAGATAGTTATGTCATTGAAAAAGTCGAGTGTGAACTCTTTTGGCTTCCGTACAGACTCAACAGATGAAAAATAAGATTTAACCAACAAGCCTGGAGTACAAAAAAGAAAAAAAAATGTTTCTGTAAATTGTGCATATTAGTTTAAAGAAAACTTGGTTATTATGAAGTGAAGTCACTCATAATAAATGGAGTAGCCAGAAAATTAACTTAAGTAAGGGTAGTGTTACTTCTTTATATTTTTACTCAAGTAAAAAAAAAAAAGTACAATGATATAAAACTACTATTTTTATAACCACCTCTAGCTATTGTACAGCCTTTCTTTGAAATCCATTTTTCTAAAAGAGAAAAACAGTTGACAATGGATGGGTTTAGATTGCTGTAATGGCGCATACACACCTATCACATTCTGGCTGTCAAAGTATTTGATTTACATGCAGTCTATGGTGGACGGCATCAAGCAGCGTCAAAAAGTCCAGCGATGTGTCCGAGCATCGAGAGAGGCGTGTCCGAGCGTCGGAGCATCCTGGCATCCCAGCGTTGGAGCATCCAAGCCTTCAATGCTGGAGTTCAGAAATCTGATCTTTTGCAGCTTGAACTCATGAATATTGTACCATTGTACCACAATTTAAAACATTTGACACACACCAGCAAAACCAAGAAAGGGCTCCAGAACTGATTTGTTTTTGTTTGTCTTTATTATAATTACCAGTCACAAAG
Source organism: Cyprinodon diabolis (assembly GCA_030533445.1). Taxonomy (NCBI): domain Eukaryota; kingdom Metazoa; phylum Chordata; class Actinopteri; order Cyprinodontiformes; family Cyprinodontidae; genus Cyprinodon; species Cyprinodon diabolis. The sequence goes on along the minus strand of CM060075.1, from coordinate 13,739,055 downwards.
TTACTTTTTTTAGTATATAACACTTATAGCTAAAACCATTTCCAACCAAGTATTTAGTTGTTGTTCTTGGATCAGTGTTTACTTTTGCATCAACGCAGTCTCTGTCTAGTCAGTTAAAGAAGGAGCTCTGTTACAGTGTTTAAACAGTAACTATTTCATTATTTTAAATGAACACTGAAGAGTGTGGGCCTATATAAACCGTGAAAAAACTGTGGCAATCAACTCTGTGGGCATTAAGCCAACACTGGGCTTTTTGCTGTAAGAAAAGCTAACAAGGATTCTCAAATATACTAAACACTAATCGACAGCTTGTAATTTAGCCAATAAATATCTCCATGACCAACAGAAAAACTTTTCATTTTTCATTTCACTTTTAATGACATGAAGAGGCTTTGAAAATGTTGGAAACTACTTTCTTTGTTAACTCTACACTGTAAATTCCACAGTGTTAAATTTGCAGTGTCAAAGTACATTAACTCTTTCAGAGTATTGCAACAACTAGAGTGAGATATACACTATGTAGAGAGTTAATTTAACTCTAATTGGGACCAAATTCACTCAGATTGGTGTTAAATTTAACCCTTAAAGTGTTACTTTAACACTGCAAAATTTACTGTGTACATGTAGTGTCGTTTGTTAAGCTTACAGTCCGGCTCTACACAGAAAATCTGCATTAAGTATATCAGCTTCAGATGATGTGTGCCTTATTTTGGCTCTGAATGTATGTGCGTCAAGCATAACTGATAGCAACAGCAGAAATCTCCTCTGTTGGAAATAGTACATAAAAGACTTACAAGTAAAATGTTTTTAAAGCCTTCAGGCAGTGACACTTGACAGTGTGACCAGTTTATGCGAGTAAAGGAAGCATTAATACATCCATTTGTGACATTTTTTCAGAGTATTCAAGAATAGAAAAACTACTACTTGAAGGATGCTTTCAGCAACTTATCCAGAAGAAGAGGCTTCCACCAAAACACAACTGAAAACAGCAAGTTCGTGGTGGTTTTCAGAAGATCATGGTAAAAAAAAAAGAAAAGAAGGTAACCCCATCTTCAAGTCAGATAAATGGACATTCAGGTGGCGGTATCCCTCAAATACCTCAGCATCCCTACTGGTGGAAACGTAGATAAGACCCTGAAGTCAGAGCCTTTCCTCCAGAAGGTTTAGAACTGTCTCTTCTTCATGTGGAGATAGAGCCTTCTCATGTGTGATAAGATCCTGTACATCATTTATCACTCTGTGGTGGCCTGTGTCCCCTTCGTGCAGTCTGTTAGAGATTTAGTGTCATGGATAGAAACACCAACTCACTGAACAAGCAGGTAAAAAAACAGCCCTATTGTGCTCAGCAGGAGGTAGGTTCTCGGAAAATTGCGGAAGAGAGTGGCACATTAAAAAAGATTAGATGCATAATGGGATCCAGTAGGTTCTTTCCACACAGTCTCCTGTTTGGAGAGAGGAGCAACAGTGGTAGAAGGCTGCTCTTATCGTGGTGCAGAATAAAGCTGAGCAAGATGCTTGTTGTTTCCAACACAATAGGACTTTCGCTGAGGCACAATGCAATCACTATCAAGCACTTGTGCTCCAGGCAAGCATTTTTTTCTTCTTAAGTTAAGGAGTCATACAATAATGCCAAAAAGGAAAAACATCAGCAATTACCTGTAACAGAAGCAATTGCTTTTAAAATAATAGGTCCTGCACATTTTAGGAAAATATTCCCAGGAGTGGATTTTCCAACACTTCTTTTTTAATACAGGTGTCGTCCTTAAAGAAATTCCAGATAGTACAATTTCCATCTCACAGTAAATTAAAGATTCCATCAGTAATATATATCTGTTTCATAATCTAAGCTGGATTCTTAGATAATTTCTGAATGAATGTGCAAGTAATGTAGTGCCTAAGTAATCTGAAGTCAAAGAAACATTAGCGCTGGAACAATAAATTCAAAAATATGCAAAACAAAAGATTGGGCAAACACCTCAGGTCAAAATATCAACAAACTTAGTATTTGAAGGTTTAAAGGTATGCATAAACGTAAATTTCACCCAGTCCCCACTTATGCTTGGCCCATGGAGTGAGCTAATGCTTTAGTTAATGAAAGTCTTGGAGCTAATTACATATATAAATATTTTATGTTTAAAAAAAAACAAAAAAAAAACATGGTTGGCTATTATAGGGATGAATTAATAGGCCTACTATAAATCCAAATAATGATTTTTCAATTGCAAGTGGCTATGAGTAAATTTTCATATTAATAACAGATTATGAAAATGCAAAAAAAACCCGCAAAAAACATATTATATATTTTCATAGTTTTATAATCTCTTGAGCGATGCCTGTATATGCCTTACCCAGCGAGCCAGATTGATCAAGTTTAGCACTTATTTTTAATCTAGAACTACACAAATGAAATCTGTTTTAGAACAGGAGGGCTGCTCAGCAGAACCAGCTCAGTTGATTGGGAAAAGCGACACCAAGTGCCCATCCAGAGTTTGGTTTTACCCAAATCGGGAAACAAATTAAATACCATGACAAACATCTTACACTTTGATGTTCTTGCTTTTCCTCTTTCAGATATGAAATCCTGGTTTTGACAAAACAGATGTGATAGCATGCGGCTACGCGTACGTCCTTCTGCGCTGCCGTGTTTATTTTGGGGTCTGCTGCTGTTGTCCCGGTTAAACCATGAAGTTCAACTTCATTGGCCGACCTGTTTTGGGTCAAACTTGAATGATTTAACTGGAATGGTACAAAATTAGGGCTGTTTCTCGATATATTTACTTGTGAATTCTCATGTGCTGGTGTGCTCATGAAACGTCATCAGACTCAGTCATAGTACTGTTCCAATCCACAAGAACACAACACGGACAAAGTTCCCAGATGCTTTACCGAGTATGCAATAGAGCATACCCCGTTTACTTATTTAGTGCATAATGTAAAAAAAGTAGTTCCGATATTGAGAGGACCGCAGCAACCAACGGACCTCCAAGGGTAACCGCAGCGACGCCTAACGTTAACCCATCTGCAGCAGCCCTCTCTCAGCATAGCCGTCTGTGCCGCTGACTCTGATGGTGAGTTTTTTGTTTTATTTGACAAAACATTCATTTGATTTGTGTTTATCCTACTGTGTTAATTATTCCCCCACTAAAAGAAAAAAGTCAAAGTCATTTATTTTTATCTAGAGACTATTAATAACAGGAGAAGAAATTCAGCTCCAGACGAGCTGAGCATGTAGTGACATCACAAGTACGCTTCTGTTCCAATTGACCAAGATTTACGCTGCATGCTCCCGTTCTCACCAAGTTCATGCTTCCCTGTGTTCTTTTCAAGAACATGCCTGGCGAGAACACGAATCTCTACTTGTGTTCTTGTGAATTGAGAAACGGCCTAATTCTTGTATGTTATACCCTTGTTTGAAATACTATTAGAACTTAAATTGCAGGAAAGGTTAGTATCTGCTAGGTGTATGATATATTTTGGGGTCAGGTTTTTTATGGCTTTTTCCCTTTTTTTTTTATTTGAATTAAAAAAAAATAATTTAATGTTTTCTGACTGAAATCCATTTTGTGCATCCATATTATCCCCACAAAGCAGTTGCAGAAAAAAAATAAAGAGAAAGGAAAACTTGTCCAATAAAAGATATTAAATTCATGTTATCAGATTAATGCACTTTGCCCAAACTCATCCACTGTGAAATTACATTCAGTGTTGTTTCACTTTCCAACATAAACTGTAATGTTTTTATTGGGCTCCAACAGCCTTATTTTGTTATCATACAAAAGTTAAAAATTCCTGCAAGGTTTAATCAAAACCTTATGTTTATGTAACTGGGTTAGAGGCCTTTACAGGAGTGGATTTCAAAGTGCCTCATGGTCAAATCATCTGATTAAAGATATACAATAAGGTTCCCATGAAATCTTAAGAGACCAAAATATTAATTCAGAGTATTAGCTGTGAGCCGTTCCAAGTCCAGAAGCTAAAAATAAATTGACATTGTAAGATCTAATTACAATTGTGGAATAAGAAGAAAATATAGTTTTTATATGCTGTTTATGTAACTAGGCCTTTCATTTGATGAGGTGAAATAACAGCCAATAAGACACCACTGGCTCTATAATATAGGCATTAGAAACCCATCTGGGACATCTGCCCAGTTGGTCTGATTGCTGCTCCCTATTGTATTTACAGCTTGTCGAGTTCTCACTCATATACAGGTGCTGGTCATAAAATTAGAATATCATGAAAAAGTAGATTGATTTCAGTAATTCCATTTAAAAAGTGAAACTTGTATATTATATTCATACATTACATACAAACTCATATATTTCAGATGTTTATTTTGTTTAATTTTGATGATTACAAATGACAACAAATGAAAATCTCAAATTCATCATATCAGAAAATTAGAATATTGTGAAAAGGTTCAAAATTGATGGCCCCTGGTGCCACACTCTAATCAGCTAATTAACTCAAACCAACTGCAAAAGCCTTTAAATGGTCTTTCAGTCTAGTTCTATAGGCTACACAATCATGGGGAAGACTGCTGACTTGACAGTTGTCCAAAAGACGACCATCGACACCTTGCACAAGGAGGGCAAGACACAAAAGGTCATCGCTAAAGAGGCTGGCTGTTCACAGAGCTCAGTGTCCAAGCACATTAATAGAGAGGCGAAGGGAAGGAAAAGATGTGGTCGAAAAAAGTGTACAAGCAAGAGAGATAACCGCACCCTGGAGAGGATTGTGAAACAAAACCCATTCAAAAATGTGGGGGAGATTCACAAAGAGTGGACTGCAGCTGGAGTGAGTGCTTCAAGAACCACCACACACAGACGTATGAAAGACATGGGTTTCTGCTGTCGCATTCCTTGTGTCAAGCCACTCTTGAACCACAGACAGCGTCAGAAGCGTCTTGCCTGGGCTAAAGAGAAACAGGACTGGACTGCTGGTGAGTGGTCCAAAGTCATGTTCTCTGATGAAAGTAAATTTTGCATTTCCTTTGGAAATCAAGGTCCCAGAGTCTGGAGGAAAAGAAGAGAGGCACTTCATCCACGTTGCTTGAAGTCCAGTGTAAAGTTTCCACAGTCAGTGATGGTTTGGGGTGCCATGTCATCTGCTGGTGTTGGTCCATTGTGTTTTCTGAGGTCCAGGGTCAACGCAGCCACATACCAGGAAGTTTTAGAGCACTTCATGCTTCCTGCAGCTGACCAACTTTTTGGAGATGCAGATTTCATTTTCCAACAGGACTTGGCACCTGCACACAGTGCCAAAGCTACCAGTACCTGGTTGAAGGACCATGGTATCCCTGTTCTTAATTGGCCAGCAAACTCTCCTGACCTTAACCCCATAGAAAATCTATGGGGTATTGTGAAGAAGAAGATGCAATACACCAGACCCAACAATTCAGAAGAGCTAAAAGCCACTATTAGAGCAACCTGGGCTATCATAACACCTGAGCAGTGCCACAGACTGATCGACTCCATGCCACGCCGCATTGCTGCAGTAATACAGGCCAAAGGAGGCCCAACTAAATACTGAGTGCTGTACATGCTCATACTTTTCATGTTCATACTTTTCAGTTGGCCAACATTTCTATAAATCCTTTGTTTTTATTGGTCTTCAGTAATATTCTAATTTTCTGATATGATGAATTTGAGATTTTCATTTGTTGTCATTTGTAATCATCAAAATTAAACAAAATAAACATCTGAAATATATGAGTTTGTATGTAATGTATGAATATAATATACAAGTTTCACTTTTTAAATGGAATTACTGAAATCAATCTACTTTTTCATGATATTCTAATTTTATGACCAGCACCTGTACACAAAGTCACAACCCAACTGCCCCCCATCTGGTGCCCACTAAATTTTCCTTTTTTATTATTGTGCTCAACAGAAAGCTGGCCATATAGGATTAAAAGCATTGCTCAAACAAATCTTTAAACATTTTGATTCAGTTTTTTGTCTTATTTGTAATGTTTTTTGTTGATTTGGTCATTGAATTTGATACCTTGTGTTTAAATATTTCAGAGGGGTCTTGCTGCAGACCTTCGCTGGATGCTTTGTTGTAGAGCTGTACAATGGGGTCTCCTGCACGGTCGAAAGTTTATTCTGGATGTTTTATTCAAAGCCTTCAGGAATAGCACGTAGCATGTATGTGCTTCCTGATTTTATTAGAAGAAGAATACATATTTTTAAGTTGTTTTATCATATAACTTTGGGTGGTTGTCTTTTACTTATGACAACATTATCTGTCTCAATTTTGACTCCTCTTTGCACCAAATGTTAAACGCTGCACGCCAAGCTGTCAAACCTGCTGTTTCGACAATAAAAGCACTTCCAAGAATATTAAATAAATTGACATTTGAAGGCTTGTTTAAAGGCCAAATTGGCAAATCTATTACCAAAGGTAAGAACATAGCACAAACAATACAAAAATAATAAAGAATATATAATATAATACTTGCAAAACATATGAGAAATGTCTTTATAATAGAGCAGAGTTAATTTTTAGATTTTCTTGCATTTTTAACTTGATCCAGTTGAATTGAACATAGATAATTGACATAAATTATTAAACACATAAATATGCAAACAAATTTCTATTATGAGGACCCAGGAACATGGGAACTTAAAATATTTTCGATATACTAGCTTTTATTTTTTCTTTGCTTTTACTGTGAAAGGCTTCGAATAAACTTCTGGTTCTGATATTGCAGGAGACCTAGGTCTGCAACGAAGAGTCCTGACTGTGCAGGTCTGCAGCTAGACTCTCTTGAAATGTTCAGTGTTTAAATAGATTCTGGTTAAAAGGTGCCAAATTAAAAGAAATTAGAACATGGGCTAATATTTCAGGCAAAAAAAAAAAAACAAAGAAGGAAACAAATAAAACAATATTTCATTTACAACATGAAAAGGGGGTTTCAAATATCTGTCCCAACCACTCTCTCTTATTATTATTATATATCAACATGTTTTTGCTTCACATTGAAAAGGTGCTGATAAGAATATGTCCTTGGTTAAATAATATGAAGGTTTGCATTGCCTAATAAATCCGTCCCTGTAGTATGTTATTTGCTGGCTAACTTAGGCTTTATAGTTCGTAAAATATTTTGAAAACTTTAATGGCACGAGTATCATAATTTAAAGGGATACTAGAAATGTTCATTGCTTAAAATGTACAGTACTGCAGCTTAAATCACATTGATTCCCTGGCAGAGACCGTGGATTTATATTGTGTAGTAGTTAATGTCATGCCACACTATGCAGATGCTATGTGTGCAATGAATATAAGTCATTTGCTTCAGCATGTCTAATTCTAGAATATGTTCCTGCTAATGCCACATGTCTATGCAATCATTAAGATTGAGAAAGATTAGAATCACATAATAAAAAGTAATATGCTCCACCCTCACTTTGCAAGCTTAATCCCCATTCAGACACACAAGCACACACATGCATCTATTATTAATACTTCCTGTCCTTTAAGAGTCTTGGGGGTGGGCTTTTGTTATTCCAGCAAGCCTGGAAATGCCCTAGGCAGGTCACTGGTTCTCTATGCAGAAATAATACACACACACTAATACCAAAGGGCAATTTAGATAAACCCTTTAACTTTGAATGTGGAAGGAGGCCAGCTCATCCTGAATGAAACCAAAGAGTAAAAAAGACCCTCTTTGTTAAATAATTGGTCAACCAAAATAATGTTATTATTAAACCAATAATCAATAAATAAGGATTTATGTTTAAACAGTATGTCTTTATTGTTAGATTTGTTAGGTAGAACAGACTTCTTCACTCTGCTCCACTCTCCCCACGGTCACACAATACGTCACATGCAGCCAGGAACAATAAAAGGCTGGACCTTTTTTATGCAAATGTTAAGGATGCATACACCTCCGCACCCCTCCCCCCGCTGGGTCGTTCAGATCACAACCTTGTCTACCTGCCCCCCATTACATTACACTGGTGAGAAGGACAATTGCACAGTCAGTGAAAGTTTTGTCGGATGACGCCACTGAGGAGCTGAGGGATTGTTTCAGCACCACAGACTGGAGCATGTTCCAAAGCTCTCATGGTGAGGACATCAACAGCCTGACCCCGAAATCCCACATACTCCGTCAGCGCTCCGCTCCGCCCCGCTGCACTCCAGACCGCCTGCACAAATCAAAGCCTACAGCCCGCGCTGTGGCTCCAGACCGCTCCGCTCTGAGTTCCTTGGAGATCGTAGAGGGAATGCGCGAGATGAACCAAGGTTTCTGCGGATCATTAAAAATAATTACAATTCATTCATTTTTTCTTTTTAAATCAAGGCCTTAATTGGCACTAAAATTAATTAAATATGTTTATCGTGGCATTTATGATTCTTTAATAAAAATGTTTATAAAAACAATTTCGTCAGATATATTATATCGCTATTAATTTGCGTGGAACTGATCATAAAGCCGTATGTTCGGAAAGGAAGCTCCAGACGGAGAAAAAGCTAGAGGATATATATATACGTATATATGTGTGTGTGTGTGTGTGTGTGTTTACATACATACAGGAGTCATGGAACTGTGCTTACAGCTCCTTCATATTTCATGTACCCTAATAACTTGTGTACATGGTTCTTGTTGATGGCATTAAAATAATTTCTAATAGCATTAAAATAGCATTAAATTAGAGTCACTCATTCCTGTATGAACCCTGTGAGCGCTTAATTTAATATGACATATTAAAAAAAAATCCCACCATCATCCAGCAGATGTTCAGTTTCTGCCCAAATGTATCAGTTCCACAATGGGTACTTCTTGTGGAGCAATGGCAAAATTCAGGCCTTTACTCAGTACATCCATCTCTGGTTTTGTCAGTGGTCTGCTAGATAGGTTTTTGACCCACTTGTCTTCAACCTTGATGTTGATGTTATCCTCCTGAGTCATGTTGCTCTCTTGTTTAAATGCTGCTTTTTGTTGTAATCTTTTGAATTTGGCTGTTTGTCTTTCTTTTGTTTTATGATGTTGTGAAAGCCTGATTTTATTGACCAACCTGACAACTTCTTCAAACAAGGTTTCAGGGAGAAGTTTGGATAGCTTCTGCTTTGTCTGATCTATTTTGTGCGAGATAGCTTCAATTCTGAAGTGAGTCTGTCTAATCCTCTCACTAAGCAGCTTTTTGTGCGCATTCCTAAGAATCTCTTCTGCCCTGTGCCCTTTGATAGTAGACTTCAGTCTTAGACTGTTGGGAATGAGCCTTGCTGTCTACATCTTAAATTGAACCGTAGATGATTTCTATAATCTGCAAGTTTCCTAAGCAATTTCTCATACTCACGCGTTATTCCGAGGGTGTCTTTCCCAAAATGGAGTGCAATATGCTGATGAAGGTTCTCAGTCATCCAGGTCATAGTCATTCCGTAAAAATTCAAAAAATATCCACTGGACTTGGTTTTCAAGATTTTGAAGACGTTTCGCCACCTCTCCAGGAAGCTTTCTCAATTCAAATGTCTGGATCCGCAGTGAGTTTGAGTCTTATATGGACAAGGCCTTGTATTGCTTGGAAACATGCAAATGGTAACCGATGAATGGGTCGTTTAGTTCCATCGTTAGCCTGTAATATCTGAACCTGTCTATGATTCTAGGGGTCGGTCGTTAAAGGGGGGGTTGCCATTAAGGGGGGGATTGTCTCCTGTAATACCTGAAGCCTGTCTATGATTGTTAAGGGCCCGTCGTTTAAGGAGGTATTGTTCAACGGCTGGAGCGGGTAGGTCCCTCGTTCCTCTGTGATGGGGTGGGGGGTTTGGTGATATCTGGAAGGGATCATGTCTATGATTGAATTGTATGTTTTTGGAAGCTGGAATCTGAGTCCACCACCTCTGTTTAAAGTTGGTTTTTCTCTCTTAACATAGATGGCTTCCTTCACGCCCCTCTCAAACCACCTATTTTCTTTATCCAGAATATGGACATTCTGGTCCTCAAAAGAATGTCCTTTGTCCACAAGGTGTAGGTGTACTGCGGAGTCTTGTCCAGAGGCGGCCGCTCTTCTGTGTTGGGCCATGCGTCTGTGGAGCGGTTGTTTGGTTTCTCCAATATAAAGATCAGAGCATTCCTCGCTGCACTGAACAGCATATACCACTCCGCTCATATTTGGTCTGGGGGTTTTATCTTTAGGATGCACTAGCCTCTGTTTAAGGGTTTGGTTTGGCTTGAAATGTACTGGGATCTTGTGTTTTATTGAAAATCCTCTTGAGCTTTTCAGACACCCCAGCAACATAAGGGATTGTCATGTTTTTGCGTTTAATTTTCCCATCGCTGTCTTCTGTTGCGAGTCTTTTGGATTTCCTTGCTGATTTGATAAAAGCCCAGTTTAGATATCCACAGTTTCGGAGAGCATGTTATGTTGCATATACTCTATATTATCCTAATTATGTACAGCATTATAAAACAAAATTACAAGCAGGTTTATCAATACAGAAGATCAAACAATAACTGCCTTGCTCATTCTCCGACATTGTATACTGAGAAAAGTGGTTTTCACAAGCCTCACCATGCTCACTGCACTAAATATTAATATTAAGAAAAAATTTACAAATTCTACAATGTCTAATAAGGCATCATTATGAATGTCAATGATGGTTACAATGGCTGCGTCTTAATTCGCAGGCTGCCTACTTCGGAGTGTATGTATGTATGTATGTATGTATGTATATATATGTGTGTGTAGGGAAATAACATCTTTCATTTATTACATTCATGTTAATTTACACTTTGAGTAAGCTTGAAAAAGTAATCTCCAGGTTACCATTCCAAAGTCTTTTTCTGTAGAATTTCATCAATCGTTCCAAATCACCAAACATTCCTTTTTTCTAGCTTTAAAGAAACACTACAGAAAATATCATCTAAATTGTTTTCCTCTACTTTAGGAATGCAAAGATCCAGCGACAGGGCAGAGGGTCATTGGGAAGCCCACTGCTGCCACCTGGCCTTGGTTTGTCCTCATGGATGAGGTATTAGGACAGAGGCCGTCTTTTGCCCCACCTGTCCTAATTGCCTCCATCCCTGAGGACACACCAGGGCTAGATGCTGCAGAGGCTGAGCAGCACACAGATGAGCTTGGAGTCTTCTGACTGCGAGTGGGACATCATCTGGGGGGTCGGGGTGCCTCTCTCCACTGTTCACATCGTCCATCTGGGTTTGCAGGGCTGACCCAATCAACGGCTGCCATGTTACTAAAAAAGTTTAAAAAGACGCAGAAAATAATGACTTTACTAAAACTGTTTTCATAACCCTGAAATGAGAACAGCTAAAATGTGATTCTACTTGCCATCTAAATGTAACGGTGGTCGGGTAGACCCTCCTCCAGGGCAGACACCTCAGCAGACAGCTGGTCCCGCCATGGAGCACCACTGACTGCCTCCAACACCTTCTTTGTTAAAATATTTATTAAAGATCAGCCAATGACATAACACAGTGTAAAAATTGTTTTATGATCAGCATAATAAAAAAAACTAAAGTATTTACTAGTAGACCAAAAAAAATAAACAGTCTGCTGTTATTAGAACCAAATTAAGGTACTGTGTAGTGTTCTACACATCGAGACATGGCTATGAGTTTGCATTCAATGGACATCTCTAGGGAAAACAAAACCCTACAACAGGCATCTTATTTCTTTAGGTTGTCCCTTAGAGAAAACTTCTTCAGACCTCAATTAAACAGTCGATTCAAGGAACAAATGAAACTGTTTACAAAAAAGGTGAAAAAATAAAGAAGCTAATTAAGAGATATATATACATTTATGTCTCACTGTATAATTTAATTTCTACCTACATATTTATTCATTGTATTTTGGGGGGTAATTAATTGAATGTTCATTTATTTATTGAGCATTTATTTATTTATGTATTTATTTTTATACATGGGAGAGCTGTTCCTCCATGCCTAAAAAATCTTATCTGTGCAAATAAGCCTTAAAACATCTGAACACGTACTTTTTATCAGAGGATTCAACAAGTTTCAAAATCTCTGAAGATAAGGCGTTCTGCTCCTGTCTCCTCCTCCACCCTGTGTGTGTGGCTGTGTGTCTGCGGGTGTCATTCTTTGAGTTCCACTACAGTGCGCATGCGCACAGTGTTGCCAACTCCTCAGAAAGGAAAGTAGCTATTGGCTGTGCTTTAAGTCGCTGAATGACGTCATTGCCTAATTTGCATAATTTATATATTTTTTTTCAACTTTTTTATTTATTTAACGTTTTCTTTTTTCCCTTGTGGTCCACTAAGGACCTTAAAAATCATGCTAAAACATGAACATTTTGAACCATAACATTTTTTTTTTACATTACATTAACAATCTAAATGGGGAAAAAAAGACTATAAAGCATCAATGACAATGTGAGCAAATGTTAATTATTGTTTTTTTTTTCTTTAACTAATAAGAATTCTCTGCACACACACAGGCTGTGCTTGCCTGCTCACAGAAAGAGTGGATCATGGTCATGTTGGTCAAGGCTCTCTATGGAAGGTTCAGCAACTGAGGGAGCTGACTCCAGAGTGATCAACCTGTGCCGTCAAACCCGGCGCATGCGCGCGGTTCTTTTGCTGTCTGGACGCTGAGGGAACACATCTGTGTCTCTGACTGTAGCGCTGAGAGGGACATCTGCGGGAAAACGGGGTTGGGACGGGGGGAGGCGCCCCACGGCAGACACCAGAAAAGTCACTAGATTTGTCGCCAGTCGCTTTTTTGAAAAAGAGTCGCTGGAGGGGTCTGAAAAGTCGCTAAATATAGCGACAAAGTCGCTGAGTTGGCAACACTGCATGCGCATGTTTTGTAGACACAGACAGGAGAGGCAGAATAGAGGCTCATGCGTGAATGTCCAGCAAATAACTCCGATTGTTGTTTCAAAAATAGAAAACCTGGTTTCATTACTTAGTTTTGCCCTGGATTTTGTAGCGTTTGTGGACGCTATGTCGCTACTTGATAAAAACAATAACGTCACTACTGGAAAGTTACTTGATAAATGAAGCAGCGATGCTACGGTCAAGCTACTGGAAAATGTAGTTAAACTAATAGCTTCGCTACATGTAGCGGCGCTACTGCCCATCACTGACTGTAACATTCAGTAACTGCACGTGCTTTACATATAACGCTACAGCGATACATTGCTGACAAGCATATGTAAGCCAGACATCTTTTGCTTCGGGGTAAAAGTAAGAAATTAACTTACCATTGTTGCAGAGTCTCGCGTGTTCAACAACCTTCTTCTTCGTCTAACAGGTGATATCGGTTGGGGGGAGGTGGGCGTGGCTACATTTGTTTATTTCCGGCCCTACGGTGGAGGTGGCCTGTGACAGGCGCCTGCAGCGGAACTGGTCTGACAGCTGCAGTGCTGCAGCCAGACCGTCTTGATAAATAGTGGTGTTTCAATGCTGTTGTCAGAGATGGCTTTGATCAACGCGCAAGTCAGTGAGCTGATTGGATACCGAGATACCAGTGATGGAATGACGTTGCATGAACCCCCCTCCCTCCCGAATGGACGGATGATCCACGGACCTTTATTGATTCAGTTATTTGTTTTGCCAAAAAGATTAATTATAATAATTTTTCATTAAATAATAGAGATGCAGATAAATAGAAATAAACCGTTCTCAGATAAGATCACAGGGTGTATCTATAACTGCGCCCATACAGTATGCAACAATTTTCATGAAATAAGATAATGCAGTAACTATGTTAAATTAATTCATTAACTTTATTTTAATCAAAAACATCATAAAATAGCACAATATCACACCAAGATCCCCAATAAACCTGCTTCAAAGACAGCATCTTAACAGCCTGGATTAAGGAGAAAAAAAAAAGTTCCCAAGTGTCGCCTGGTGGTTGTCCGGGTACATTGCAGTTCTTTTTGAAATAAAAAAAACTGGCCTCAGGAAATACATCGTGATTCACGCAGGAATCACACAGGAATCACGCAGGAAGTTCACGGTAGTTATAAACGCTACAAAAACTGTCGCTGGCGATCGGTTGGGTTTTGAGAGAATATACTTCAGTGGTAGTATCAAGGTGTTGCTGTATTGTATCAGTTGATTGAGAGAATATACTTCAGTGATAGTATCAAGGTGTTGCTGTATTGTATCAGTGGATTGAGAGAATATACTTCAGTGATAGTATCAAGGTGTTGCTGTATTGTATCAGTGGATTGAGAGAATATACTTCAGTGATAGTATCAAGGTGTTGCTGTATTGTATCAGTGGATTGAGAGAATATACTTCAGTGATGGTATCAAGGTGTTGCTGTAATGTATCAGTGGATTGAGAGAATATACTTCAGTGATGGTATCAAGGTGTTGCTGTATTGTATCAGTGGATTGAGAGAATCTACTTCAGTGATAGTATCAAGGTGTTGCTGTAATGTATCAGTGGATTAAGAGAATATACTTCAGTGATGGTATCAAGGTGTTGCTGTATTGTATCAGTGGATTGAGAGAATCTACTTCAGTGATAGTATCAAGGTGTTGCTGTAATGTATCAGTGGATTGAGAGAATATACTTCAGTGATGGTATCAAGGTGTTGCTGTAATGTATCAGTGGATTGAGAGAATATACTTCAGTGATGGTATCAAGGTGTTACTGTATTGTATCAGTGGATTGAGAGAATATACTTCAGTGATGGTATCAAGGTGTTGCTGTATTGTATCAGTGGATTGAGAGAATCTACTTCAGTGATAGTATCAAGGTGTTGCTGTAATGTATCAGTGGATTGAGAGAATATACTTCAGTGATGGTATCAAGGTGTTGCTGTAATGTATCAGTGGATTGAGAGAATATACTTCAGTGATGGTATCAAGGTGTTACTGTATTGTATCAGTGGATTGAGAGAATATACTTCAGTGATGGTATCAAGGTGTTGCTGTATTGTATCAGTGGATTGAGAGGATATACCTCAGTGATGGTATCAAGGTGTTGCTGTATTGTATCAGTAGTTATATCAGCTATATCAGTTGGTTATACTGTTCTTTTTACATCTCTCTTTGTAGGTGATGAAGATGAAGCTTTGTCAATATCTCTCCTTTTCTCTTTCTCTTTTCCTTTTTCTTTCTTTCACATTTTCTCCCTTTTATTGTAGTGTCTACATAACACGAATTATTCCCTACATACCAAAAAAGTAAAAAAAAAAAAAAAAACAATCCGCTGGACTTGGTTTCCAAGTTTGATGACATATCGCTTACCATCCAGGAGGCGTTTTCAATTACAAACATCTTTGGAAAGACTATGTCCAGGATGACTGAGAATCTTCACCACCATATTCCATACGATAATAAAACTATTTATATATATAAATCAAGTTGAGCACCTTGACGAAAGCCATAATGCTCCAATTGTGAGAGTAAAATCAGTTGGGCTCTTTCTGGCATTAAGACAACAATTCCTATTGCCACCTTGCCAGCTTATGAAATTAAACTAAAACTGTTATCAACTATGTACAAATAGGATAAACAGAGAAAATGAAAATGGTTGACAACCATTAGTGATAAAATAAAATGATGTATTGTGATCACACTACCATAATAATTTTATATCTTACAACCAAGTTCTCATGGGTATCTTAAAGAATTTTGGAGTGATCTCAAATTAGCTTTTTAATTAAATTTTACTTTTTGGAATCATGTAAAATTAGCTTTTAACTAAGTTAGAACAATATAAATGTGTTCAGACCAATACACAGTAGCATTCAAAGGGATGGGGAAACATTATGGTAAAATAAGGTATTTTTAGTGGAATAATAATGATCAGAGTAATCTCCTTTCCTTATACATAGAAATCCATTTTTTTTCTGGATTTTTACCCTATTATAAATTTATTATTGTTTCATATGCTGACAGCTCTGCAGAAGTGCTCACTGCTATATTTATATATATATATATATATATATATATATATTTTTTTTTTTTTTTTTTTATTAAAGTTTATTTGATAGGGACACACATAAATTTACATAGACAAACTGAATGAAACAGCAGTCCCATGCTTGTATAATGGTGCAATAGCAACAGCTAATTCGCAGCACTTGTCCCTAGATGCAGTCTCTGTATGCAATCGCTAATGGTATTGGTGCTAGTCCATTTAAACACTTAAAAATCATTTTTAAAACATTATAATTTAGGAAATTTGTAAAATCCAAAATGCCAAATTTAGCCAAAATGTGACAATGATGGAATCTAATTGGCTTTTGATATAAAACCTTTAAGGCCCGATTATAAAGACTTGCTAGTGGTTTGAGAATAGTTTGATTAGTCTGAGACCAGACAGTAGCTCCATAGGTAAAATGTGAGAGGATCAGTGAGTTCAGAAACATATATGCACAGTGAAGTGTCAAACAATGTCTAATAATTTTAAAACAGTTTATATTTGATCGAACAGTTTTGCAGATTTTATCGACATGGCTTTTATATATATATATATATATATATATATATATATAGATATATATATCTATATATATATATATATATAGATATATATATATATATATATATATTAGGGCTGCAACTAACGATTATTTTAAAAATCGATGAATCGGCCGATTATTTTTTCGATTAATCGATGAATCGGACAAAAAATATTTTTTATACTAACCTCTTTATTCCAAAATAAACATTTTAGACAGAACAAACAAGCACACAAGTACAGGTTGCTCATTAACTGTACTGGTGCAATATGAAAAATAAATGTTTGTGTTAAAACTACGCAAACTTACATGAGAAATGTAGCTGTACATCCACAAAATATAGGCTACTTTGTTTCATAAAGCGCAAAAAAAGACATTTTTGTTTTTAAAAGCCCCTAAGGGGTTCAAACAATAGGTCCCCCCATTTCAACAAATGAGGGGTTTTTTTAGACTAGAAGTGTTCTGCCTTTTAAGACAAGAAAGTATAGCAGTTAAAGTTGCTACTTGAGAAAATACTTAACCATAGAGATAAAAATAGCCCTGTGATTCAAATTATAAATTGTATTTGGAATAAAAATGAGAGAACTAGGGGTGTTAAAAAACACATCCTCCAAAGACAGATATTTACATGGGAATGTGGCAAATATAATTAATTGACATATTACTGATCTTGCTGGATTTTATTCTGCTTTACTTCCATAAATTGCAGGATCTTCTTTACTTTATCTTTGCCAGAAGATTTAAACTTTAAAAGCCTTGCCCTCATAATTTGCAAGTTAATTTATTTATAAAGAAAATATAAACGCTGCTTAAGCTAATTCAAATGAAATTAAAAGTAAAATAAGTAGCCAACCTTATCACTGTCTGTAACCTACCAAGGTAAGGAAAGCATCAGATGAGCTACCTGAGAAACTAACGTTACGTTTCCCCACTTTAGAACGAAACAAACATGGTCGCTCACCCTGCTGATCAGCTCTCTTCACTGCCATCGAAGGCTCCAACGTGTTTCCTTTTCAGGTGCTGCATCATAACAGTGGTGCTTCTGCGCCATGTTAATTTGTTTTTACAAAAGTTGCATGTTACGACTTTTTTCGCTTTACAAAGTGCAGGCTATTTTAATTATTTTGATCAATTTGCGCCTTCAATCCCGGTGCATGCGCACTACATTTGCAGTCTGGACGCTGAGGGTAAACATCCTCTGACTGCAGCGCTGAGAGGGACTCCTGCGGGAGCGGGGTTGGGATGGGGGAGGCGCCCCACGGCAATGACGACGGCGGCGGATGACGCATTAATCGTGCGACACAAATAATCGATGATGAAATTCGTTGCCAACGCTTTTAAAAGTCGATTTTTATCGATTTTATCGATTCGTTGTTGCAGCCCTAATATATATACAGTGGGGCAAAAAAGTATTTAGTCAGCCACCAATAGTGCAAGTTCTCCCACTTAAAAAGATGAGAGAGGCCGGTAATTTTCATCATAGATATACCTCAACTATGAGAGACAAAATGAGAAAAAAAAATCCAGAAAATCACATTGTCTGATTTTTAAAGTATTTATTTGCAAAATATGGTGGAAAATAAGTATTTGGTCAGTTACAAACAAGCAAGATTTCTGGCTCTCACAGACCTGTAACTTCTTCTGTAAGAGGCTCCTCTGTCCTCCACTCGTTACCTTCATTAATGGCACCTGT
Source organism: Cyprinodon diabolis (assembly GCA_030533445.1). NCBI lineage: Eukaryota > Metazoa > Chordata > Actinopteri > Cyprinodontiformes > Cyprinodontidae > Cyprinodon > Cyprinodon diabolis. The sequence goes on along the minus strand of CM060075.1, from coordinate 13,720,945 downwards.
TTGAACCCGTTATCAGTATAAAAGACACCTGTCCACAACCTCAAACAGTCACACTCTAAACTCTACCATGGCCAAAACTAGAGAGCTGTCAAAGGACACCCGAAACAAAATTATAGACCTGCACCAGGCTGGGAAGTCTGAATCTGCAATAGGTAAACAGCTTGGTGTGAAGAAATCAACTGTGGGATAAATTATTAGAAAATGGAAAACATACAAGACCACTGATAATCTTCCTCGATCTGGGGCTCCACACAAGATCTCACCCCGTGGGGTCAAAATGATCACAAGAACGGTGAGTAAAAATCCCAGAACCACACGGCGGGACCTAGTGAATGACCTGCAGAGAGCTGGGACCAAAGTAACAAAGGCTACCATCAGTAACACACTACGCCGCCAGGGACTCAAATCCTGCAGTGCCAGACGTGTCCCCCTGCTTAAGCCAGTACATGTCAAGGCCCGTCTCAAGTTTGCTAGAAAGCATTTGGATGATCCAGACGATGACTGGGAGAATATCATATGGTCAGATGAAACCAAAATAGAACTTTTTGGTAAAAACTCTACTCGTCGTGTTTGGAGGAGAGAGAATGCTGAGTTGCATCCAAAGAACACCATACCTACAGTGAAGCATGGGGGTGGAAACATCATGCTTTGGGGCTGTTTTTCTGCTAAGGGACCAGGACGACTGATCCGTGTGAAGGAAAGAATGAATGGGGCCATGTATCGTCACATTTTGAGTGAAAACCTCCTTCCATCAGCAAGGGCATTGAAGATGAAACGTGGCTGGGTCTTTAGGCATGACAATGATCCCAAACACACCGCCCGGGTAACGAAGGAGTGGCTTCATAAGAAGCATTTCAAGGTCCTGGAGTGGCCTAGCCAGTCTCCAGATCTCAACCCCATAGAAAATCTTTGGAGGGAGTTGAAAGTCCGTGTTGCCCAGCGACAGCCCCAGAACATCACTGCTCTAGAGGAGATCTGCATGGAGGAATGGGCCAAAATACCAGCTACAGTGTGTGAAAACCTGGTGAAGACTTACAGAAAACGTTTGATCTCTGTCATTAACAACAAAGGGTATATAACAAAGTATTGAGATGAACTTTTGTTATTGACCAAATACTTATTTTCCACCATATTTTGCAAATAAATTCTTTAAAAATCAGACAATGTGATTTTCTGGATTTTTTTTTCTCATTTTGTCTCTCATAGTTGAGGTATATCTATGATGAAAATTACCGGCCTCTCTCATCTTTTTAAGTGGGAGAACTTGCACTATTGGTGGCTGACTAAATACTTTTTTGCCCCACTGTACATATATATAGTGAATGTCTCAGACAATGGGGAACAGAAGATGAGATGCCAGACACTCCGTCATGGGAGGATAAGCCCCTACACGGGATGTACCTCCGAAACATAATCGAAGTGGCAAATATCAGGCCAATCCTACCAATGGCTAGACAAAGCCAGACTGAAGGACAGCACAGAGGCACCGTCATGGTTGCACAGGAGCAGGCCCTAAGCACCAGAGCAATAGAGGCCCATATCTACCAGACCAGACAAGACCCCAGGTGCAGACTGTGCAAAGAGGCCCCTGAGATTTTCAAGCACATAACTGCAGCGTGTAAGATGCTGGCAGGGAAAGCTTACATGGAGCACCATAACCAAGTGCCTGGAATAGTACACAGGAACTCCCTGTACCTGTACTGCAGTACTGTTTCCAGCCCATACGCTGTGCAGAGTATGGGCTGGAAACCCCAAGGTCAAAGTGGGAAACACCTACAAGGATGGTGGAGAAGTACCTAGCCAAGATCCTGTGGGACTTTCAGATACAGACGGACCGAATGGTAATGGCAAACCAACTGGACATTTTGATAGTGGACAAAAAAACAGAGGAAAGTCATTGTTGTTGACATAGCAATACCAAGTTACTTTAACATCAGGAAAAAAGAACATGAGAAAATAGAGAAATACCACGGGCTCATAGAAGAGCTGGAGAAAACCTGGAAGGTCAAGGCATCAATGGTACCCGTTGTCATTGGGGCACTCGGGGGAGTGACCCCCAAACTTTAAGAGTGGCTGCAGCAGATCCCTGGAAATACATTACACATTTCGGTCCAGAACAGTGCTGTTCTGAAAACAGCAAAGATACTGCTCAGAACCCTCAAGCTCCCAGGCCTCTGGTAGAGGACCCGAGCTTGGAGGAAAAAAGGGGGGAAGACCTCCCGCGATGGGTGAGAAAGAGTTTTTATATTTATATTTTTATATCTGCATTTAAGCTTGTCAGTTTTAAAAGTTTGTTATTATTTGATTTTATCACATTATCACAAGCAGTCAGTCCATACATTTCACACATCCTCTTTTTACTGTAGGAAATGAATGAGAAATTATATAATTATATTGTCCAAGTAGCAGGTCAGGAAAATCTATAGATCCACCATGTTTCTCTTTTCTACCACGATAAAAGCAATTGAACACAATGTGCTTGTAATTTACACTTTAAAAGTTGAAATGATAATCTTAACCAGACCATATTATAGCAGCATTTATCAGATAGTCTGATGCCTAGAATGCATATGGTCTAAATGCATAACGGAAAAACCCTACAGCAGTAGGTGGTTCTTATTCTGTCCTTGGCTCTGCAACCATTATTAAAGGAGAAAGCCATTTTCCACTCGCAGTCTCTGCTGGGTCTCTGGTTTCAGTTGTTTCTGCAAACTTTAGAGAAAGAAAAATACAGACAGCTTGTTATTGTGCCGTCTTTGTAGTCGTTGGTTATTCAGGAAACATTGTGATCCTAACTTGGGATCAAACTTTGATGTTGTCCCATGAGACATCCTGCCCCTGTGTGGTTCTGCTGCCATGCTGTGGGGAAAAGAGGGTTTGTCCATTTGGAAAGAATATTTCTATATTGGACCCAATGATGCTTCTCCCTTAAGGGGTAATTTCACCTGCAATCTGAAGACAAAGGGTTTCACCAGTCTGTGATACTCTGGACCATCCATTATTAACATTCCATCCCATGTTCATATTTATTTCATGGCTATAAAGCAAAATAAAAGTGTCCTTATCTCTTCCATGGCTATACTGTAGGCAAAAATATTTTCACTCATAATTATTTTCCTGTCAGATTTAAGTAGTATAGCAAAAGTGAAGCAATTGAAAAGGAGAGAAAGTCACATTAAATGCCGGATGAACATAAAAGCAGTATATAAAGAGATTCATTACATGGATTTTAACGGCAAAGAATCTGCATTGAAGAGCACACTGTGACATGTTCTCTGGAGTGATGAATCACACTGTTTTTCTGGCAATACAGGCGCTGGCCATATTACAATGTCTCAAGAGGTAAGTTGAAAGCACACAGGAATATGGTGTGGATCTCTAATTGGGCTTGGTCCCTTAGTCCAGAGAAAAGAATCCTTGGTGTTGCAGCATATTAAGACATGTTGGACATGTAAATGCTCTTAAAATTTCTGGATCCCAGATTGTAATATTGCTTTCTACTGTTTCAAGCCTCACACAAAACAAAGACCATTAAAATTTAATGACAACGTTTAGAGTGAAAGACATTGTCTCACCTCATTAGTCTTAACTCAACGCTGATACAAAACAATAGGATTGAAGAAGATAATTCTAGAACGACCACTTCACCCAACGTCTATCACCTCGTAACTTAACTTAAATTCAATTCAGTTTATTTATATAGCGCCAATTAACAACACAGGTCATCTCAAGGCACTTTAGAGTTCACCAGATCATACAGTTAAAATGATTAAAACTTTTCAATCTTAGGAAAACCAGTTGATTGCATCGACTTATTGACTCAAAGGCAATCCCTCACACTAAGCATGCTTGTAACGACAGTGGAGAGGAAAAACTCCCTTTTAACAGGAAGAAACCTCCAGCAGAACCAGGCTCAGTGTGAGCGGCCATCTGCTGAGGCCGACTGGGGTTCAAGGAGACAGAAGCAGAGATACAAAAAGCAGCTGTAAAAAGCGGCCGCGTCAAGGAAACACATAGTCAGGCAGACGAACTCCGAGCCAACTCCCATGTCAGAGGATGAAGAAAGAATATTCAGCCAGTCACAGTTAAAGAAACAGGACTACACTGAAAAACAGGCCGATCCCCAACATCTATAAACAAAGGTGTTGATGGCAGCAGCACAGCTGATATTTCTCTCCAGGATAGTCACAGCCAAACAGGAACAGACCAGATGAGGCTACCATGAGAAAAAGCAGAGAGATCATAACGTTAGAATTTGAACTAACAGATTCTGCAGAGTGGGAGAATAGAGATAGAATGAAGCAGAATGAGGAAATAGGGGTCTCTATGTCCAGCAGTCTAAGCCTATAGCAGCATAACTATAGAGATAGCTCAGGATATCCTGAGCCACTCTAACTATAAGCTTTATCAAAAAGAAAAGTTTTAAGACAGGGTGTCTGCCTCACGGAGTGAAACTGGTAGTTGGTTCCACAGGAGAGGAGCCTGGTAAGTAAAACATCTTACTCCCATTCTATTTTTAGAAATTCTAGGAACCACTAGTAAACCTGCAGATTGAGAGCAAAGTGCTCTGTTAGGAACATAAGGAACAATGATATCTCTGATATAAGATGGAGCTTGGCCATTTAATGCTCTATATGTAAAAAGGAGGATTTTAAATTCTATTCTGGACTTTAACAAGAGGCCAGTGAAGAGAAGCTAGGATAGGAGAGTTATGATATCTTTTAAAATTTTCATCAGAACTCTGGATGCAGCATTTTGGATCCGCTTAGATGTCTAAAATTCTTATTAACATCCTCTCAAACCTTGTGGAAAATATTTCCAGAAGAACTGAAGCCACTGTGACTCAAAAGGGTCGACCAACATATTGTTTTCAACACAATAACAAAACAATAACAAGCAATACCAAAATAAGATTTCTTATCTCTTATTAAAATGTTATTATGGAATATGAATGGAATGCCACCCTTTAAAGGCAAGAAATTATAGTCTATCCCTTTTGCTGTGGTTGTTATTTTATTTGGTGCTGTTATTATTATTATTATTATTTTTTGCTTCTTTTAAGGTGGAATGTAATAACTCTTTTTATTTCTTCCCTGAAGGAATCACCAGTTAGGTGTTAATGTAGCAACAATAATAACTAGTTTTTGTAGCAACCATCAAAAGCACACATAAAGTAGACAGCATCTCCAACCTTTGATATCACATTTCTTCTCAGATTATTTTTTTTCCTTTTTGCTATTTTCACATATTTGTTATGGTGTGAATTCAATGCACCACAGAGTCCATTTCATTTTGCACCCTAATGCTGTGTCATCTTTGCTCCCCGTGGTGTGCTTTCTTTATTCCAATAACAACCTACTCCATTGACACCCTCTGTGTGCTCTTGTGTGGACGTATTTTTTCCTTAAGATGTACATGAAAAGATTTTTTGTGTGTGTGTGTGGGGGTTGTGTGGATAAGGCCTTATCTTTTTCAGGGTTAAACCTTTAATGATCAAAATTACTATTCAAAGCTATTCTGTTCTAATACAATAAAGGTAATGAGGTGATTAATACAGTTCATTTAGCTATTTGGAGGCTGGAATATATCTGAAGTGTGGATGAAAGAGTGCACTAAGTATTGTTATAGAAAACAGCAAGATAATCAAGTTTAAGTAATTCTTACTAGCGCTTTCAGGGGTTGCCCTTTGGGCAAGTGGCTTTCACATTTCATTTGCCCAGAAACCATTTTTACTTGCCCAGTATAATGTTTGATAAATATAGTTCCTAATATAGATTTTTGTATATATATCAATAAAACATGTTTGTTTTTTTAAAATATTTTTTGTAATTCAGTAAGTTTTTCAGGTTCCTGGTGCTTTTCAATCCTTCCTGCACATTCTTTTCAAACTAAGCTTGGCTTTAAACTGTTGTGTGCTTGGAAAAATATAAATTGTAATGGTAAAAATCTAAAAAACACTTGACGGGTTAAAACTTACACTACTACTACTCACCAATTTAACATGTTTAGTTCTATAACATTTAAATGCACCACTCCAATGTCTAAGAGAAAAAAATTTAATGAACATTTTTAATGTATGACCACTGTACAGAAGACTGCAATATGATAGAAATATTTATCCTGTGCGCATACAATTATTATTATTATTTTCCTAATCCCTGACTGATCATTTTTAATCTAGTGTGTATTATAGTATAGATTAAATTCATCATCCAGCTCCTGCTCTGCAAAATTCTCTCCCCAAGGAGAGAAAAATCACGCCATCTAGCGGAAAATCACGCAGCTTTTTCAAATCACGCGAGAATGTGTACAAAACAAAGAAAATGGAGCCAGCAACGCTTGTAGGTCGTTTTCAGCGAATGTCGGTGATTTTAAAGTAATTTTGAGTGATAAATAATTTTTTTTTGCGATCATTGTACATGCCCGGCGGGCATATGCAATGAAATTTGTACTCTCCCAACAATAAAAACTACTTGCCCCGGGTGATCGGGCAATGGTTAACATCGAGCCCTGGCTTTAAACTTTGGTTTGTTATATCATCTTGCTTTAAGTAATTATTAACTACAAATGGATAAAGGAAAGAGGGTAAAAGGACACCCAGGGGTTCTCCCAATTGATTGGATAAACAAATAAATAAATAGAATTTTATTTCAGAATTACCGTAGCTAACTTTTTTGGTAACACAACAATAACCCTCATTTATGAATATAAAGAGACCATTTTGTAATGATTAATTTATCATAGAGTTTATAAATATTTGATGCTCATTTATAAACTGCATCTAAACATTTATAAATGCTACATAGATCATTTATCAAGGTATCAAGCACACTGATTTTAGGGTAAGGGTAGATCTAACATGACAGGGCAAGTTAAATTAAAAATACAGGCTAGGTTCAGGTCTAAAGTCCAGTGATGTTAGGGTTAGAGCTGAACTAACATGGAAGGAAACTATAATGTATTTACCTTTCATAAATTACTTGAAGCAGTTTATAAATGATTATGAAACATCATTAATAAATGCTCTCTTTACCATTTATAAAGGATAGTTATGGTAAAGTTTTAACCTTTGTTTTTTTTCTCAAGGTTGCGTGTCACCTTGTGAAAACAATGCACCCCCAGCATTGAGTCAAAATGTCCATTGAAAGAAAATATAGTCATTCTAGCCTTTTTATTCAAATGCAAGCTTCTTACACTATCCTTCTTACAGCTTTGACCATCCTCCATTAAGCTGTCACATTAGATACCACCTATATGTCATTGGCTTGTAGGATATGTGTCTATATCTTCAATGGCACTTATCTGTTACTTTTGTTCTAGTCCCCAGAGAGTAGCAGCAACCACGGGCTGAATGTCAGAGCTGTCCCCTGGCTGTACCTTTTCACCCAGCGGGATTTTGCTCACAGTTTTTCAACACTGACACCTTCCAGGATTTACTCACTCCTCCCATTGAGTATATATTTCTGTGCTCCCTTTTACCCACTGAAACTTTGTTTCAAAATTTAACATGACGATTATTTATCAGCGTGTTTAAGCAGTTGGATGTCTAAAACGTGTTCCATTTCATCTTGATAAAGGTATTCTAATTATAAATATATATTGGAATCTTTTCAGTTATCTCTAGTATACATGTTTCTATATAGAAGAGAAAACATTGCTGGGTTGATGTAAATAGGCATGTGATAGATATCAGATCTTTGACTGTCAAGTTTTGGTCAGGCACAGACAGTTATGGTTTGAAAGGCTGTGTCTTCTGGTATTGATCCACTGTGCTTTATCAAACAGACAAACTTGCGAGAGAACCTGTGTCTCCAAATAGTTCTCTATAGTTTGTACTAGGGCTGGGCGATATAGAAAAAAAGCTTATCGATAAAAAAAAATGCATATTGATCGATATCGATAATTATTGAAAAGATTTGAAACCATATTTTATGTGCAGCTCTGCCTGGACTTTTTATAATATTGCTAAATGATTTAATTTTAATAAAAAACACAAACACAGACTTCGAATTAAATCTTTATTTAACCAACTTTTTTAACCATAACAGAATTGTTTTATAGAAAAATAACTTGAGACCTGGGTTATGTTAATAAATACTGACAAAGAATAAACTAAAGTGACCAGAAAAGTGACCAAAATAAATATAACAAATAAATAAATGCCCCCCCACCGCCGCCGCCGCCCCCGTTTCCTGCTTTAACCTGAGTTTTTACTTTGAAGTTTCTGGCCCCTCAGCATTTTTATCTCAATCGTTAGAACTACGTGGGAAACTGCCCAGAACTGAAAATATATATATATTTTCCCGAAATTCCCGAAGATTCCTCGGAGGAGAGCCGCGTCGGGGCCTACACAGCTTGTAAAAAAGTTGGTTGTGTTATCAGACTTCGTTTTCACTGGTTCCCGACACATTTTACAGATGACTGTGGTTTGTTTTTTGTCCGACTTGCCATGAACTACAAAAACCCTTCTTTGAAACAATTTCCTCCGCCTCTCCTTGCTGCGACATCTTAATGTGCTCTGTGTTGTGGTTTGAGAGGGCGGCGCTTGGTGACGGCGTGCCTGGGTCCGCGATTGTGATTGGTTGGGAGGAAGCAGTGACTAGCATAAACCTACATGCTAGGCTACAATGAGAAGGAAGGAAAACTGCGTTTCTTTTTTATCGAACTTTTATCGACCCTCTTTTTTTCTATTGCGCCACACGTCTATCGATCGATATATATGGTTATTGAATTATCGCCCAGCCCTAGTTTGTACCTGAAGGTAACTGCTCATTTCTTTATCCTAGTCCCTAGTCTTGGATAAGGGAAACACTTGCTCTGATGCAGTGAGGACGTTTTCGGTATAATGGATTTTTGAAACTACATAGTGATGGATGATTGCAAAAAAAAAACTGAATAGTGGCAGTGTAAAAGAGGACCACAGATGATCACAGACTCTCACAGATACCTTTACAGTACTGTACATGACTGATTAGCTCTATCTGCGTCTTCCCATGGCTAGAAGCAACATCTGTCACTCCTCAGAACAGTGGATCCAGTAGATTATGAACGTAAGTCAGTAACCTGGTTCACAAGTTATATAATACAATAGAAATCAACTTTGGTTGCAGTCCTCAAAATCAGATAGATACATACATACATACATACATACATACATACATACATACATACATGCATACATACATACATACATACATACATACATACATACATACATACCTACATACATACCTACATACATACATACATACATACATACATTGTCATGATTGGGTTCAGGTTTCTAACCCACATGCAGAACAACTCAGAGGCAGGTTAAAAGTTTGACTGTTTATTGAAAATAAAGCACAATTATTATTTGACAGATGTGGGTCAATGATCCGGGACTGATCACCAGGACTCTCTGTAGAGAAGGACAGTTTTGGTTAGCCAGAGTTCAGATGATCTTGGTCAGAGTGGTTGAGCAGGTTTGTACCTGTGACAGGGATCAGGTGTAGCAGCAGAGGGAGGAAACCAGGAGGGTCCAGAGGCTAGGAGTGGGCAGAGGGCTAAGCAACGGCAGGGCACGACTTCAGGCTGATCAGAGTTCAGATCCAGGGGTTCTCCCGATCCTCTTCTTGAGGGCGGGCAGGCAGGGTCAGATTGCAGGTTCTTCAGAAGGGCTCCTAATGCTGAGTTCACACCGGACGCAGCTGGCGCGACAGAAGCAGCGAGTTTACATGCAAAGTCAATGGTTGAGGCGTGTCAAGGCGCAGCAAAAGGTCCCGCGGCGCGTTTTGAGCAGCAGGCGCAGCGCGTCTGAGCAGCTGAAGCAGCCGCTCTGATCACTCCTCTTAAACAGTTTATTAACGCATAATTAACTTAAAATGCATACATCTGCCGGCAGAATATGTTCGCTTTTATTATTCTGCTGCCTGCAGATCGGATTATTTAGATGAAAAACACCTACCAGCCGCCGCGGTGAACCACGAGGAGGCGACCCGGCCAGAGGCTGCTGTTGAAGGGATTCCTTCTGTCGGCGCACCGCCGGTATGTGGGGGTCTGAGCGGCTCCGACAGAAATAACATTGGGAGGCAGGATTATAATCTGAATGAACTAATTGCACTGATGAAGTTTTCAGGTGTATTTTCTCACATAAAAACATATTAAAACTACTTTATTCCCACTGATCACAGCAAATATAGCTGCAAGGCAGAGAAAGGATAGTGAAGCTCCGCCCAACGCGCGTCAGACACACTTTTGCACCGCGCAGCCAGAGCAGCAAAGCTGCTTCAGCCGCGCGTCAGAACTAACTGGTACAAGCAGCAAAAAGGAAGCAGCAGACGCGATTTTGCTGCTTTTGCTGCGTCCGGTCTGAACGTAGCATAAGAGCCAACAGGCAGATCTCAGCAGTGAGCTCTTCCAGAGCTTCAGGATTCAGTCAGGTTTCTTCCTATGAAGCAGAGAAGACAAAAAACGATTAGGGTCAGGTTCAGGTTTTCAGGAAGGTCAGAGAATCAGACAGACTGGCTGGCTCTGGCTTTGCTAACCATAACTTGCTTAACACTGGCGCTGGAGTACAGCTCTGCCGTTGCTTATATCCTGGTCTCCTGATGACTGATGGATCGCAGGTGTGGTCATCAGCTCAGCTCCAGGAGACCTAGGGCACCCTCTGCTGGAGAAAGGTGGACAGACCTCCAGATCCCAACATACATATTCTTAATAATATAGCATTTCCTAAGCTAATTCAGTCACTACTAAAGCAGCGCTCTCAATCTATATGCCATGAAACATCCAATCTTCCCTTCCTATCATCTCCGTCAATTCAACTGCTGCCCCATTTTATGTGTATTACTCCTTCTGCACATATGCATACCTGCTGTTGCTTCTTCTAAGGACTTTCTTCCTTTTGCATCCACATGCTGGCTTTGACATCAGAGATGCTCTCATTATTTTCTAGAATCTTTGAAAACATTTTAGAAAGAACACTGAGAAAACCGTATTGATTGGACTGGAGTTAATAAAGAGAAACAAGTTGGGACACAGCTTTCAAGCTTTTTCAGACAGAAAAATCTAAAGTAATTGTGGCATGCATTGAGATACACTTGCTGAAGAATCAATCAATTATTTACAGCTCTAGTTTTTGAGCTGTAACAGCTCTACCACCTTTGCATATCAAGAGATTGCACTTTTACTGAACCTTATCACCAAAACAGCTTAGTCAAATTGGAAGAAACCATTATTAAATTTTTTCCAAGTCCTGTTTTAAAGTATTTGTTGCATTTATGTCTTTTAAACACAGTCAGTCAGTGGATCAAACCATTCAATTATACCTTATCCCAAGCCTTTAATTGTTTTATTGCATCAAACAGACAAGTTGGGGATGGAAATGTGTTTCCAATGGAGGTAAGGGTTCTGCAGCTGGGTTTTGAAATTGTTCTGAAAAGGATCACAATTGGTATATAGCGATTTCTTAGAGAATCCCTAACATTTTGCGATGGGGAAAAGAGAGGTTTAATGGTGATGTAGCATTTGATACTGTTGTTCACTCCATTTTATTAGAGCGTCTGGAAACCTGGGTCTGCCTTTCTGGTTACAGCACTAGACTGGTTTAAATCCTACCTGAAGGACACATACTTCTATGTGTCAGTATGGAACTTTAAATCAGAGACCAGAAAAATAAAATGTAGGGTTCCTCATGTAGCATGTATTCAACATTTACATGCTACACTTGGCTCAGATTATAGCAAACAACCAGATCAGTTAACTATGCGGACAACAAACAGCTTTATATCACAAGTTCACCAGGTGACTAAAACAGATCAATATGTGGATACATCATAATTTTCTATAACTGAAAAAAACAAAATTGAGGTATTAATCCTTAGACCAAAGGAGGATAGACCAGATTTAGCTCACAGCTTCAGCTGTTACAGCTAGAAACCACTGATTGTGGCCTAAATATTGGTGTAATGATGAACCCAGACCTGAACCTTCAGCGGCACATAAAGGCAGTTACTATATAAGCCTTTTATCACCTGAACAATATTTCTAGGATTTAAGGAGCAATGTCCAAGCAGGATCTAGAAAAAACTCCTTCATGCATGTATCTTTAGTAGAATTGATTACTGCAACAGTGTCTTCATAGGTTCGCCAAAAATGTCAATCAGAAAGCTGCAGCTGATCACTGAAAACACAGCTGCACTTGTTCTCACTATAACTAAGAAAATAGAGCACATCAGCTTGGTTCTGAAGTCCTTCCACTGGCCCCCTATAGCTCAGAGAATAGACTTTAAAATCCTTCTTAGTCTATAAATCACTGACTGTGTCATGTTTTGATTGAGGTTTGGAGGACCCAAATGCAGAGGCAGAGAGGCTGAGGTGATTTCTTGTACTTTAATTGATGAAAACAGTTAATAAAGGCAGGAATCCAAAAATCCAACTTAAAATGTAAAGCAAACCAGAACCATGGAGACATCAGGGGAAACCGAACACGAGGAGCCAGGGAGAGACGAGGTAGGAAGACAACAGCACTGAGAAACCAGCAACGACAAGGAACCAACAAGGAGTGACAGCACATGGAGAGTATATGTAGCTGACTGACCCCTGGCTCACACCGACTCCGGTCTTACCGTTGTGGTGCGGTGGGTGCGGCGCCGCAGTGATTCCAAGTCATTAAAAAGACGTAAACCTCTCTCACTGGCTGCTGAGCTGTCCGGCTGCGGTTACCGAGACACTCCGGCGCTGCAGAAAATTCAGCAAGAAAGCTATCCTTGCGGGGTGCCGGAGCCCTCCGCAACAAGCTCTCGCAAATATCCTTATTTGGGCCGTGTTATCGCGTGAAGTTACGTGAACTCAAGTGAACTTCTCTTCTCGCGGGTTAAATCTCCGGACCTGTTGCCGGAGCCGCAGAGCTGCACCGCACCGTAGTCAAAAGGGCGGTGTGAGAGGGGGTGTGCGGGAGTTGCGGTCTCCGTCGGCTCGGTAACCGCACCGGAGCCAGTGTGAGCAAGGGGTGAGACAAAGGCAGGGTTAACGAGCTGACAAGGTGCAGGTGTGAGAGGAGATAACGAGGGAGCCAAGGGGAAAGGAACACACACAATCTTCTAGTTCAAGCCTACTCTGTCTACCCATAACTACAACCAGACATGGAGAAGCAGCATTTAGTTCCTATGCTCCACTGACCAGGAATAAACTCCCAGAAGACTGTAAAAGTGCTGAAAGCCTGAGTTCTTTTAAGTCAAATTTAAAAACCCATTTGTTTAGAGCTGCCTTTGACTGTTTAAGTTAAAATTGGAAGTTTACGGTTGTGATCCAACTGTTTTACTTTCTTTATCATGTTTTTTTTACCTCCTTTTTTCTGCTTGTATGTGGTCCAATTGATTTATTTTTGTCTACAAATATTTTTGCTTTTTAACTTCTATTTTAATTTTTGGAATGGAGTCATTGATTCATCTCTGCATTGATCTGGGGTCCAGATCTAGAAAAAAAATTAAATACTCCTGGGCTTTGTTGATGTAACATGTCTGCTCCACACATAGCATTTTGTATAAAAGCAAGAAAGGTCAGTAGTGATTTTATCTAACAGTAAAAATGTCTTCAACATGTTTGCAATGACCCTTACATGGCTTCTAGCAAACTGTATACAAGCCTGGTTCCTGCTTCCTTTGAAAATACTGCAGATGTGTATAGAAATAACTTTCCTGTAAAAAGATTCCCAAATGTGGGTTGTATAGTAGATTTCTATTTTAGGGCTGTCAGCTGCTTTTTTTTTTTCTTTTTATAAATGCTATAATTACCTAGCATTCGATTTAGACTGACAAACATCTCTTTATTTAACTGGCAGTTGTGCCATAATTTTCTCTATTATCTGATGACGGATTAAATATTGTTCTGTGGGAATTTAAAAGCTTTGGGGAGTGTTTTATAATCCCCCCTTGCTTTAAACTTCTTCAAAACTTTACCTCTAACCTGAAACTATTTGTCCTCTGATGTTCTTCAACAAACCCTTTGACGTCTTTGCAGAATCACTGTTGAGAAGATATACTAAGATTAACTACATCAAGATCAGTGACTTTTTCTTAATTTTTCAACTAATCACTTCCCATATTTCTTCTATCTATATGTTTTTTTATCTTGTTTCACTTCTTGTTTGTTCAGTCTCTATCCTGTTCTCACACTCTTTCCTCTGTCGCCCACCCATTGTTGACTCCTACTATATTTTTTTCCCATCTAACTTCACTTCTGATCCACTTTATCTCCTAGAATGTCATGGAGAGCCATTAACATTCTCCGACTGTGGTGCCGTCTTTAACTCTTGTCGCAGTCGTTCCCTGTCTTCCAATTATGAGTCTCTCTGGCTTTGTCATCTTCTATCATTTGTGTCCTTTGAATCCTGAGTTTTATCCACTTCCCCCTTTCCTCTTTTATCTCTCTTACCGTGTGTGGCAGCAAATAGCTTGCCTGTCTATCCCTGTTTTGGTTTTTGTACGCAGCTGAGTGCACACTACGTGTAATCTGAGCCACTCGACTAATTTAGAGAACACTGTGTTCTACCCTCCATTGTGTCCTTGAAAGAGTGTGCTGGGATCAGTTATGCTTTTGTCCAATTTTACGCATTGTATTTTTATACCATGCAACACATGTTCATCTCTTACTGATATCTCTGGTAAAAATAACAGAATTTGTATTTATCCTATTTTAATATTATATTTATCTTGTTTAACGTTAAGCTTCTTCGTATGTATTGAAGACATGCATTGATTTTGTCTTTGATAGGGTTTTTTTGTGTTGTTTTTGCTGTATCACAGCAGTTGACTGGCACATCTTTATCTTAAGGATTCACTCTGACCGCCTGTGAGACAAATCACAACCCCACTGATCCACACACAGATGCTGATTGTGAATTACTTGGTTTCATAACAGTGCTGCACCGAATAAGCTCCTGTTAGTCTTTCTTCCCGCTGACTTTATCCTCAATCAACTCACCTCACTTTCTTTTTTACTTCACTTTGAATATTTTTCACATATTTTTCCCTGAATTTATTCACTGAATTTGGGCCTTTTACCATAAAAAGGAATATAAGGAAACAGTGAATTTATTATGTAGATTGATTCACGACCGAGTACTACATTTAAAGGCTTTAAGTCTAGTTATTTTGTATGATGATGGCTTAATGTATAACATTTGAACCGAATCGAATTTTACAGAAGAACATTTAAAAATAAGCTCTTTTATTATACTATTATGGTTTAACTCATCATGGGAAAGACTGCTGACTTGACAGATGTCCATCAGACACTACAAAACATCCTCATGACAGAATGTAAAGCCAACAGGTTCCATTTTGATAGAGGCACTGTGAGTAGCTTCACGGAATAATAAATAAGCTTATTTCAAGCAATAGTGCTTCAGACAAAGACACATAATTAATGCTTATGTCAAAATGTCAGTGTTCCTTTTCGGTTCACAAGCTTACTTCACATCCTGGGAACCTACCATAAAATGTTGAGGTCAAGCTGATAGACAGAAAGGAATAAATATTGTCAGTGGAGGTAATCTACATTGTATCCTACATGCATAAATAACCTACTTGAGGACTATTTAACACTCAAAGTCCCAAAGTGCAGACTTTAGGTCCCGTCCACACGAAGCCAAACCCTGGCCTAAACGCACACATTTTTCACCAAACCAGCCTCTCATCCACACGAAGCCGGCGTTTCGGGGGTCTGTAAACGATCTTTTTTTTATTCAGCCTTCAGAGTGGCAAGATTTTGAAACGCCGTTTTCGCGTTTCCATCTTTAAGCTCAAACTGCATTTTTTTTTTACACGCATGCGTCATAGCGTCGCCTCTAAACACGCATGCGCGACACAGTATCACAACAACAATGGCGCCGTACTGTGTTGAATGGTTGCTGCTAATGCTACTCACCCTGCTGTCGGGCTTACAACAGAATCTTCTTCTGGAATATCTCCAGGAAGAACAGAGCAATATCGATGACATAGTTCAGCACCTGAATTTGACTGAACCACGAAAATGGACCCGCAGGGCAACCATGTATAAATATTAGTGCACATGCCCAACATTTCGTCGCCTATTTTTGCTTTGGCACCACAGCGCCACTTACAGGCCTGGCATACATTTTGCAGCGTTTTCATGTATTCGTGTGGACGATCACATTTATTTTACGTCTCCGTCTTTACGACAAACGTTCTGGAAAATATTAGCGTTTCGTGTTCGTTTTGACTTCGTGTGGACGGGGCCTTAGTCTGCACCTAGTTTGTATCAAGTATCCCCCCAAAGGTGTTAACGGCTCTCCTCAGGTGCTCCATTTTCAAATCAAATGCAAATGTAAGAATGTGGTTTGATGACTTCAGCTGGTGTGCTGGGGTTTCTTTGTTTAAGTTGCCTCCCTTTGTGTTGTAAAGGAGCTTTTTCAAGGAGTTGAGTAATTTACAGAATTTCTGTGGGGATAAATAGAGCAGGCACAGCACACAGACTCACCCGGAATTCACCATGGCACAACCAAGGCGACCAAGAAGGATGAACGCTCAGGAGGCTTTAGCCATGCTTCAGATCATGCCAGACTACGAATCTGATGGTGGATCTGTTGGTGACTTAGCATTTCAGAATGAAAACGGCGCAACCGATTCTTCAAGTGAAGAGGATGATTCTGATGAGAATGCGACTGCTTTTGCACCAGCAAATCCTCCCCTCCAAAGATGCACCAGGGGCCGAGTGGTCAATTATATGATTGAGTGGGACAGTTCAAACACTGAGGCTACATCAGATGAAGAGGAAGACACAGTGCGCGGCAACCCCACTCCTTGCAAAAAACAAAAAACTGTTGATGTTGGCACAATGCCTGGATCCACAGAGAAGGCAAAATATGGCACTGTTTGGTCCCACTGGAAAGTTGAAGACTTTTCTGTTCCTGAAACCCCACAGACTGCCTTCAATGGATCCGGAGGGCCAACAGATTCTGCGAAATGCAAAATCACAAGTCGCCTTCGCAGCTTCCTGTGTTTGTTGGATATGAACATGTTGCTGACCATCAGAGACAGCACAGTCCACGAGGCCTGCAGAACAAACCCCAGCTGGCAGATGAGTGTCTACGAGCTGATGGCTTTCCTCGCAATCCTTTTTCGAAGGGCTGCCATGGGTTACATTGGTCCCATGCGACACATGTGGGCCAATAAATTCGGAAACGCAGATATCAAACCCATAATGCCTCGTAACCGTTTTTTTGAAATAAGACGGTACCTTCGTTTTGACAACAAGGACACCCGCAAGGAACGCATACACAATGACCAATTTGCAGCAATTTCTGACATCTGGATGCGGGTTGTTCAGAACTGTGTGTCGTCCTACAGTCCAGGACAGCATGTTACTCTGGATGAGCAGCTGTTTCCGTCCAAGGTCCGGTGCCCCTTTTTGCAGTACATTGCATCCAAGCCGGACAAGTTTGGAATCAAGTTTTGGATTGCAGCAGATCTGGACACAAAATACATGTGTAATGCCATCCCTTACTTGGGAAAAGATCCCACTCGTCCAAAAGGAGAGAGGTTGTCAGAGAACGTTGTTCTGAAATTGATGGAACCATTTTTGGACAAGGGAAGGACTGTAGCTATGGACAATTTCTTCACCTCTCTGTCTTTGACTAACAGGCTCCTTCAGCGAAATACAACTCTGCTTGGCACCATCAACAAAATTCGTCGGGAGCTACCAGCAACTGCAAAGGAAACCTCAGGGCGCTAGTTGCACTCCACACAGGTGTTCAAATCTGGAAGTGCCTTGCTGACGGTGTATGCGACAAAAAAAAGAAATCTGTCTGTCTTCTGAGTACCATGCATCACAGAGTGGAAATTGTGGACATTCAAAAACAAAAACCAAACACTGTGCTTGATTACAACCATCTCAAATGTGGTGTTGATATTATGGACTAGAAACTGCGCAACTACTCTGTGCGTGCAGGAACACAGAGGTGACCCATGGCTGTGTTTTATAACCTGCTTGACATGGCCGCCACAAATGCACATGTTTTGTACACAGCGTGTACAGGATCCAAAGAAAGTCGTCGACTGTTCATGCTGGAGTTTTCAGAGGAACTCAAAAACAGGCTCCTGCAGGAAAAGACACAAGAGGAAGAGCAAAAACAGCTACGTCGTGAGATGAGAGTTTCCCAGCAGAAAAAGACTCAA